>CM050325.1:142514455-142964455 GCA_027475135.1 Bactrocera correcta | reverse complement strand
CACGATTCATCACCTGTCACGTTGTCATAGACTTCTTTCGAATTTTTTTATTTTTTTAAACATTTCTCTATAGAAATTGACACGAAGCTTTTCAGGAGTAGCTGACAAATTGTGTGGGACCCAACGTGAAAAAATTACTTTTACAGACAAATGTTTATGCGATAATGAATGTATGCTGATCTCACTAATGACCACAGTTGTCTTAATCTCACGTTAGATCACATGACGATCTGGCAATGTTAGTTTGTGCACAACCACAATAGTTTCCGGAACAACAACTGATTTGGATGACCTTCTCGAAACCCGTTTTGGAGTCATCTACAATCTCGATTGGATTCACACACCAACGGTAAAAACGCTTTCTTGAAGCAGCTTCATCCTCCAAAATTTATTACAGTTCACGGATTTTCTGAGGCTGAGATAATCCAGATCAAAATTTATAAAAAATTATGGTGGTCGTGATCTAATTCCATTTGGCCGAATGGAACACAAAATATTCTGACATTGTGTAACATCAAAACTGTCGAACTTTACTATAATGTTGGGAATTGCCAGATTGTAAAATTAGGGTCGTTAAATCTCGATAAATAATAACATTTTATTCGAGATATTTTATTTAAAACCTAATAAATATAAAAAAAAAACAAGTACAAGCATTAACTTTAGTTACACTGCGTCTATAATACCCTTCACAAATAAAAATGTTTCATACAAGAATTAGTGTTTGACACACATATTTGTAAGACATCTACATAAATGCTACAGTCGTCCGGTCTGAACAAATTGTTCGAGGTTTGTAACGTTCATTTGGGTTTCAATAATTCAAATTTCTTGAAGAGATCTTATCAAATAATTGTTATTCATATAAAAACTTGATTTGGGTTTTTTCTTATACAAGTAGTAGTTTCAGATCTACATCTCAAAATCTGAGGCACTAGTTCCCTCCAAAATCTTTTTTATCTGAAATCATTTACAATTTTGAGGAATTTTGAGATCAAACGTCTTCAAACCAACACTTTTATCTGTCACTTTAGCGAAATCGTAAAAGAAACAAGAAAAAACGTTAACTTCGGTTGCACCGAAGGTAAATACCCTTCACAGGTGCATTTCTGTTAGTAAATATGTGTCCAGTTTGTATGGAAGCTATATGCTATAGTAACCCGTTCTGAACAAGTTTTTTAGAGATTAAATTTTTACCTTAAAAAATAATCTATACTATATACTATATACTATTTCGTGAATATATCTTGTCAAATGTGAAAGTTGTCCATACAAGAACTTGATTCCGATCGTTCAGTTTGTATGGCAGCTATATGTTATAGTTAACCGATCTGAACAATTTCTTCGGAGATTACATTGTTGCCTTAGAAAATAATCTATACCAAATTTGGTGATGATACATTGTCAAATGCGAAAGTTTTCCATATGAGAACTTGATTCCGATCGTTCAGTTTATATGACAGCTATATGTTATAGTGGTCCGATATCGGCCGTTCCGACAAATGAGCAGCTTCTTGAAGAGAAAATGACGTTTGCAAAATTTCAAAAGGATATCTTAAAAACTGAGGGACTAGTTCGTATATATACAGACAGACGGACAGACGGACAGACAGACGGACATGGCTAAATAGACTCAGCTCAACATACTGATCATTTATATATATACTTTATAGGGTCTCCGACGCTTCCTTCTGGGTGTTACAAACATCGTGACAAAGTTAATATACCCTGTTCAGGGTATAAAAAGTGTAAGTTTTTTCTCCTTTTATGATAAAAACTTATGAAACTTAATATATTTATTTATATTATATAAAGGAAAATAGCAAAGTTCCAAAGTAATCATTAGATCCAATAAGCACCACCTGCTAGTCGCTTTAAGGGGTTAAATGGGTTTCACGGCTTCTATAAAATTTTTTTATCCTTATTTAATTTTATCATATCTTTATAATATTGTCCTAATCTCTGACCCGAGTAATAGCTTTGGAACCTTTTACTCTTGATGATCCCGAAAAAATTTCTGCTGTGGACACAGATGCACCTTTTTCGAGGAACTGCCGGAATTATTTTCTCTAAAAATTTCACAAAATATTTGTAAGTTATATGCCATTGAAAAACTAAAAAATTAGAATAAAATATTTCATTTTCTACATAAAAATAATTATTGAAAATAACCAGGTTTACGAAACCCATGTATCTCTGTAACCTTCTTATACCCGCGCATCGAGTCTGAGACTAGTAAATACATTTTCGTAGAATTTATATTGCGTCTTGTCTCATGATACATGCTGTATTCGTTGCTGTAATTTTCGCTTTTTGCACAAATTACGTGCTTGAACTGAAGTGGGACTACGAATATTGGCGCCGATATAGGAAGGCTAAGGTACCTTCAAGCAGATAAATGAATTTTGTATGTTGATTTTGCCATCATTAATATTTACTTCAGGATCGATATAACAGATATTTCTAAAAACGAAAAAGGGTTATAACGGTTCATCTACTTTATCCCCGAGCAATTAAGAACAGTATTGTTAAAAGTGCATCAGATCTGTTAACACGTCCAATAGGTCAATGCCAAAATCATATTCCTGTACTTGAGTTTCCATTTGATGCATTTATTTACAAAAAATAAGACAAGTTATAATTTTAAGTAAACATTAAAAATATCGGTTATTTCATACTTATCAACATAAGAACGGATTTTGTTACTTTTCCATACCTTTGCAGCAAGTAAAATAAAAAAAAATTAATAAAAATTGTTAAATAAGTTTAGGAAAATTATTTTAAACTTAATCGTGATTTCCTTTCAGCGAATAATTTCTGAGTGAGTCAAAATCACGTGGATTGAATCAAAGTGATCGCTTCAAACAGCTTCATTTTGTTTGTTCACCCTTTTGTAAACCAATTTTGTAACTCACATTCTAACACTAAATTTAGATTTTGATTTGTGTAACTCAAAATATCCCTCCGATTTCTTGCCAACCGCTTTACGAGAAATATCCCAATATTTAACAGTATTACCAAAAAAAACCCTGTCACTCGCTGCGACTTGCTTGTGAGTGCGTTTGTAGGGCAGTAGGAGTGGCCTAAACCAGTCTCCGCTGCTCGCAGCTACTTGAAGCGTACGCCATGAGCATTTCTGCTCGCGTCCAATGAGCGCGCTTGCGCACAACACCAACAACAGCAGCTGTTGCAGTCCAGCGCACAACAACAAAACTGCCAAGAGTACTGCGGAGACAACAAGAACTTTGCGTTGCTTTATTGTTTTTTAATGAGTTTGAGTTGATGAAGAAATTTAATTTGGCTGACTACCCAATGTCAAACCAATCCCGAGCAGGCAGTTACGCCACACCACCAAACCCGCATCGCCGCATCTGGCTGCCCAACCACCCACCAGCCAGCCAGCGCCGTTGATGATGTTGCTGCCGCTAAATGGACACACGAGGATGCTTTGGTCATCATTCAAGTTTAATGAAAAACGTTCACGCAAGTCAAAGGAGCGCTGATGATGAAGTGGCGAACTCGTGTGGGTGCTACATATACATATTTATTACACATATACATACATACTTTTATATGATATAGTAAGGGAAATCGAAGTGGCGAGCGTCATAAAAGTATTTTGTTGGGGGGTTAGAGGGGGCAGCTGTGTGTGTGTCTGCATGTGTGTGAAATGGGTACTGGAAATTAAATAAAGTGACGTTGCCATCGAACGAAATTTCCACATATTCGCTGGGCGCTGGGCGCGCGGCGCAAAAACCAAACATACATTGAGAGCAAAATGAAAAAGGTTGCCATTTTTAATGTGTTTGGCCGCGCATACTCATTCCTAACCGCGTTCACACACATGCACACACATATGTACATACATCCGAATGGAGCAGGTTTTTTAAGCCAGTTGCTCGGGTTGTCGTGCTTTGATGATTTAATTTTCTGGTCTTCTAATTTAATTTTATTATAGAAATACGTGGTGACGGGGCGAAGAGCGCCGGAGCGGAAGCCAAAGAAGAAGCATGGAGCCAAGCAGTGCGGCGAGCGGGGATTCGTGAATGGTGAGCATTCGGAGGAAACGACAATAATAAATGCTGTGTGGCGTAGCTTCATACCAACAAAACATATTCATGTCTGTATATGTGGATATGTATGTGTGTGTGTGAGTGTGCAAAGTCAGCGCCACACACTCGTATGTGAGGGCCTTTGTGAGTTTGTCTCTATGTAAATTTATTAATGGAAAATGGTGGAGTTTAATTGGAAAAGGAAACGATGCAAGGTGTTCGAGTTTATGAGTTGAAAATTCGGTGTGCGGTTGTTGGTGGCCAAATTGATTTTAATTGGTTTTTGATGTTCAGTGTTGGGTCGTTATAAGTAAGTGAATTTTACATATTGAAAAGTTAGTACATATGTATATATGTGTGCATGTGTGAATGGGTGTATATGTGTATCTCTACGTTAATTAATTTTAACTTGCTTAGAAGTCGTTTAGGAAGAATAGTTGCGTCTTCGTGAATGCGGTTTTACAGTTAATTGGTTCGTTGCTCAAAAACACAGAGGTCTAAAGGAAAATTGTGATTAATTTCGACAGAGCTAACATTGTATTTTCGAACTAAATTTTTAGCAACTTAACATTCATCATCAAACCGGGTCTTTGAAAACCCAAAATGGGGCTAACAAGAAAGAAAAAAAAGGAAATTTAATGGACCGAATTAAAAAATTTTGCATTCACATCCCTGGAAAAAGGGGAAAGGGGAAATTTTCGAACCATACCTTGCCGAATCGGATCCTTTTGCTCAAGCAATGGGAACCCCCAATAAAAAAGGGGTTTTCGCAAGGCCAAGATTGTCGCTTTCTCGAAAAAAGTGTCTTGGACGAAAGAATTGGTTTTAAGTTCATTCATGCGATAAAAAGCCGGGTCAAATGATTGATTCTATATTTTACTGTCAGCAACTGAGGGGACTGAAGCAAGCAATCGAAAAAAAAACGGCCAGAATTGATCAATAGAAAGAGCCTCGTCTTCCATCAGAACAACGCTAGAGCAAACACATCTTTTATGACTCGGCAAAAACTGGGAGAGATTGGCTGGAAAATTTCGATGTCTTCACCGTATAGCCCTGACCTTGCACCATCGGACTACCATTTGTCTCGGTCAATGCAGAACTCCCTTAATAGAGTAAAGATGGTTTCACGAGAGGCCTTTGAAAAATACTTGTCGCAGTTTTTCGTCGAAAAAATGGAAAAATGGCAAAAATTGGACGACCAAAATCGTACATATTTGGTTCTTAAGTTCATTACATGCGTAAAAAAAATACGAAAAGACTTTTTCGACTCCTCAGTACAATAGGCTGTATTAGGCATATAAATATCTGTAAAGCCAGATCTTTTTTATATTATATAACGAAAACTAAACTACATTTATAACTTTCTCTAATTTCATTAATGATATTCTAGATACCAGCGTTCGTCAATATGCCAGTATTTACCTTTCCATATTCATATGTGTGAACAAATTTGTGCTCAGACGAACTGAAGCGAAAATTGCAAACAATTTAATTTTTAATTTTTGTTAATGAGTTAATTAATTTAATGATACATACATATATGCTAAAAACTCTTGCTGCAAAGCATTGTCATCAAAGCAAGCACAAACTCATACTCAGACTCACACAAATTCATCTTCCAATATTTATATTTTTAGGAATAGATACCCTGTAGGGAGGCATACAATATTTTAAAAATATATAAGTTTATAACCACAAACTTACTAGTCAGAGGAGTATCAAACTTGTACTAATTTATAGAAAATTGCTGAAAAGGAAAGCTTAGTGGTCTCGAACCAAATGCTAACTGAAACTAGCTTTGATAATATAAATGGAACTTGACTGTATTTCTGTCGAACTACAAAGGGACTAAAAAGTTCTGATCGAACTATGTCACTTGACAACGCACATAAAGTCAGCTGACTGCTTGAGCTTGCAGTCCACACTATTTTATAAGTCGGTTAGGGCACAGGGCACAGACACACACTCACGCTCCCCGCACATACGAGAAACTTGTTAAAAACGCACTGACACTCAACTCCTAGTCCCGGCGCAGCCTCTTAAATCGTTCATGAACTAATGTATTTTTGTCAGGACAATTTATGTGAGTTTCTTTGTGCGCGGCGTTGCACATATACACACCAACGTAGACTTGCTTATTTGTGCATAATAACTGTAGGTTGTATATATGTATGTGTGGATGTCTATTAATGACACAGGCAAGTCGCTGCAATTTCTATGGCAGTGTGTGTTTTGACTTGATTGTGTGGTTTGGCGTGTATTTAATTATTTTTCAATTAAATTGTAAATTTTTTGTTCGCATAATTGCATAATTATGCCAGAACTTAAACGTAAACAATTAAGCGATGAGACGCACAAGCAATGCTCGCAGCCATGCAAAGTTTATAAAGTTGATTTAATTAAAATTCAATTAAAATTGAAATATTTTTAATTAAACAGTAGCCGTGGCTGATTTCACTTCATTGCCGTTGTGGTGTCGCCATTTAATGCTGTAGCACGCAAAAGAAGATGGCTTAGTTAGACAGATGTAGATATGGGTGTATGACAGTTTTGTCGATACGGTCTAAAAAGTATTTCGTGATTTGTCAGAAGCCGAAATAAATATTTTTTATTTTAAATATAAGAAAATTTTCGAGGTAAAAGATATATAATATAGCAAGTTAAAAGAGCTTAAAGTCTTTAGAATATAATTGAATGCCTTTAAGGGGTTACATGGGTTTCAAAAATCATTTTTTTTTTTTTTTAAATTCTACAACACCTCTAGAATAATGCCCTAAATTAAATACATTTAAATGGATCCGAGTAATGGTTTCGGAGATACAGCTTGAGAAATTGTGCGCTCGAGGTAAGCTAGGCTAAGTGCGCTGTCTTTAAACGCGTTTTTCTCGAAACGATCTTCTTGAAATCTTACGCAGGTCTCTGAAATACAATTCTTAAAGACTTGGATAAAGGATTTTTTTCGATTACAACTGTATGGAAAAAAAATGTACCGAAATTTAATTTTTTTTTTAAAATTGCCAAAAATCCAAATTTCAGTTTTTTCCTTCCTCCAAGTTCTAATAAGATTCTAACTAAAACACATATTTTTCACTTGAGATGATTCTATAAGGAGTAGCTTGCCAACGCAGGTGCATCTTTTTTCGAGAAGTCACCGGAAAAGGCAGAGTTTAAAATATTTCTTACCAAAAATTTCAGAATTTATTTGTTAATAGTGTATATTTTTAATAATAAAAAATTCTAATAAAATATCTGTTTTTACGCGAGGAAACCAATGTAACTCCATAACATGTATTTAAATGTCTTGATCAAAGGCAAAGTTCAAACATGAATGTAACCAAATTAGTCCCAACTGTGGATCTGGGGCTGGATAATCGATTTCGATTGGATTATGAAGAGTTTTCGGCAAGAAGTCAGCAGTACATAAACGAGTAATACAGGCAAAAAACGAAGAACAAATCAATATATTTACAAAAAAAAATATTTTAATTAGCTTTTTAAAAGAAAAAAATCGAAAAATTAAGGGAAATTGACCGCGAGGCTACCGGTTTACCATTAAACCAATAGCAGAGGTTTTTAACATTTCTTTTAGATTGTGTCAATAAATATGCGCCGAAAGTTTAGTTGTGTTTCGTGCTTTCTAAAAGATTTTTTGCGAAAGTAAGAACGAATCGTATAAGGATCGCAAGGAGGTACTCGTTAAAGATTCACTAGCCAAATCGGCTCTCAGAGAAATAAATATCAGTACTGAGTAATAAGACATCATAACATTATAATTTGTCCGCATGTATTTGTGTAAGTTTATAGTCTAACTACCTTCATGCCAACCATTCACGTCTAATAGTTTTGATTAATTAACTATAGTTTCCACAAAAGTATTATATATATATATACAATCAAGACAATTTCAAGCATTAAAATAACAACAATACTGACAATGCAAAGCAAACATCTTTTTAATGAATGCAATTTAATTCTATTACCCACAAATTTCCAGCACAAATAAACTTTCTTGACTTGCCGCCACTTCGCAGTCGTTCCACACACACACCAAGAGAGCTAAAACGTCAAAAAGAAAAGAAAAAGACTGCTAGTTACTCGGAGTCTAGTTAGCTACACATTCGTTGTAAATGTGGGGAGATCAAAAATTCCGAAAGGCCGAAAGGAAAGCGGATACTAAGATATGATACTTTGATACTTATTTGTGACAAAATACCAACTGTCTTTAGAAGCAACCGGTTATAAAACCGTTAACTCCATTGTTAGACAACAATTCCGCAGTTCATGTGTTCGAAAGTCATATAAGAAACTTTGCTCCCATTCTTTGACAAATGAATCAAACCACTTAATAATTCAGAGAAGACTTCACCACTTAGTCTAAGTGAAGAACGTTTAGACCCGTTCCCATGAATGTCGGATCTACTTACCCCTACCCGAACGGAACCGTAACCCATTTTAAGACCCAAATTTCAACGAGCCATCGAAAATTGGACTCACATGTGGATAAATAATAATCTTTCGAATAGATCACCCTTTAGTATATTCAATTATCAATGAAGACATTATATAAGATTAAATAATAACAGTGATGAAAAAGCAGTTAATATAATTTATCTATAGAGAAAGCTATTCAGAAGAATACAGGGTGAAACCCTTGGTGAAAAACTTGTATAAAATGTGTCTTGTGCTTCTGTGATTTCTTCTAAGTGGTTCCTATGACTTTTTGACCTCCCCAAGTCGTTAGCTGAATGGATGCTCGAGTTTGCGGTTAAGATGTTGGCGAAAGTGCAGAGAAAATCCAAAAAGACTACAGAAGACGCGGCATGAAGTTGCACTAATTCCATCATTCGCTTATTTTCTCAATTAAACATAGAATTTCTTCATCATCACCGGCTTAAGTAATCAAAATCTACATGCAGACATACTCGTACATATGCATACGTGCCGCATCAGTTGTCTATACAGATGTACGACACATGTATGTATATATGTGCACAAAGAAGAAGCTGCGCAAGTACAATGGCGATGTTTAAATGTAATTTTCTTCAATTTACCATATGAGTACCGACACACACACAAGCAAACTTTCGAACATACGATATATATTTAGACATACTTTTCTATCTGGCAACAGGAGTATAGATTTGGCTTTCGTGAGAGGTATGCAGTATGTATCCATATAAATATGTATGACTGTGTGAATGTTGGAAAGACAACCGCTGTAACCACTAAGGAAGACAACTGAATAAGGCATCGCGCGCCATCTTGACTTATGTATATGCACACACACACACACACACACAAATGTACATACATAAATCTATAGGTAAAGCTTGGTGTAAACTTCTTCAGTGTTTCGTCTCATCCAATTCATCTTAAGCGTGCCGCTGCTAGCGTGTATTCTACATACATACATATATGTGTATGTGTGTGTGTGACGGTGCAATAAAGGAGTAAATTTGCTGGAGTAGCGCCTGGAGGTCGCACAAAAGGCGAAATTACATTTAAGTGGATTTTCTCATTAAGTTCAATTAGAAATCTTGGTTTCTCTGTGATAACAGACACTTAGCAGTGAAGGAGGTGAAGAGCGCTCTCATAAACCAATATAACTATAAAGCAGCGTCTGAATGTGGCAATTATTTGATATAATCTCATTTATGTATTAACTGCGTTCTGTTCGCCAAGTTGTGGCAAGTGGCAAAACGAACAAACAAGTAGCATAATAAACCGATATTTGAAATGTGATATATATTTTGATAAAATTAGTGCAAAGTCCTATGAATAAATCGAATTTGGGAAAGGTTCTTTCCAATTTTTTTCTTAATGCAGGACTGCTGGAAATGTCTTAAGCAAGGCACCAGGGAAACAATGGAGCACTCTGGGACTTCTCTCGCGGGAAGGGTATCGACAGTGAGGCCACAGAGTCTGATGAAATTTGCATCAGTACGGATGACTACTCTTCATGAACTAGTAACTGAACTCACTCTGGTAGCGCAAATACCAACATTGGTCTATGCGAGGATCATTGGCCTACAAGACTAATCTAATCTAACCTATGAGACTATAGAAGCTAGGGACCTATTTCTCGTAAACTCTAACCGATGCAAAATAGGGTGTCGTGCAAGGTTATGTAGGAGCTACACCCAAATACGTATTGTAACTATGAATTGATTTGGAATAATAATTTGACACTAACTTGTTACTAAACTTACATACATATATGTGGTATATACATATCCACATACTAACATGTCTGTTTTGCTTCGTTAGCGCCAAGGGATTAACAAGTACAACAAGACTGGGTAAATTGAGGCAAATCCAAACTGAATGTCAAAATGGCGGAGCAGCAGCCACTGTGCCTTGTGGGAGTGAATGTTTTATTATATATATATGCATATATGTATATTCAGATGCGTATATGTATGTACGAGTAGTGTATACTGTTTGTGTAGGAATTAGAAATGCTTGGGCGTTCGTGAACGCGAGTGAGAGCGAGTGTCGACGTATTTATTTGTTAGCGGGCGACATAAACTTGTTTGTGCGGTTGAATTTGCAAATTTAATTAAAATCAGCTAAGCACATTAATGAAACATTTACATAGGTGTAGGTGTAGCTGTGTGCGTTGCCAAAATTCGCAGGCAGTCGGGATATAACGCCACGTAAATACAAACACTATTACTGCCGCACTCACACACATACACATATGTAAATGCGGGCGAACACGTGAAAGTTTCTACGGTAAGAGCAGCTTTCGAAGATGGTTTGTTAGCAATCTAATTACAACAACAATATGTGCGGTGGCAGCTCCTAAATGCAGTAGGAACTGAAACGAGAGTGGTTCGCCAAGGCGGCGTTTTTGTTAGAAATGTATTTCATTGATAATTTGCAATTTTTTGGGTTATTTACTTGAAGAACAATAGAGAAAAGGATATAGGAAGATTGATGAAGCACAAGCCTTCTTCTAAGTTTTCTGTTGTAAACTTTTCACGTGTTAGAGAGATGGCAAAAGAACTCGACATCTCTGACAAGTCCGTTTAAATGATTCCGGTGAATAATTTGGGTATGAAATGCGTTCTTGCTTGAGTTGTCTCGATAAAGCTGAATTTTTTTTTCAAACATTTTTTCAAAAGAGTACGATTGTGCCTGAATTTAAAGCCAATAACGAAATGAATTCCATCGATCAACCGCCGCATTCACCGGATATGGCTCCGTGTGTTTTTTCTTCTTGTTCCGCTAAAGAAGCTGAAGGCCAACCCAAAAAGTGATAATGAAAAGTGTTTCCGGGACTAGAGAATTCCTTGTCATAAGTGTATTACATCTAGTAAGGATTACTATGAAAACGACAAAGTAAATATTGAAGAATATTTTGCGTGGATGGTGAGCTGAGTCCATTGTCTGTCTGTTATAAACACAAAATAGTTTTTTAGTTTTTGAGATACCGACCTGAAATTTTGCTCACGTCGTTTTCTTTTTAAGAAGCTGCTCATTTTTCGACTCGGATATACGTCTTTACATATTATACGAATTGAACTATTGAAACTAAAAGCGCTCTTGTATGGGAAGCTTACTATCCAAGGCACTCATATAATCTCCGAAGAAATTGCTGCCATACAAAGTGACGATCAAAATCAAGTTCCTTTTATTTGCAATGAGTATTATAGCTTCGCTGCCACCGAAGTTATCTAACGACCCTCGTGCCTAAACATGAGCGCGATATGCGAGGGTTTTGCGGTTCTGTTTATTGGCAACAATGACGGCGCCAAACGAAGGTCGCTTAATTAATGAAATTCGGGACAAATGAGAGGAAATTCGCCAACTAACTGTAAATGATAATTGCTAGCGTTGACGGTGAGTGTACGTCAATCAATATATTCATGCGTGGGCGTATATATACATATATATATATGTAAATATATATGTATATATTATTGTAGATAGTTTGCGCCTCCTCGTGATGTCACAAACGGCAAGTTGTATATGTTTTCATACATATGTATGTATGTGTAGTCATTGCACACCAAATAGTCATGTCAATAAAAGTACGCACAAATTGATGCTGTTGCAATTTGGATTTAATTAAAATAATTGAAATCGCTGGTGGAAAACTACCGCTAAATAAACAAACAAGTAAATGAGCTAAATAAACCGAAATAGAGAACACACAACCATACAGACACACATACATATTTATGTCTATCTATTTTGTGCACACAAATGTCTAGGTGCTTGTGTGTATGTATATATGTATGAAAGTATGGCATTCTCTAATGTGTGTGCATCAATTTGCTGCTTTCAAAAAAGCTCCGGTTTAGATTTATTTAATATCTAATTGCTGCCATTGTTGGGCGTAATAATTTCGCTCTGTAAAAAATAATTAAATTAAAATTATATTCACACATATCTACATATTATTTCTGTTTATTTGTATATAAATATTCCGCCCGGGGTAAATTTGTTTTCAGCGACAAAACTAATGGTTTTATTCGGTTAAGCTGAAATTCACGACTCAATATCATCGCGATCTGAATACCACTCCAAATTTTTGAGGACGAATTTAATCTAACCTTCAAAAGATACTTGAAAAAATGTCATAATTGTTTGTCGAAAAATATGTTCGTGAATTTTCACATTTCAAGTGGGTAAAAAATCGATCGATTTTCAAAAACCAATAAGAAGATCTGAAATGACTACTTTCTATGGATATGGCCTCAGCGACTTTTTCCTGTTCACAAACCTTGTGCGGATATTTGATATTAAGAAATCGCCAAACCAGTGAATTATATGGAAGCAAAATATCGATGGAAATACGCAGGTTGTTCAATAAGCTTTGTCGTTTGAAAGAAAAACAGCATTTTATGATTCAAAATAAACTTTATTATTCAGTGTAATCTACCTGAACATTAATACACTTGTTCCCACGATCCTCCAATCAGTGAATCCCATTCCTCAAGTGAGAATCCGAAAATCTGCAAAATACGCTTCAACAGCCGTTATGATCTCTTCATTTTATTAAAAACGCTTACCACGCATAAATTGTTTGAGTTCTGGAAACAAATAAAAGCCGCTGGAGGCCAAATTTTGGGAAAACGGTGGATGCTTCATGGATTTTAGCCATTGTCAAAATGCTCTTGTGACACGGTGCATTGTTCTGATAAAAAAGGGGATTTTTTCTTCTGCAAACCGGGTCTTTTTTCATGAATTCTTTTCTTCATCTGGTCCAAAGGATTGCAATAATAATCAAAATTAATTGTTTTACCAGTGTGCAAGTAATCCACAAGCAAAATTCCTCTCTCATCCCAAAAAAAACTGATGTCATAACCTTCTAAGCCGATTTCCGGACAGGAACTCGTGTCGAACCCGAATAACCAGGTTCATGCCAATCTTTAGCCTCTTGTTTTGATTCAGGATCATGGTGATAGACCCAAGTCTCATTCATAGTGATGAGTCGACGCACAAAATCCACTTTATCCTTTTTAAAACGCTCTAAATGTCGCTGAGAAAATCGCATTCGAATGTGGTTTTGTTCCATTCTTAGCGAATGCAGCACCCATTGTGCACACAGCTTTCCTTTAAAAACCCAAACATTTCACTTAAAATAGGGCTCACAATTCTCTTTGCTAAGTAACAGAGCGAACTGCCGTCCAAACATTAATTTAACTGTATGTCCTCTCGTAAAAAAAAGTTCATGGAACTGAAGCAGATCTGCTTCACAGGGTTTTCGGAACGACTCTGTACAAAACACTGACGACATACGAAGTGAATTGGGGTCCTGCAAGCAATAACTTGACATCCCATCTAAACAGTACGTTAAAATTTTCAGCAAATTTCTTCTTATGAATGATGTTTTTAGAGACAATTCCACTCATAGTAGACGAAGAAGCGAAATTGACTTCAGTGTTGCGGCATGAAAACTTCATCGTATTCAAACTAAAAATAAAAAGTTCATTCCACACACAACACAGTTGTAATGGTAAGCGTCCTTTTATGAACTTTGATATTATGCCTACATCCTTTTCCTATAATACCGTCGAAACTCAACATGATATTGGTGAATATTTTCAGAAGGAATACAGCATTTTTTCCGAAAGTAATATGACATTAAAGTCCTGCATATCTGTTCAGAATTGTTTTGTTACACTCAATTACTTGGCAATTGGAATATACGGATTTCTTAAAAGTTTCATTCAATACATGCACACTATATAATTTTAGCAAAATTACGCAATTTGAATCGAAGACGCACATATTGTCGGCTTATCGTAATACTAATTATATTATGGAAATTAATCAACAATTTTCATTCCAGCCAATTGCACATACTTAAGCGGCAGCAGTGAACACCATCCACCATCGTGGACAGCGAATCGCAATGCGAGGACATGTACGAGGCCATGTGCACTCATACACCCCACCAGGGCCAACAACATTGCTAAATAGTTTCCAAATAATAATCCATAAATCTGTTAGTTCAACTGAAACACCACAATGATTTGTGCCATGCAACACTATACGATTCTATTAGCCACTATTTAGAGTATTTACGGTTGCGCCACAGGGGCGCCGAACAGATTTTATCCGACGTGGGTCCCGTAACAAGCCTTTGTCAGCACTGGTATTATTCGACCACACGCTGAGTGCCGCCGGCGCTCGAACCCGTCGCAGCAGTTTTTGCGTGTCACGATGTACTTCGGAGGACATCTGTCAAACTTCGTTTGATTTGTAATTAACGGGTTGCTTTGATTTCCTGTGCGAAAGCAGGCAACAACAAGGGAGCGACTTGTAGCAATAATCAAATGAAATATTTGCAATTCAATTATTGCTATTTCATCAAATCAAAACATAAGACGAATCTTCGAATATTTTCGTTTTGTAATCAATTTCTATATTTTATCGAATAATTCCATGCATTGGTTGCTTCTTGGCTAAACCAAATGAACTTTTTATTTCTAAACTGAAACTGAAGACTATATTTTTTATTAGTAAATTAGCAGGAAGGTGTTTCATTCATTCGGAGAGGAAAGCCAGATTTGGGCGGGGACTGGGGAAAGTTCCCTCCAGGTTTTAGTCCTAAGGAAGGAAATTTATTCATATATGACCGAACAGAAACAAAATACATAATTCTGATTCAAATACAAATTATTTTCATAAATCTTGAGGAAGTAACTCCATTAGCAATTTCCATTAATTCATATTTGTTAGACGAGAATGGCACATAGTAGCCTATCCTTTTTGTAGTTTTTTGCAACATTGTTTCCGACTATGTATGCCCCGATTGTTTACCCCACTCGACATTGTCACGCTGTTATTAGCACTTCGTTGTTTTCGAACTCGTTGTAGCGCAAAACAACAGAGTAATAATGAGACCAGTACAAGTATCAGGTTAACCTTCTAGGAAATGTATATCACTAGCTGATAATTACCCTGTGAAGAAAGCTGGAGTGCTCTCTTCCCTCAATAATTTTGGTTGGCATTTATTTGGCAATAGTTTCAAAATTTTCCCGTATTTTTTTTTTTTAAGAAGCAGTTTAATTAATAAAAATGATCATAAATAGAATTTCTAGAACATTAAGAATCGGCAATGCAAATTGAAAGCTTTTGGATTCAGTGGTTCCCGTAGCCGATTTCCAGGAGGGCCTCTGGAAAAAGGTGTCTGTTAGTGAGCAAGATTTTTCTCCTTAATATTTTCTCAAATCTAAGAATAGATAGATGAATACAGTTAATGATCGAAGTAGTGGTAAACATTTTGATCATTCTTCGCAAAATAGCAGCTTCCCTGAAAAATTCGTTTTTGTGAGAAAATAAAAACTCAACGTGACTTAAAAACCAAAGTTATTGGCAGAAATCCTTTTATTATCTAAATTCCTTCGATCATTACGTGACAACTACATGGTTTGCCTATTATATTACGGAGTAAGAGAACAAATATAATTACTAATCATTGTAAATCGCTTTATTGATTTTAAAAATATTCTCAATTAATCTCCAAAGACATCTGCATGCGTTTGAACCAGAAATGAAATAGGACGTTCTGGCGATATCAGTTTGCGCACAGCATTATAGTTACCGGGACAACAACTGATTTTGGACGACCGTCATAAAATTCGGATTCGGCGCGTTCCAAAGTAAACCCTACTTAAAAAAAAAAAAAAAAGAAGAAATGGTCTTTTCGGCAAAATCAATTTATTTTATTCAAAATTGTCTCCTTCTGATTCAATACAGTTTTTTTTTGCACGGTCCAAAAGCATGTCGAACGAGTGTTTTATGCCAGTATGCTGGTGCAAATCTTTTGTATAACCTCTACGTCTGTATAACGCTTTCCTTTCATGGGCAAATGCATTTTGCCGAAAAGGAAGTAGTCGCACGGTGCCACATCAGGCACCGTAAAAGGCGACTAAAATCCCATTATTCCCTGCGTGGTTGGGAAAAGAATATCCACGTGGCATGGCATGCCTGTCGTAAAAGGCGACTAAAATCCTGGCCGCCAGTCCAGAGTTGTGTGGAGACTCAACTGGCAGTAACTTCGGTTATGGGGTCTTACCAGAGACTTAAACCTGGTACCACGGGGAGCAGTAATGCCCTTGGAGGTAAAACTCCAATCTGCTCATTGGGTTTGTCCCGCGGGAAGATTTGACTTTGTCAGTTCAAATGTGGAGTTGCATTGCAACCGGGTGCCGGACCCAAAGTACGGCAGAGGTTTTAGATAGACCTCGAGCCCTACCAAGGTGGTTAGTGTGTCCATGCCACACGCCGATTGGTACTGGAAACTTGTCCCAGTTTTCAGGGCGCTGATCAACGAGTTTTATTTGATCCCTTGGCCGTATGGCCCCCTATGGGTCAAGCCTTTTGAAGGTTTGGTGATCCCCTTTAAAACATTTCCGGGGAAAGTCGCACGGTTTCCACATCAGGCGAAGACGGGGAGTGTTAATGGTTAAAACGTGATTTTTGGTCAAATAATCGTCCTTAGAATTTTAGATTCTGAGCAATTTTTGGTCGGCAGTCAATTTATGGGGAACAAACCGCGCACACACTTTTCGTAAGCCCAAAAAGTTCGGTAAAAATGCGATATATCCATGTTTTGAAGATGTTCAATTCCATTTCCATGAATTTCAATGATGATTTCGGCTGATTTTTGATGAATTCACGCACAGTTTCGATGGAATTTCCGGTGATCACGGATTTTGATTGGCCCACATGTTGATCGTCATTTATGTCCTCACGACTAATTTGAAAAAGTTGAAACCATTAGTGCACTCTGATACGGGATAGGCAATCATCGCCATAAACTGGTTTCATCAATTGAAACGTTTCGGTAAAAGTTTTAATAATTTTAAAACAAAATTTTATGTTGGCTCTTTGTTCCAAGCTCATTTTCGCACTGATAACACAAACATACTGACACTTAAAACGCAATAACTTCACTTCCAATCAATGAAATATCATGAAATTCTCACTGGACAATCGATAAAAATAGCGGATTCTAACGCATCAGTAGGCGCTAGATTTAAAAAGTCCTGTTTACTTTGGAGCATACCTTCATTTGTAGGGATTAGCTTCATTTTAAAAAAGAAATGGTTTTTATTTTTGTTGAAAAATTATTTTATACGATTCTACAATTTGTAATTTTTCTTTGAACTGATACAAACGAGCTAATTATCTCTTCAAATTTACTTGCAGGACATCATTACTTAATCCATTGCCTTAAGTACCTAACTAATTACCGTTTTATATAGACATCTCTGTGTGCGAAAATCTTTGTTTGCGTTGAGATGAAGGAAGCCGCAGTTGAAAAACGTGTGAAAGCCGATTTCTTGCCTCAGTACACCTTTAGGATGGTGTAGCGGTGGGGTGAATGTGACATGAGCCGAATACTTATAACTGTTTTGTATAGGTAATGTTATGTCAACCAAAAGAAAAACAAAAACAAAGTGCGATGAGCACAGAAAAGAATGCTAAAACTGCAAGCTGAAAAAATTAGTTTCGAGTCTTTGGTGTGCGCTATGTACTTATCACCTAATTGTTTTTGTTTTTCTTCGTCTAGTTGGCAGATGACAAGCAATTTGAGCGTGAAATTAAGTATATTAGAAGCAACCTTTCGACAAACCCAAAACATTTCAGTTTTTTCAAAAACGAGGTGATTTCGCATTTGAATAATGAAACACTCCAGAATAACAACAACACTTTTCCTACACGCAGCCGCGGGCGCTTAACTTATCAACTTGCAATTTATGTAACATTTGCGGTCGGTCAACGCCCACCAGCGCCAGCCGCCTTTCCAACGCGCTCTCCACAAGCACCGGGCACTCCAGCGCAATTCAATCGAATTTGTTTTTGGGCAATTGTCAAAAATTGAATCATAACTCTTACTAAATCATAATGCAATCATCGGAACACATCACCAGCAGCCGTGCACTCAGTCGCTTATTCAGCCACTTGGTCATGCAATCGTCGGTTCAAACGAGAATTCAAATCATCAAGCGAGCACTTCTGTATTTGTGTGCTGTGTGTATGTGCGCCGCCCAAATTTAACCTTAGCACACAATTACGCAGGTATTCAATAATAACTGTACAAATATTACGAATGATATTATGAATGCCTACAGAAGTGGGCGTGCCATTGCTGGAGGCAATGCAATGCGATTGAATGCTTGTTGTTGTTTAGTGGTTCAGTGTCAAATATCAGCAACAAAATAACAAGATTTTTCGTGATTCAAATGAGTTATGCGGCAACACCCAGACGATATGGCAACATTTTGAATTTTGAAAAAAATAATAGTTTTTGCGACGACTAAAGAATCGTATGCAGGCAACAGTCAATAATGAGGACGAATTCTCTTCTAGAATTATTTCAGGATTAGAAGAAATTAGGTGTGAAATAACAGTGGTACCGACAGTACATCAAGTCTGCGTTCTCAAAAACTAGCGATGGAACAGACCACTTTAGGATTCCAGTGATAGTAAATGTGAAAGAATTATCCAATATCTGGTGATCTGATTCGTTATAACTCAAAAATTTAAAACTGAGGCTAATAAAGGCAGTCGGTGGACGATGGCCGACGATGCACTATACCTTAACCACAACCTAAGAGCCACTAGAGGCACTTAGCTTGCAACTGGCAGCATATTTCTCTAATAATGGGTTAACATCATGTACTAGTGTTCTGATAACGACAAGCAGATCTTAGCCGAAACCATATATACGTAAGGGGCTAAATCAATAGTAATCACTGCAGGAACAATAATGCCGTTCTGCGAAAGACAGCTCTAAGAATAGCCTTCTAAATATGAGACAGTACCCTGATTATAGGATAGAGTACTCCATTTCGAAGTTCCCTGCTTTACGAACTAAAACCACACAAACTTCAAATTTATTGGAGAATGTTTATTATCATTCGAAAGAACACTCTTTGAAGATTATCTTTCAAATGTTGGTCTTGGTTACGTCTCAAAGTCCCGTTAAGTCACTGAGCCAGAAATGAGCCTTGTTGCTGAACAAAATTTGGCTCAAAAACGTCGGATCTTTTTGGAACGTTCAATTGCCCATAGAACGAAACGAAGTCGCTTAGGAAGGTCGAGCTTCAGTTCTTGCACAAGCTGTATTTTGTACATTTTAAATTTAAGATCTTGACGTAAAACGCGTCAAGTCGTTCCATACGTCAGTCCGAGTTGCTGCGAACGGCGCCGGATCGACCCTCCACGGTTTCCGTGTACACTCTCAGCTGCTTCACTGCGTGCTGGACGTGGTATAATCGGTTGAATATTATTCAATAACGAAAGCTGGGTCTCAAGATGGGTGGTAGTTGCGAATAATAAGCTTTGTAGGCCAATGATGTTTGCCATAAGTTGAGGGAAGCGGGCGAAACACTTTCTTTACAGAACGTGAATTTTCGTAATAATGTTGAATGATTTGTAAACGTAGTTCAGGCGCTTTCCAAACAATACTGAAGAAAAATAACATAACAGCTTGACGCGTAATCTTTCAAAAATAGGCTATTGAAAAAAGTAGTTCTACTTGGATCACCCGTTAATTAAATCAAGAAGGGTTATCAAATTCCAAACGGACAGTAGAAATATTTATCTATGGTATAATTGAAGCGTTTAAATCTTAAAGCAAAATATTAGTCCAATGGAAGTAATACAAAGTTAAGTGGTAGATCGTCAATGATGATTCGAGGAACGATGCAAGCTCATCTTCAATTCATTACCGAGGAAAACTTTCATTTATTTATTTAATTTAATTGTTTTTCAAAAGATTTCTTCATGTGAATACAAATTTGTCACTTTCTTTCGTTTATTTACGTAACAAATTCATTAAATTGTATCAATTTCCTGCGTAATTTACTTTTCGCAAATGCAAAAGTCATTAATATTCTTTATTACTTAGTTTACGTGCACAACGCCGGGACGCGCCAATGAAGTTTCCAAAGTAAACCGCTGCCGGACTGCAACCGGAAATTTCACCATCTCAATTTTCACGAAAAGCAACGCATTTGTTGTTGTTGTGTGCGTAATTAGTTTATGCAAAAAAGGTGAAAACATTGCAATTGCAATTTCAATAATGAAAACTCTGCAAAATTGTTATGCCAAAATTTTAATTACTTCCAAGGCGCGAAATCACCGAATTCACCAAGAAAGCGGATAATAGAAAATGGCCAGTGCCCCCTAAGCCACCCACCTTACTTTGCTTACTTTTGTTATTTATCGTTTAAGCTAGGGGGAGTGATGAGTAGGAAATAGCGTTGGTTAAGGAAATGCTCTGATTTTAACTCTGAAAACATAATCATCACTTGCAAATAGCAATTTTCTTAAATGAGTAGGAAATTAACCGTTTCGGTGGAAAAATGCATTGTGATCGATAAATTTTGTGAAAAAGTGTACTTTTTATTTGAACTACATTCAATTTTAATACAAAAGTTTAATGATGAAGTTATGAATTCTTTCAAGTTATGATTTTTTTCAACGTTAGTCGAATTCTGTAAGCATTATTTGAAGTTGAGAAGGTCAAGGCCCTATCCGCAACTATAACATTTTCTTATCTTTATGACAATTGTGAATTCCATTCCAAAATAACTGCACCGGTTTGGCAGCCAATAATAAATCAAATAAAGTTTTGATATCCTGTTCTTATGTGAACCACATTTCAATATGGGCCTTCTGCATATATGAAACGTAGACCAGAACAAATGGTAGTCAGATGAGGCAAGGCTTGATCTATAAGGCGGAAATTATTAATCGGTCTTACAGGGTTGTTATGACAGAAAATTATTACCGTGTGTCTAGTCGCGAATTCCGAGCGTTTTCGGCAATGGGTCATTCCAATTTTTTGAGTAGTTATAGGTAGTGTTTTAGTTAACGGTTTCAGCAGGTAACGCTCTCTATATGGATAAATAATAATAATAATGGATACTCGTTTTTGAAGTTGATTTAGCTGCTTGTTCTGATCTCATATTTGATTTTTTGAGTTCACGGCTATCATAATGGTTCCATTTTTCATCAGCAGTTACACTTCAAATGACTTCCGAAGATTCTGCGAACACTTTCTTGCATTTATAAAAATCTTCTAATTTTTCTACTTCGAACTTTTTTCCGCTCAGGACTTTTTTCGTCTTCCAAGCCAAATCATGCCTTTTAAATCGTGCAAATCGCCCTCGGCATATTCGCATCTCTAGAACAGGTTTATTCTAAACAAACTTTTAACAAAATATGTTGAAGTTCCGATGAGGCTTTCGACATATTTGAGTGGAAAAAGTTATTGTTTATGCTTCAAAAGATTGGCATACCATATACTAGAAAAGACGCACAAGGACAATAGTTTTTCAACGCGTGTTCGGAATAATTTTAAGAATGGAATTTTTACAGACTTATCGACGAAAATTTAAAAAAATTAGAGGCGCGATTTTAAATCACATCACCATAAACGAACCAAACTGTCAAATTTTCTTAGTAATATTCTTTAGGTTTAGACGTAAGGATTCAATATATTCAAACTTGATCCATAAAATGTAATTACTGGAATAAGTTGTAACCTCTAATTCTAGGGGTAATAGAAGGCTCCAGATATGTAATGAGGTTGATCGATGCTGCCGGGATTTAAAATCATGTTAACTTGTTTGTAGGAAGAGTTTATGCGGATTTGCACTTACATTTATAGGAAAGATAAAATAGACGTGATGACTGACGACCTGAGTGAATCTGCTACTAAAAAATAGACATAAAGTATATAGAGAATACTAAAAAATTAATTTAAATACACCATTAGCAGTCGGTAAAGGCGACTTCTTATTAAAAATTGCGCAACTAAGGAGTAAAACCAGATGGAATGTTTCCATCCAACCATAAATCTCATGACTTTTCCAAGAACTTTGTAAAATGACTAATAAATATAACATTTCTTTTTAAAGCTGAGGAGACCTTCATCCTTAAATAGATTAAACGGCAGTATTTTACAACAACAAAATGTAAGTAATGATCCGATTCAACGCACTTGTAACACACAGACATACAACAATCAGGAAAGGATTATCTATGAATTCCAATTGTATATCCTATACATTGACCGATATTTCTGGTAAAAGGTCAACAATAAGAACTGGGTCCACATATTCAGTACCTAGGGGCTTTAATAGTTTTGGTTCGATTTAGAAATTATTTTTTAGTCATAAGCTGAGACTCCTTAAAGACAATATTCGTGCAAAGTCTTATCGAGATATATTAATTGATTCTTGATTTGTATGCTAAAAAGTGAGATAATTCATTAAATTTAAAATTATGTTATATGGGAAGTAGGCGTGGCTGTAGTCAGATTTCGCCCATTTTCATATTGTAACGTAAAAAGTCAGGATACCAAATTTGGATGACATTGGTCGGCCAATTCCTCGGACTCTTTGGAGCCTATTTATACCACCTAATGTCTCAGACGCATTCGGTTATTGAGTTATCGCCCTTTCAGTAGATTTTAACAGTACCGTTATATGGAGAGTGGATAGGGTTATAATCCGATTTCATTCATATCTCAAGTTTTACTAAAGTTACAGCTTGCACGAGCGGACGGACGGTCCTATGAACAGATAGGCAGTCTCTCGGATTTTAACTCCGCTTCATCATCAGCCTGATCATTTATGTACATATGTATCTTATATCGATTAGTTTAGGAGATACATACAGATACAAGTTACGATTATACTCTGCAGCGAAATGTTGCAAGAGTTTGAATATAAACATAACTGTTCATTAAATAAATACAAAGTGACAAATAGAATGTTACACATGTTTCACAGCGTTGCCAAATTAGGTTTCCAGCAGCTTTATGTTTCTCTTTGGCATTTTTTCGTTACAACTACAAATTAAATTTTAAGCGTCACGTGACTAACAGCCTCCGGCTAATTTCCGCCCCGGCCAAATTTGTATTTGGTAGTTTGTTGTGTTGAGAGGCGAAAAATCACAGCGAGTATGATAATTTTAGTTGTTAATAATCGGAAAATGCCGCGGGCTATATCCATGATGGGCAGAAAAAGTGTAGTATATGTATGTATGTATGCGTAGTCTGTGTGTTGAGAAAAAGTCGTCTTTGTCGATGTCAATGTGGGAAGTAAAGGCGACTTTTAATGGCCTACAAGCACAGTTTTATGCGCCACGAACAACAACAACACACTCACGCTCGTATGCATATTAGATTATTGAATAAAAACGTATTTTTGTATGTCTGTATGCATGTGAGCGCTATGCTAAATTGTCATTTTGACAAATATTTGTTTTGTAGTTGTCGCTTTTCTCTTTTCACGTTTCTTTCAGCTTTGTTATGAGCCTACGGCTAATTTGCCACCCCAAAAACAAAAAGAATGAGCGAAGAGTCCCCTCTCAATTTCGCACCTTTTGCATTTCCGATCTCATGCATGTGTGTGTGTATCTGTTTTCATATCACTGTGTGTGTGTGTTTTGCACTTATTGCCTTGCCTGATTTTTAATACGCTTTTTTCGTCTTTATCTCTATCTCTCTCTCCCTCAACACGGGTTTGACACGTAATAAAGTGCAATCAATTGCAACCTGGACAATTTCACACCCAGCAAAGATGAGTTTATGTGTACGTGCTCCCGGCAGCAAGAATTTGGTAGTCTCATAAGAAATATAATTCAACTACACGAATGAATGAATGTTTCCGATTTTCTCTCTATTATAGTTAGCAGTGAGAAAAATATATTTTCTAGGCACATAAATCCCGCTAAAATATAAAATAAATTATAATCAAGTTTCAAAAAAATTCCAATGCTGCATATAAATGTAAAAATGACTGGTCTGTATGTTACTAGTTTGAAATTAACTAGTTCGTAACTAGTCCACACATGAGCTTGTCTATTTTAGGAGAAAAATTTAAAAATTACTGGTCTGTATGTAACTAGTTTGAAGTGGACTAGCTCATAACCAGTCCACACATGGGCTTATTTATTACAGGTTATTCAATGTAACTAAGTGTGCGGGAATATTTAGATGTATCTGCGCTTGTAAGTGGTACTTTTCCATTTTTGTAGCAACTCTGCATACAAACGGAAACGGAAATTTGTTTCACAATTGATTGAGTTTCTTTTTGTGGAAATACTCGTATTAGCGTCTAAATCGAGACTTCTTCTGTGAGGAAATGAAAAGCGAAGCATAAAAGAAATTGATTTAAGATTATGATAATAGTTGCGCCGAAGATAAAATTTGGAGGGCAGAACAGGTAAAATTATTGTAAAATATGATTATGTAATTTTCGGAACTATCCCGGTCCAGTTAAGAAAATCTTCCAAAGTCACTGAAGTCTGGGAGATAACTGGTTAGCAGTAGTACCACTACTCCAAAACTCAATATCCGCGCTGTTAGTTCTGCTTTCTCCAGACAGGATAAGAAAGTGAAGCAGATGGGTCTGGTAGTGAACGAGGGCAACAGGAAATATCTCCTGCCATCAAACAAACAGTCGACGCACTCGCAAGTTGGCTTCCACCTCATTTTTGACAGTCACAACTTCAAAGTCGTTATCTATGACTATTTTGGAACAATATCAACACCAAACCAACGCAGAATCACTCTTGCAACAGGTACTACTTTGAACTATATGGGGGAGGGCGGAGCATAGACAATGACATCAGCTGATGAGTTGGCCTTAGGAGTATTCGAGAGAAAAGTTTTGCAGAAAACTTTGCGCATTGGCAGCAGTGAATATCGCATTCGAGGGAACTATGAGCTGTAAGAGATAAACGGCGACATGATCAGCTGAATCAAGAGACAGCAGCTGCGCCGACTAGTTCATGTTGTCTAATAAGAGAATAATCCAGCTTTGACGGTTTTTGATTCAGTACCTGCCGGTGAAAGCAAAGAAAGAGAGGACCTCCAGTCCAGTGGAGAGATCAGGTGGAGAAGGACTTGGCTGTACTTGGTATTTCAAATTGGTGCCAAAAATCGAACTTATTTATCTATTATCAAAACTTGACGACCTTGTTGTTCCTCCAAATGTATACAGACTCACTAATTTTTCATCTCGAGCGAGCTCAGTAAGCGTTGGTCAGCAACCAGCTTTTGTGTAGAATGCAAAAGGTCCATAAAACTACTAGTTCTTAGCAAGGTTCACATGACCACAGTGATGGTATGATGAGGAAGAAGAGGTGGAAACAGATTTCGCCAAACTAAGGACGAAGCATCTTGGTTGCCATATTTTTTAAGAACCCGGCAAATTGGCTGGAATAGATATTAGCCACCTCAATAAATTTTTGGCGCGCTTTGGGCGTTTCATCGATATGCGATGGTCATTTTGATTCGTTCTTAGCAGTTTTGGGCATCACAACGGACAAGTGTCTATGGCAGTCCAAGTGGGCTTATCTGAGGCCTCAGAAGTTATTAGCCTATTTACCTAACAACTAATTATGAAAGCATTTATTTGGCACCGGGTGATATTAAAGAGTATAATATCGATTTGGAAAGGCAAAGTTAAGAAGAGCAGGTCTTGTTATTTCAAACTTGGACTTAGTTGGGTGTTTAAAATCGCATCAAGGAGACAGATAGTTGTTCATAAAACTAACAACCATCATATGAGGCCAATATCAATGCATAAACTCTAAGACAGTTATGGTGCCAATTAAGTTTCCTACACAATTAAAGCAATTCAAGAATTCAACTTCCCGCTTTCAGTTCCGCTCGTTCCGTTTCGCATTCCGAGGGGCGTTTTTGTTTTCTTCCCGCCAAACCCACCAATTTAGATATTTAAGGATACTTTTGTGTAAACTAAACGATTTTTTTAACAAAGCAACATGAAAACAAACTCGAAAATGTGAAATAGAGTACAAACATGATGTCTACACACTAAACATTTCGAGCACTTACCATATGCCTCTGAAGAATGGAGATTGTCAACAAGAAAACCAAAGTAAACGCCCATAATCCGCTAATAGATGTAGACGTCTCATGATCCTTGCTTCTTCTGAGTGTGTGCAACTCTCGATGACAAAGGACACATGCTGAGATAAGGATCTCATTACTCTCAGACACACAACAGAGCGCTGCAAAAGAATAGAAAACAGTATGAAGTGGAGTAAAACCGAATGGCAACAATAACAAAAACGCTATGAGTGTGGAAAACAATATTTAAAAAAGGCAAAATAATTATCCTTTCGCATTACATGCGTGCGAACAACAGCAACAACACAATGCTTTAAAGGAGAGTAGAGTGGCAGGATCAGTAACATGCTACTTCGGTTGCGGTTTCCATTTACTGGCAGCTTCAATGGGTAATTGAAACATCGGTTTCCGATCTAGAACTCCACACATTTTTTATTCAACACACACACACACACGATCTCATAGAGGTAATATCATGGATGCGGCAGGATCATGACGCTTACAAGGACCATAATGCTTATTGCAGTGTTTTTGTTGTTGCTTTGTTGCTTGTCCTTGTGGTGTGACGTTGTTCATTTAACAATTGACTCAAAGCAATGCTCGACAGCTAATCCTAATGTGTTTTTCGCACATTGTTCGCAACACCGTTGTCGTCGTCGGTCGTGTGTGTGTGTGAGAAGCCGAGTGTGTCCTGCTAAGCAAATGCGGCACAGCCTGTTTGTGTGCTTAAGCGGATTTGGGCCACGGTAGTCGAGTGTGTCGGGCTGTACGGCTGGTGGATATGCCGAGATGTGTGGGTATCCCGCTGACTGCGACGAGGATAATGCGTTGGTAATCTGCGCTTTTGCTAATATTTCATTAAATTTGAGTGCATAATTGCAGAAATATGCTGCGATCAGGCAATCAGCCATTGAATGTGTGAAAAACGCTACTGATTTACACGCGACAAGGGCAATCGGAGAGTTCACGTTGCTGCAGCAGACCACCGGATGGCGACCTGCTGCGCTTGCGTAGCTGCTAAAAAAGCTGTGGGAGCTGACAGAGCGGGGAATGTGAAGGGAAAGTTTCTGCGGTTATTGAAATTTTAGTAATCAAGCTTCATTAACTGCTTGCATTATTTCATTAAACATTCGGCTTGCAGTAATCTGCTTTAGTTTGCAAACCAAGCTCATGAAACAGATTCGTTTAAGGTAAAAATAACTATCCACAATAATTAAATTTGCTCATTACCTATGTATATAATCTTCAACGTGGGATATTTATGTTTTTTACAGGACCTCAATGGCAGATTTCAAATTTGGAAATCATTTTTAACGTTTTCATGTCGGAAGGAATTTTCTGTTGGAATAGCAGTTAGATGCTATACTTGTAGTAGTCGGATCTGAATAATGTATTCTTAGATTGTAAGGTTCCTCGAGAAAGACCAATGCCAATTTCATGAAGATAATTTGTCAAATGAAAAATTTTCTATACGAGGACTTTATTTTGACTGTAGGCTATAAATTCAAACTCGGAAAATTTTAGTCTTGGAACATTAAATCTCACACATAAAGTGTTTCCATTTGGTTTCAATGATCATAATAATCTGAATTGTTATTAATTTTTCTCACACTTAATGTCGTTTTCTCAATGTCTAATTAGCAGCCATCTGTCAATTAACTTTTGGTTAGCTTAACGAAGACTTCTTCTATCTGTAGATAACAATTTTTTTAACCAGAACTTAACTGACAAAAGGCTGCTAACCAGACGTAGAGAATACGGTTATTGGAATCATTTAAGAATGTTCACTATAATATTGCTATTCTCACTATAAATTTAATTCACACACCTTCCTATAATTGATACATAAGTTTTTTGCGCGCCATCTATCGCTGCTACTGATAACACCTTTGGTGTTTGACTGGACTACACCACTAACGAATACAGAAGCAACAAAAAACACTATTAAGAGAATCAATGCTATAAAAAAGATTTAGAAACAATAAGGGATACGGAAAACCGCACAGGATTTCTAAGGATACGAAATTTCAACATACATATATACATTTACGTACGAATCTTCAGCAGAAAGATTAATGTGCTTCATTTTCAATTGTGTATATGTATAAAATTAATGTGTATACAATTACAAGACTGTCTTTATTAGGCTGGCTTTAAGTCGAAACTTAAAATTTAAAAAAATGCCGGTTTAATAAACATTTAGAATGTAAGTGGCTGAAGAAGACAGCAAATTCCCAAAATATATTATTATTTAGCCGGAAGCGTGAACATCTTATTGAAAAAATCGAATACAGATGGCATTCTAGTTAATTCCGGTTACGGAGTATGTATTTTATTCTGAAATGTTTTACAGGCATATGGAATTTCATTAGTTTTGCTACTGAACCAGCAAAAATATGAAAAAGTTGTGACTTTAACCAGAGAACATACAACAAAGGATTTTCAGGATGATGTGAATTTGGTGAAATCGTTCATTATTAAGTAAATTCCACAACTAGGGTAGTAAAACACAAATAGCCAAGACACAAACCCAAGCAGGAATAAATGAATGAATATACACATATTCACACAGAAAAAGAGTAAGTGTATCCCGAAGCTAAGTGAACAATGAAATTGTTTTAACGGTAAAGCAATTGGTAACAGAAGTACTTACATCATTTGCATGTGCTATGATCCGACAGCATAGCTCCTCGAGACCTTTCAATGGTTAATTCTACGCCCTTGCCATATGCTTAAATTAATTAATGATATAAATAACTGTACCCTTTCATTGGGGGACTCTCGACTTCACTCTATCGAAAAGTTGAAGTAATTGAGCCTCATCGCTAATAAAAAGTTGTTGTGGAAGCACAATGTTAAGAAGAGTGTGAGTGAGGCATTGATTTCCTTACATTGTTGCAAAGGAGCTAGTGGGACGCAGTGAGATCCCTTTTCAAAGGTTATGTTTTGGTTTTACGACATATTCGGCAGATGCATTGTTGCGACGATTGCTTTCGGTCTCCGGGAAACTAGATACATGAAGGGCTCCAGAGAGGGACATTCCGAAATGCTCTCATGCGTGAGTGTGTGAGTGGGTTGGGTGGAGTGTTTTCCGGATAGATCGACGCTCAAGGGGAACGCTGGAGGTTCACTTTAGTCTCTTTTAAGCATAAGTGGCAGCCATCAAGATGTCCTTCTCCGAAGTATGGCTTCTTGTAGAGAATTATGCATTCGGTCCGAAACTAGGCCTTGAGCACGCTGACTGTGAGTCTAAAGTTAGCTAAGGAGGGCATGACCTTTCAAGCAGTAGAATCAAACTCCTACCAAATTAAATCTGTTTGGGTGCTTGGCTTTACAGCGGAATCAATGAAAATTGTAAAGCTGATGGTCTTACACGAAAAAACACCTATACCCAATATCCATTAGAATGGAGGCAAGAAAAGACTCCTTCGTCTTCGTGCAATCGAGTGTTAGCTCTGTGGGTTTCCTGCGAGCTCAGCAGACTTTGTTCAGCCACCAGAACTGGTAGCGTTGCGCAAGATTTCTGGCCCAGAGTGGAACGTAAAAGGTCCATTAAACAGAAAAAGAAGAGGTGGAAACATCTAGACGCTTTCTCCTCCACTGTGTACCTTTCTCAGGTTGAAGCATCTCAGTTGCAATACTTTCCACGAACTTAACCTAACACACCTGCTATTTTCAACATCAGCTTGATTTATTTTCTACATTAGGCCCCTTGATGTTCTGAAATGAACATATTTAAAAGTTGAAGGTCAAAACTCGTATTCAAAATCATTTTCATACATTTAAACAACGCCTTAATATCCTTGTTCTCTCTAAATATTTGCAGAGTATTTGTTGGCAATTTATTAGAATCTTTGGCATTGCCTCTAACAGCTTTTGTGCCTCAAGTTGGTGATGCAGAATTTTAACTTTTTGGGAAAAGCATTGTATGACAGTCGAACTGCAGAAGTGGGTGTAAGCTGCGCTTCAGTGTCAACTGCGAGCTCGAGTTCATTTTTTTATTGGCCCGATTTACAATCTTTTTGGTAAATTCGCTCCCTTATATGCACATACACATACACATCGTGCTCCGCACAGAAAATCACAAGAGCGGGCGTGTGCATTCGCAGTTTCTTCTGTTGTGGTGGCTTCTTGGCGCAAGCTTTATTATTCTGGACAATGCCACAGCGGCACGACAGCAACAGCTAAGACATCGTGCGGCTTTGCTCGCTCGAAAACATGTCAACAGACAATATCCTGTCGAATTTAGGAAAGTGATTTATGTGCAGCTCATGTATGGAATGCACAAGAAGAAATCACAAAGGCAGCAACAACAATCACAACACTACGATTACATGGAATTCCTTTGGTTTTAAAGCAAAATAAAAAATATTTATGCCTCGACTTATACATGTATGCGAAAATCCTGTGTGAGCACAGACAACTTGAGCAGACCCATGAAATGAGTATCAACAACAAGTGCAACAACAATCGACAATGACAACTGCACGAAGAGCTAAGTAAGAAATGAGCGGCGTTTAAATTGGATTTGCCTGATTCGAAAGGCTTTTTCAAGGCTTTGCAGAGCGATTTAAATGCGCGCCGAGTGCTGGGCACTGGTAGCGCCCGCCAGAGGGTGGGGGGATTCCACACTAGTTAGATGTGTATGTGTTGAACTTGCGCTTAATTGGGTTTATTGAGTTTGGGTTGCTTTATGTAAATTCTCAAAGTTGATCTCTTGAGTTTGAAGAATAAAAAAAAGAATTGACCGTTTTTTAAAATATGGAGACATATTCTTGGCTTTTTAAGTTTTGATGACTTAATCCTAATTTAATGATACTTTGGTGATGCCAAAGTGCTCGAAGTTATTTTCCAATTATGCACCGAGATGGTACTATTACTCTCTTCCTGTATGGACTATGGGATACTGAAGGACAAACATTTTTCTCAAAAAAAAAAAAAAATAAAAAAACACAAAGTTTATTTCAAGATTTCAGGCCACTAAAATCACGCATCTGGTGGGATTAGTTAACCCTAAGCCACATTATACATACATATCAGTTTGAAAATTTCTAACTGATGTTCGAAAAATCTGCGCTTGGAGAAAGATTTATGAAAAAGGGAACCTTCGTTTTGAAGATCGCTTAAAGGTCCTTTGAAAACCAGCGACTTGCTGATCAACCTTTCAAATGGCACGACTTTCTTAGGCATAATGCCGAAAATTTACTTCGTTTCATAGTCAAGGATTACAAATTTTGGTTGGGATGCCTACTTGAGAAATTTTTTCATTTCTATTTTATATTTTGTACACGTAGGTAGACACTTGTTGTTTGAAGAATCATACCGGGTTACAGCACATGAGTGACTCGACAGCCATTCGCTTATTTGCTGAAACGCGGCAAGCAAGTTTTGGCAATTAGCACCTCGAAAGTCACGAAAGAACTAAAAGTTGAGACCTTTTTAAATAATGAACAAAAAATACGTAAAATCTTTTATCATAAAAAAGTTGAGCAAACAAGTAGGAAAAAACAGAGTGTGTAACACAGAAGTGAGATGTAGTGTTTTATTTGATTTGATTTTCTTTTTTGTTCAAATAACAAAGGAATTCCAGCTCGTTTCGCGTCTCATGCACGACTTTGTAATTTTTTTAATTTTTTTTTTCTGTATGGTCTGCTTCTATATTATATACATATATAGTATACATATACATATATGCAAACATTCTTATGTGAGTAGAATTGCGAGCACAAATGGCCGTCTATCGCTTCGCGACTAAAGTTAATGACAAATTTGTTTAACTTTTTGTTTTCTGATTTGATTTTTTAATTAGCACATTTTCGTGGCTCCGCTACCAAATAAAAATTATTTTCTGTTTACTTCACTTTGCTTTGGAGCAATGCGTAATTGAGTGTTCGTTGCTGGTTTGGGGCATTTTACAGAAGGTCGTTCATATGAGAACAAAGGTGCAAATATTTGAGAAGTGCTACCTGTAAGAAGTTTTTCCCGAATACAGAAAACATTTTTCAACATGAAAACAACATTTTTTTTTTTAACTGTAGAAAATTTGTGTGTTATAAATCCACTTAAAATGCAAACGATATATCTTTTATTTAACTAACTATTTCTTCATCGCCTATCAATCCTTTGAAAATATTGTGTTTTTCATATTCTAGGTGTGCTTTCAGTAGCATATCAATGAATATAATGAAATTGTGTACGAGTACAACTACTATCTGTCTCATCAGTATTTCAAAAATTATTCTGATTATCATTTGAAAATTATATAATGCAACAGAATATCGCTTGTCTATCACCAAACTATTTTTTATTTTATTTTATTAAAGCTTACATAATAAACAAATTATTATATAAACTGAAGTACGCAGCACTAGCATCATAGGCTTTCGGCTGACTTTTAGGATAAAACTATTACTTTAACTCTTTAATGCGATAATATCAGGGATTTGGTAGAATGGAGAGAGAGAGAGAATCGATTTTATTTAAAAAGTTGGGTATTTACTAGAAACTGCAGTCTCCTGAGTACTGGTATGCAAACGTTAACCTCTCGGCAAAATTCGATACATATTTCTGAAGGCATGAAGAAGCTTCTGATAATATCCTCTTAGTCAAAGAACATAATCAACTAACGGTAACATAATATTTGGTAATCGACACTACACTGTTAGACAAAAGTCTCTATTTACAATGCTTTAAGATTTGTAGACTAGTAGACTAGACTAGTCTTTGAAAATTATAAGAAATCAGAAAGAAATTCTCAGCATGTTGAAACATATCGGAAGTAGGGTCTCCTTTTTGCATTTTTTGATAAAATTTACCATAGCAATGTATAATATATATTTTTAAAACCATCAGAAAGCAAAGATTTCAGCACTTACATGTTTGAAAAAATATGAAATTTTGACTTGAAATTTTTTGATTGAAAAGGTGGGTGTTTTTCCGATATTATGTCAATGTTAGGGGATAAAATAACTATTTTAAATTAAACAAAAAAAAAAAAAAAACAGTTGATTTGGGACTTAAAAAATTAGATTTTTTAAACTCGAAATTACGTGAAAGAAAAAACGCTGTAAGTTAAAAATAAAAAAATTTAAGGTTATGTGAAAAAGAGACTTCATACAAAATTTACAGTCTTTTTCAGTAACTACTTCATGCCATATGACTTTTTTCTTAAGGATTCTTAGTTTTGCCGCAAGCTCGTTAAACCGTTTTTAACCCTGAAGAATTCAACTACGCCCCTCTCCTTCATTTTCCCGACCCAATATGATTTGTGTTGTTATTTTCAAATATAATCATTACTGAAACTGAAAGAAATTTCACTACAGCATATTTTCATTCAATCTAGAGCTCATAAATACTTACTAAACGTGACAAGACAATGCCTTTTCAGTTCCCTTATTTTTTTCCCTTGTTATTATTTCCTTTAGATATATTAAGTAGTCGAAAAGTTTTTCGTATTTCTAATAAAATTTGAACTTATTTTTTTTTATATTTATAATGAACTTCAATGACGATTTTGGTCGACCACTTTTTGCCATTTTTCACTAGAGACAGTCCGTCAGTGTAAAACTTTTTTGATTTCTTGGTCAAAAACTGCGACAAGTAATTTTCACAGGCTTCTCTTGAAGCCAACTTTACTCTATTAAGGGAGTTCTGTATTGGCCTAAACAAATGATAGTTCGATGGTCCTTTATGTTGGATGCATCAAAACTTCACAGCCAAGCTTTTCCAGTTTTTGCCGACTGATCAAAGATGTGTTTGGTCTAGTATTGTCCTGATGGAGGACGAAGCCCTTTCTGTTGATCAGTTCTGGCCGTTTTATCGATTGCTTGCTTCAATTACATTCCAATCTCACCAAACACTCAGCATAACTTTTCGAGGCGTCAATCTTGGCTATGCGACCATTTGTTGAGCTTCACCAGGCTTTGATCCACTTTTCGTATCCTGTTACCATTCGCTTCAGAAATGGTTCGATTTCATTTGGTTTCATCAAAGAATCGCAGATGTTAATCCGATCCATTATTTTTTTCCCTGACAATACAAGTGGTACCCAAACATTGAGCTATAGGTTGGATATTACACAATCACCAAAAAAGTATTGATTAAAGAAAGGGAGAGAGGGCTTTGTGAATGCTAAGAAGACTCTCTGTGAACATAAAAAACGGAATATTTACATTTAATATATTATTAAAAAAAAAAACGGAAATTTCGAGAAATGTTTTTGCGAACTTTTTTATAAACATGTTTTGATACAAAATTCAGCTCAAATTGGAAAGTGTTGCTTGAAAAAATGTCCTTCCTTCAACATAAAAATAAATGTTATAATATATGGGTATGTACATGTACATATGTGTGTGTATGCCGGCAATAAGCCAATGAGCGATTTCCGCAAACAACCAAGAAACCAAAACAAAAGCAACAATAAACTAAAAAAAAGCACAAAAGGCTGCCAACTAAATAAGAATAATGCGCAACATGAAAGTGCACTAAAGAAATTTCACGCTGACGCTCGGCGGCGCATCCTTTTTCGGCTGTCGCTCGCGGTTGTCAACGTCTTTGGCCTGAAAGGCAGTCACACTCTCTCACACACACACGCACACACACTGGTATGGCAATGCAACAATGTTTGCAATACAAAGTGGCAAAGCAGGAGCATCCGCTGTGAATAAGTAGACAAATTACCGTTGAACGTTAGTCCGAGGCCATTTGTGGAGCTCTTTGCGCGAATCAGATTTTTCATGTACACATGCCAGGCTTAAATAAATGATCCAAGAGGCAACCAACATGCGCTGCTGTATCTTGTCGTCCTGCCGCCCTTGCAGCGCTCAGCTCAATCACTTCAGCGAATTTAACACTTTCTTACGCGGAACAAGAAATGGTTAAGGGACATTTACGAGTGATATGAAAAATCGCAGCAAGACGCAGCGTCGCCTAGCGCTGCAGCGGCGTGTGCATTAGGTCGTCAAGAGACGAGGCCACAACTCTACCCGCTCGAGTACAGCAGCATTTTTCATCTTTTCGAAATTAAAAGAAATCCAAAACGGTCCCAAAACTGTTGGGCTCTTTCAGAAAGCAAGGGTAATTAATAGCAAAGCGCACAAACTCACCAACATGCATTAGAGGAATGCTTGGCGTTAGACGCCGACGCAGCGCTGCTGGCAGACATGGCAAGGGCGTAAATACGCTCTGTCATTTGCCAATTAAGTCATTTGCGTTAAGTTGACTCTGTGGTTTGTTGTCATAAATTTTGACTGATTATACGCATTCGTCTCTGCTGCAACACTCTTTCCAAGTTAAAGACAAAAACAAAAAAACCTTTATCCCAACCAAACATTTGCATATCTAAATTTTTGTGTGAGAGGTCCAAACCCGCTCCAAATCAGAGCCACCACGCACAACAGTATTTTCATTGTAGTGTTTTTGTTGTTTTTGAAGCTTTGCTTGTTGAGATGGCTTTTATATTGCGAACTGCTTTTTTCAGTGCGAAACTTTGCATTTACCTGGTATTGGATGCCGCTCAGTCTATGTGGCAAGTGGATTGCTGGCTGATGACTAGCGGCCAATGCGAAGACGTCTTACGAGGCTCCAAACGGTCCAAGTTCGCTTCAGTATGTCAGCATATTTCTCAGTAGTAGTTGGTTTAACGGTTCAGACCCTTGACTGGATCTAACCCTACAAATAAGACTCGAAAGACATGATAAACCATGCCAACATCAACTTTCTCTGGATGCAATCGAGTTTGAAGGGTCTCCATAGAATATACTCTTAAGCCAGAAAAGTGTCTCCTCGCTAAAGACGTTTTAATAATGAGAACGGGGATCAAGATCCAACTGGTTTGAGCTCATTCATCGAACTTTAGTCGAAAGCAATGGTCTCTCATCCATAAAATCCGGATTATTCACTTTCAAAAACCGATTTTCCTCTCTGAAAACTCTCTACTTTCCTTTCAAATATTTTCTTTAATATATTCATAAACGATTCGCACCAGTCGCAACACCAAATGAACCATTTGAAAGTTAATAAGTTTAACTATTAGAATCTCCAAATTTTCTATGTGTCCTGCATAGACTACTGACTTTTCCGGTCAACCCACTTAAATGTGTACCTCACACTAACTCTGCTCTTTGTTGGTTTAAACAAGTCCATTGGCATGCAAAACTGTCCACACGCACCCGGTAATCTATCATTCAATTAAAACCAAAGTCACTTTTCTGTTGAGACTTTATGCCATTTTGATGTTTAACCATTGCTGTTTTTGCTCCAAATATGTATATTTCTGATACGTATTTGTACATATATATGTATCTATGTATGTATACTATATATAGCCATATTTTGCTGTGAGTGAGTACTTGCAATCCATTACCCTAGAAAAGGTCACAATGTACAGCTACAGGTACATACTATACATCTGGACATACTACGAGTATAAGTTTGTTTTCATAGTGATTAGTGTTGGATTTCGGTAGAAATATATATTTGTTACAAATATTCAGGCTTTTTATGATGTTGTTGGCTGTTATAGTTTGTGAAATGCAAATTGTTTGGAGATTTTTTGCTGGTTTTGAGGGAAATGTTTTAAAACTAAAAAATATTTTCAGAGTTTGAAACGTCAATAAATTGTATTTATGTAAAATTAGGTGAGATCATTATTATTCGAATTAAGTCGGTTAATTTTTTAATATGTGCTTTGCCTGCTTTTTCATGAAAAATGAGGTCTGAAAATCCCATCCGAATGGAAGGGAAAAATCGCATATGTATGTTTTTACGAAACTGCTGTTTAACAGCTGAGAACTTTTGAAAATTTTCCTTGCGTACGAGTATAGTTTCATATGAAAATATTGACCTATCGCTTACGCGGGTTGGCTTTTATTTTTCGGGAAACTCACAACTTCATCGTAAAGTTTGACATTTTTGATGTTATACATACTCTAGAACGTTTTGCATACGAGCGCTATTTGTGTAGTTTGCAGGAATTGAAAATAAATCTCGGCCAAAAAATGGAATTAAATCGCGAGCATTTTCGCCCGATTATTTTTTACAACTTTCGACGTGGATTATCTCAGCAACAAAGCATCGGTGGAATTAATTATAATAATTTGACAATGAAGCTTCATCAAAGCCAATTTACCGATGGTATGGTGAATACAAATGAGGTCGTAGATCACTTCATGAATTTCGCAAATGTCGTCCAAAATCAATTATTGTTCGGGTAACTATTGAGGCTGTACGCAAACAAATATTTCTAGAATTGTCATGTGACCTATCGTGAAGTTGAGACACCTTTGAGCATTAGAGGGACTAACATGCATTCAATGTTGCAGGAATATTTGATTGTAAAAAAAATTTCACGTTGGATCCACACAAGTTGTCAACTGATCAAGGAAATGCTCAGGTTGAATGAAAAATGCAAAAACATATGATAGCAAGGCTTCGAAACACGTCTATGATATCGTAACATGCGATAAATCGTGGACTTACATGTTAATGAGCCCGAAAGTAAAGAGCAATCGACTCGACATTCATACGTCTTAAGATTCACTTCCAACTTGAATGCGCATTAAAGACAATTCTGAATGGTACACAACCATCTGTTTGCCAGTTATCTCTCAAGAAATCAAGAAAACCAATCGTCGAAGACTTACTCTCAAACATTGATTGAAACAACTGAGGCTTTGTGCACTCAAAACATCGACTTGGTGAGCCATCCTTTCCATTCGTTGGCTATGAGGTCAACGTTTCAACGACACCTGCAGAAGTAGTTGATACGTTCGAAAGACATGTTTTGGAGATACCTCAATTAGAGTGGCAAAAGTGCTTTGACAATTGGTTTAAATGCATCTTAATGAAATATATTTTGAAATCAATAAAGCTATTTTCGATGATTACAATTGGTTTTTGCTCTCGAATCCCGAATTATAAAATCCCACGTACATTGACAATCACTCTATTTTTCTTCAGTATTCTTTAATTGAGTTTCAGTTTCAACTTCACGTCAGTTTTATAAAAAAAAAGCTTAAAAGCAGTTGGTTTAGTTTAGAGTTGATAAGTTGCTACCTTAGCCGAAATCTGTTCAGTAACACTTTAAGCAGCTGCGAGTTTATTAAATATTTTATTTAGATCTAAAGATAAAATGTTTAGTTAGCTTACATTCAACGAAGATTGCAGCAAATAAAAATTGTTGAAAATAACCCAGTTCTACAAAAACATTTTCTTTGTTGTCCTGGATATCTTACAGATCTAGATGCTTTCAAGTGTCTACATTACAATCTTAGTTCTGAAAATATTGAATACGCTCTTGTTCTTAAGATAATGGCATACCTAATTTCCAGCTTTCCAGTCATGATTAGGCTTCTGTGCACCATTTTAGCGCATACAAATATCATGTGATGCTTCTTCTCATGCACCTTACCGAAAATATGCGAGGAAAGTTTAAAGTTTTATTTTTTTTAACAAACCGATTTATAGTTCACAAAATATTCAGTTTTCACTAATGTAATTTTTCTTTTGTTTCAAAAATAATTCGCATGGATTATTCAGTAAACAAATACCCAGATACCGGTGCCGTCTACCAATCGATGTGAATAAGAGGGTGAAGCATCAACACTAAATTTAAAATTTTTTAAAAAAATAAAAAAAAAAAAATAAAAACATAATATCAAAGAGTTGGCATATTTTTTTAGTGACATTTTTAGAAAATTTCCGAACTTAGTATGAGAAAGCTGAAAGGCATTTGATAAAGCAATTGCTGAATAATTACAGATTTTATGAAAGCTGTGGCTTTTCCGGAAAGTGAAGCTAAAAAATTTTAGTGCTGATAGTCGAAAATTTCCTAGTTATCCATTAAGTACAAAGCAATGAAGAAATTGTGTAAAATGTGTTGACAAACTGTCTAGGAACAAATTTGGGTATCGAGTTGGAATATCTCCGTAATAATCTGTATAAAGTTTCGGACAATTTTAGAAATTATACTCAGGAACAGAGAAAGCGGTTCAACCGGGATCTAAAAGTGGCGTAACAATGTTATCGAAGATATTGAGATCTTATGATGGCAGATTACTACAGGTTCTTAACCCATTAATACTCGATTATACCTGATATCCCAATGGCCTAATTAAAAAAAAAATGGTCCTGATATTTGCTCTTTGCTGCGAAAACACATCGCTGGGCCTTAACGGTATATGAGCGACCTCAAAGATAATTATAAGTACAAGTTCGATGTGTGAACAGAAACTTATTTATTGATCACAAAATGTTTAGAAATTTTAAGTGAAGTGTCACCAATATTAATTTCGGCACTTTAGCGCGGTGTTTTAGATGGTTTCTATGCCTATCTCTGCTTTTACTTGATTGTCTTCATTAGCAGTACACCACTGAACTTCCATCTCACAAATCTTTGGTGGTAGGCTAACTATATGCAAATAATGTAAGTTTTAGATTTCTTTACTCATATATTCGTTTTCCTTTCTGTCGTCAACTGTGGCAAAAACAAAATTATATTTATTTCTTCAGCATTTCGTATTTTCTGGAAATTCATCGTATTCCGAATCGGAATTAACTTTTTGCATCTTCAAAGTTTTTTTTAACGGCATTTCGACTGATTTTAAATACGAACAAGTAAGGAAAGGCTAAGTTCGGGTGCAACCGAACATTGTATACTCTTGCAACTTGCAAAAATCAAAGCCAAGGATATACTTTAACTGATATTAGTTAAATATATGGGAGCTAGGCCAACTTTTCGCACAAAATTATACATTTTAGGCACAAAGATCCAATGTTACGAATAAAACATGTTTTCTTATTTTCATTGGGATAACTCACATATTGGCAGATATATTCGATACAAAGTCTCCCGGAAGTTCGAAAATCTTTTTTATTAAGCATATGGGGTCCAAGGGAAATATGGAACCCATTCACCCCCATTTTTGACATACAGACATACCATTACAAGAGAAGGATTATCCTTTAATTTCAGTTACATATATCACACATTGATCGGCATTTTCCATCAAAAGCCAACTATAGGTACCGGGGGGTTAAAACTATTTTTGGTCACCGGAAAAAATGAAAACCTCTACGAAATCCTAAATTTAAAGCATTTCTCTTCGAAAAACTTTTAAAAATACCATCTTTGTCCGTGATAAACTGACTGTACCACAATATAATTTTAATAATTTCAATACCTTAAAGCCACCAATAAAAATTTAAAAAATTTTGTTATGGTTGTTTGTTTGTCATACAAACGCAACAGGGGACAACAATAACAAATTCAAAGTTATTTTAAGGCAATAACAAAAATCGGTCCTCTTCCCTCGTTCACTCTCCTCACATCTAGCGACTACTTTCAAAGGCAGCAGGCCGCCACGTGTTGATGCTTAGGCAGGAGCAGCAACTGCAAACTAGCAACTGATTGCTGGCGAAATTGTTACAGCAATATCAACTGGTTGCCAACACGACACCGAACTAATGTTTACTACTTGTGCGAATTAGGTATGTGTGCAGCAGTTGTTTTTGCCGTTCTTGTAACTGTAGTAACTTTGCCAGCTCTTGGATTATTAGAATGCGTAGAATGTGGCATGCAACATACTCGCACAAGTTGCAGGTAGCAACGAGGTTGGCGCGTGCCAGCTTTGGCAACGCACAGAGATGAATTCTCGGCCTTTTAATAAAATGACAGCACACACAAGCATACAGGGCTAACAGAACACACACACACACATTTACACTTGCTGGTTCACCTTTGACAATTCACGTGAAATTTTTCGTTTTTACTCAAAGGAAGAGATTTGTACATTCTTTGCTTGCATTCATAAATAATTATCTCTGGCTCACACATACACACACATATAAGTGCTGCTGTGTGTGGTAGTTTCCGGGTCCATGTATGAATAAATTAATAAAAAAAAGTTGAAGTTTGCTGTTGGCGCTCGGAGTTTTATTGCTTGTGCCAACTTAGTTTTGCCCTCGTTGTTATTTGCTATTGTTTTTGTTTTTATACTTTTTAATTTTCCAGGAATTATCTACTTTTTTCTGTTATTAAAATATATTTTTTAATCGAAAATGTAAATTTTAATGGCTTAAAAAATGCCCTACCGAGAGTTGGAGGTAACGTTTCCTTCGTACTTACTTGTATATTGTAACTGATCAAGAATCACGACTATCGGTTGAGGGTCTCTGGACGACGTTTCAGAGTTTGCAAAAAAAACTTCTTGTACCGATGAACTCCATCAGAAACAAAGGGTGGTTCAGGGGGGAGATAATACAAAGAGCGAATGTTAGTCCCGGTGTTATCACCGTGCGCCTTCTGACAGCCACTCTACCTACCTACCTTGTACCCGATCCTGGTGTTTTAGATATTGTATTTTTTTGTTCGGAAAATGTAAACCCGCTGTTCGTTTCAAAAATGTTGGTCTCGGAGTGCTGCGATGAAAACAGGATGAAGATTTGTTGAATATATTTTAAAATGGACCCAATTAGCTAGATCAAGGATCTGTAGAAAACAACATCCTGCCTGTGTAGAGTACTCATGATAAATAAGAAGTTTTGTGATCTGTGATCTATGAAATACAAACCTCTCTCTCTTTTATCTTAAGGACTGCCGTACTGCTATATGGGACCGGCGAACACGGTAGTCGATGGAACAATGAGCTGTACGAGATAAACGAATTCAGCGAATTGAAAGACAGAGGCTACTGCTGGCTAAGTTATGTCGTCCGAAAGGATGAAACATTCCAGCTCTGAGTGTATTCGACGCAGTACCCGCCGGGGCAAGCAAAAGAAGCGGACGACTTCCACTCCGTTGGAGAGATCTGGTGGAGAAGGACCTGGGTACACTTAGAATCTTCAATTGGCGCTAAACAGCGCAGTGGAAGAACGACTGACGCACTGTTGAAAATTTGGCGCATAAGCGGTGTCTACGTTATTAAAGAAGAAGAAACGATACTCAAAACTTGAAACGCGTTGTCGGCAAAGAAAATTGGTTTAAAACGGCTGTACCGAACAGCTTGAAATTGTAACGCGAGCTTCTGAGAAATATTTCCTTTTGAATTCATGTTCTTCGTTTTTCCTTTCTTTTGAATTGAACTCAAATTCCTACTCAAAGCGCCTTAAACACCCCTCAGACCTCTTAGCTATTCAGAATATGAGAATGCTATTTAAACGCAATATGCTTTAATTCATTTCAATGAAAACATTTTCGACACACTGTGGCAACTATACCCTTCCACCAATACATACACATAAGCAGTTGCCCCGACTTGCATAATTGAAACCCTTTGGGCCCATTTAGGCGCAACAACAGCAGTTGCGCTTAGACCCCAATTAAATCATAAAAATCGTCTAATGTCTACGTTCGGAGATAATAAAAATGTGGTTCTCTTTGAAGCAGCATAACAACACGGGCGGGCGAATAACGGTATGCTAAGAAAACTCAAGTAATGAAGGTGTCTGAAAATCCAGTATTTTGCAAGCATTCCAAGTGCATTGAGCAAACAAGGAAGCTGAAAGTCAGGTCGACCGATTCCAGTGGGAGAGCGCAACTGCAGTCTTAGCAAACGGTTTGTTTGTGTTTTTGTTTTCGAGCAGCACTAAAGTAGCGCAAGAAGTCGATTGCCTAACAGGTGTATACACCACGTCCATTCACAATAGACGCGCCACAACAACTGCGATAAGCGGAGTGAGTGAGAGCTAGAGAGAGGGAGAGCGCGCGCACATGCCAAGCCACGCCCACACATGAGCATCTCACTCATGCATAATTGATAACGGTGAGCGCGCTAGTGAGCGACAGAGAGCAAGCGAGTCGTGTGCGGCTGGCATGGCAGCGAAGCAGCAGCCAGGGCCAGAGATGCGCTACGCGCGTTGACGACAAGTGCTGTTGGAGACAGTGAAGTGGTGTGTGTGTGTGCGTGTGTTTGTGCGCGCGAACCCCACCCCGTGTCAAGATGGCTGGCGCTGAGCGATTGCCCAAGATAGACAGACATTACCGCTAAGCCAAACGATGCGTTGGATAGGATAGAGTCGCGCTATCTTTGTTGCGCCACCTTGACCTCCATATTGGAAATCGCTTGCCAATATACTCGCTGCTTGCGACACTTGGGGCTGGAGCAGCAGGCTCCATCGCTAGTTTCGTGTGTGCTGTTTGTTGTTGTTGTGCACGGTGGTGCAGCTACTAATGGCAGCCTTAACGCGCGATTAGGCAAAGCAGCCAAAAAAATATGCTATACGCGCTTATCTCGCCACGGGGCAAGTGCGGGGGGTCTGAACAGAGTGTTGGTAAAAAATGTACATTCGCATGGGCGTGCGAAAAAAAGTCGCTGAGGATAAAAAAATGTATTCTAAGCAATAATAACAAAGATAGTAAGAGTTAGTTAGAAAACGCTTTGAACGTTTGCAAAAAATTTTTTAAAACGACAACCTACAAGGAGCTTGCTCAGAACCACGAACCCCCGCTTTTAGTTAGTATCTACGCCACTGAGTTTTAAGTTCATATTTTTTTTTTGCGGAGCACTCGATTGTCTTATTATTGTTTTGCTATTGTTGTGTTCAAGCGAATGGCTGGATTTGAAGAGGACTGCGAATTGGAAGGAGCGCCACAGCCTCAGCCTCGTCGTGCGGTGTTGTTGTTGTTGGTGGTGGTGATTGAAACTCGCCCTCAATGCTTGGCGACAGACAGCGCAGCTTAGCTGGCAGGCTGCCTAAATTGCTCGACTCGTCTCCGCTGGTGGTTGCTCGCTTCGATTTCACAACAATTCGATTTAAATGCGAATTGTCCGCTCGCCGAGTGTAACGCGCTTGTGCATCCGTCACCGTTAGTTTTGGCAAATTTTTGCACTGTTGCACAAAGGCATCACACACAGACGCTGCAACATATGTGCGTTCAATCCCTGACACGCACATTTAATGACCATTTAAGGGACATTAATTTGCTCCCAACGCGTCCAGTCGGGTCAACGCAGTGACACAGCGCAGACAGCAAGCTCATCTACCGAATCTTTCTCGAAATCGTTGTGTTGCAATTGCACAGTGGCAATGTCGTGTTGTAATGTGAACGGTGAATGTGGTTGTTGCTGCTGACGCGGCAATGCCGAGAATTTGTTGGATTTAATTAAAAGTGTCAATTAAATTATAACCGTGAATTAAGTAGTCGATTCAACCGCAGACGAAATAAAGAGTGCGCTTCTCGTAGAGCGGGGGTAGGGTGCAACAGATGCAAGGCACTTTGCTGCTGGTGTTTTGAAAGTGTGTTAATGACTTGGCGCACGAAAAGCGTTTACAAAAGCTAATTTTTGAACCATAAAAATAATATTGACAGAAGTGAGAAAAAAAAAACAATAAAATTATTGAAGTCATCAAAACTTGTGCAAACGAATGAAAAATAATAATACTATATAACCAAGAAATCGGTTTCATTCGTCCGGCGAGCTGAAAGGCATGCGAAAGCCTGAATTTTTTACGCCTTCAACACTCAATTCAACTTTTGAAGTTTCGAAGGATACAAGCTCATACTCATATGTATGTATATACGGGACTCCTATGCAAGCAAAAAAAAAAAATTAAATCAAAAATTAATTAGAAAATAAAAATATATACCTGCACTTTGTGTGTGTGGGTGTTTGAAATCTGCTCGCACTTCCGCATCTCGAATTGATGCCAATGACTCTTTTTATGTCACTTTGGAGTTGCCGGAAGTTCGCAAACATTTGATTGAATTAATCCGTGTTCGCCCAAGTCGAGGTGAGTGCGTTTAATTACAACTTTGCGCGGCCATTTCCAGGCGCTTTCATTTCATTAGCGTTGTCGGTTTTATGCTACTTTTTATGACACTTGAATTGTTATCGCTTTCAGCGGCGGCTTTGATCTTTCGGTTTGCTTTTATTGTTGGAGTTTGTGTACAGAAAGCGAACGCTATTGTATGTATGTTTGTACGTATGTATTTGCCGATTACAAAATAATTTACACATAGTAAGCAGTTCATACATCATTTGTTTACTAATAACTGTTAGCCACTTTACTTAAAGCTCTGTCTTTTTTTAGTTAAAGCCTCAAAGCAAGTGTTAAAAATTAAATAAATAGTAATAATCTATTACATATGTATATTTTTATATACTAGACGTTGTTTCAAAGCTAGCAAGTTATGTAAGACACAAGTTTTGTTTTATTAAATTTCATACAAACTGACTTGATGAAAGTGCTTTATTTGTTTTGAAGATTTAGCAGTTCTAACTTATATTTTTTAATAATATAAATTTTGTTTCGAAAACTTTCGATAACATCTTTTCCAATTCCATTCCCATGCTAAAACACAAAGCTAATAAATTTTATTATTTATCATTTTGTTTAGGTTTGTAAATTGAGTTATGTTCCTTTGCAGAAAAAGAGTAATCCTTTGTAGAGAAAATTAGAAAATTCTTCAAAATCTTTTAAAAAGATATATTTCATTTTCAAAAAAACTCAAACTCAAACTTCTTTTACTTTTTAAAAAAACTTTAAAACAGTAATGTACATATGTTAATTCCTGCACAAAGAAAGGATTTCAAGAGGATATTGTAGTTTAGAGGCCCGAATTTCGAACGTCTTTTTGGCAATTGATAAAAAAAGCATTTGAAACTATATCCAACCACAAAATTAATACAAACAAAAAAAATGTTTCATTGAGCTATGCGTCTTTGAAGTAGACGGGCGGAAAAAGGCCGTGTCCTCGTCGAAAAAATTTATACCCTTGTAACATTTGAAAAAATAAAAACAAATATGAACTCTTGATTATTAAGAATGCTGCTATCTCAAGACTCAACAACATTTATTTCCATTAAACGGCGGCTACTCAAATATATACGTCGATTTTTTACGAATTTTTCAACTTTGTCTAAAAAAAATCGAATTGAGTGATTGTGGAATCAATTTTGCTTTCACTTTTGTTAGGTCCAATTGATCTTACAAAATGGTTTTGACTGATCCCTCCGATATTCCAACGATGCTAGTAAGATTGATAAACAAGGAATGCAAAGACTCACTGGGTGCAGGCGAAGCGATCCCTATTTGGAAACATGGATTCAAGTGCTTTCAGACTGCTGGCAGACACATAGCATGTTTTTCTGGTGTTTCAGGCTTCCTGTTGCAGAACAAGCAATTAACGCAAGAAGCTTTGCCAAAGTTGTGTAAATGCCTTTTCAGCTTTGCAGTTAGCGACCCTAGGAGTTTGATTACCTATTTAAATATGCTATGGTTATTACCCCCTATCAGCAACTTGACGTATCGCATGCCATGTAGTTGTTGTCAATGCCTCTCTCTGTCTATTCCTTCTTCCTTGTGGAGTAGCTCCTTTATGGTATGGGGACAGCGGGCGAGCTTATCAGCTAGTTTGTTCCCGACCTTATTTTTCTGACCGGTCGCCTAGATGAGGTGAAAAAGGAAAAGGGGCGCCAACTGTCCGCTCTGCCAGTAAGATCTCTGACTGTTCATTGTCGACATTACAGCACTAATTTCTTTACTTTATTGAAGTACTGATCATCAGAAGATGTTGATGGCCGTCCTGGACGTGGTTCGTCATCAATGTGTTCTGGATGCTCAATTAATGATTTAATTAGTAATTTTTTGTTGCATGTGATAAAAAGATATTTAAAGAATATTAAAACTTGAGATATCAGGGCGATCGCCTCAAAACAAGTAGTTTCGAGAAAAACACGTTTTAAGTTCAGCAGCCCAAACCGGTCCAGTTGCCATGACACTAAAAGAGCTATAACTTCAGAAATAATTTGAATTTTGAAAAATCATTTCAAGGATATATTTTTGAGTATCCAAATATCGGAATATTTATATTTTCAAATGTCTAGACTACAATACCCCTTCAAAAAAATCAGAGTTTTTGACGCGTGAATTTGTGAATTAAAATAGTGTTATTTGTTAAGCCCAAAAAAGATAAAAAATAATTCTTTTTAATCAAAAACATTATTAGAACATGAAAAGGCTATTTGAGTTAATTTTTTGATAGTCAATTTTATTGTAAAAAATAAAAATAAAAACCAATAACCTGGTTATTGGAATTTTATATACACATTTTTAGGTTATGTAAAAAGATGCTGGTCCAAAATTTGTAGATATTTTTCTAACCTACAACTTTACTATTAAACTATATTTCCATAAAACTCGGAGTAAATCGTTATGAACCGTTAGTAACCTTTAAAATCTCAAACCATACCCTCACCCATCCACTCCTCGACCTTTACTTGTGCATATATTATTTTCTCTTTCATTTTATCTTGTTTTTTTTTTTTTTTTCAATGTATTTTGTACACTAAAATTATCATGTCAGTCTATAAGAAGAATAAAAATTATTTTAAAAATAATTTTTTTAAATATTTTTCGAAATGTTAACTTTGCACTTTTCCTTTTCAGAACGAATCTATTGAAATGTAGTGCTGTCGCGCCAAGCTTTTCGGCACACGAACTGTGATAAAACATGTATACGAGCGGTTAACTTCTCCAAATATAATACGAAGCAACTACAAACACACTACCACAAACACGTAAACCGTTATTCAATCAAATTGAATACACCAGAAAAAGTACCGAGAACTCACGACAGAAATTTCAATATCAAAATCAGCGCGTTAAGTGGAAAACCGGCAAGCTGTCTGCGCTATCGATTCGGAACTTTTCAGCAAACATGCTGAACAATCTGGGCGCCAATGTCTTGGGTAAGTCGGAGCGCAAATATTTATCGACCAATAGGTAAACTCATAAATATTTGATATTCGAAATGTGTATTGGAATATTTCATACGAACTCAATTAACGGCTCATAATCGAAATGCAAATCGTCTAAAGACGACGCTGTAAACGTTTAGTTTTCATGTGGGCGTATAGGCTGCGGTGTTGTTGTAGTTATTACTATCACTATACTACATATATTACTATTACTGTCTTCAAGCAAACATACATAATTAAGACCGCCCGGAGAATTGCGCTAATCAATAATAATGTTTCAATTTAGCAATAGCGCAACAATAACAACAACAATAAGCCAGCTACAGCGAAGACAACAAGTAAATTAAACTAATTTTTTGTGCACACGCAGTGCCATGCGTGTGTGTGTGTGTGTGTTTGCGATTTCCCACACCAATCCACAAGTGGCCAAGCGCTCAGGATCGCTGGAATTTTAATCAGCTTAATCAGCGCTAAATGGCGGATAATTGAGCGCCAGCAAGTGAGTGTGTGTATGTCAACACAAGCGCCCATGTGTGTGTGTGTGCCTAGACCGGATCCAGTAAATGGATCGAATCGGAGCTGAAGCGCACCGATCGCTGCTGGCTGACGCGCTCCGGTTCAGCGGCGGCTGTTTGCCGATGTCACAACCATTTAGCAGTGCGCCTGGCCCACTGACTCCGTTCCATGGGTGGGCGACCACTTGCCCGTTCACTTACCACCGTTTATCGCCAAAGCCAAACATTGCCGGCGGTGTTAATTGTAATAATTGCTCGGCTCAATAATTGTGGAAATTATTTTAATGCAAATTACAACTGATTGTATAAATTATACAATATTAACTTCTTCTTACCGCAATGTTAATGATTTTTAAACACTTTCGATTTCGACAAAATCACCACCTACCTTTATACATACTATATGTATATATATCTTTGGTATATAGTATTTACAGTTACGTATATAAATTAATGTAAATTGCAAAAATACACACGCAGGCTTCCAGTGGCCTTTGCACGCATAATGCAATCGTAGTTGTCGTTGTTGTTGTTGTTAGCGCACTCACATTTGCTTATGTGTGCACTTGTTGACTGCTCCATTTGTTGCAGCAACGGTTGCCGCTGCTGCCGGCCAGTTCTGCGCTTTTACCAGCCACTTTACGGGCCAGTCGGCAGCGGCCGTATATTTTATAAAATTCAAGTGCCGTTTTTTCAACTAGTAATTAATTACTTTAATTTGTTCGATTATTAATTTATTGCACATTTTTTCGAGCAGGCGCTCGAACACTTCGCTGGCAGCACACCGCATACAAGTGTATACTATGTACGCTGGTAAATAACTATTGCGTATAAATGTGTTTGTGTGTGTGTGTACCGTCTATAGTGCGCGCGTTGCACTTTTATAACATTTACGTAATGCTTGTGGTGCAAATATTGTATTTGACAATTTATGGCTTTCGCGCCGAGAGCGCTGCTCAGTAATATACGAAGTAAGGCCGGAGCGAAATATTATTATTTATGTCTAGTAATTTTTTTTTTTCAAAATCTGTAAAACTGTGTAAAATCAATATTTAACTTTGAAAATATTCCATTGAAAATCGACATAATACTATGGGCAGAAAATAGTAAGACTTTGCTCATAATTTTAAAATTCTTAATTTATTCTTTAAAATCTATGCGGTTCCCTTCAAAGTAATTTCCCTTGGCCCTAATATATTTGTGCCAACGGTTTTTCCAACCCTCGAAACAGTTTGTAAAATCAAATTTCGGAATAGCCTTCAATGCGCGTTGCGATTCACGTTTAAAGTCTTCAGTTAACTCCAAATAGTTTCCCCGGAGCGATCGTTTGAATTTGCTGCATAGCCAGAAGTCAGAATGAGCTAAGTCAGGTGAATTTGGTGGCTGCGGGACTTATTGCAGTATGCAAAAACCAATAGTATTCCTTGTTGACAGTTTGGTCGGCCGGACGGATTTGGAGTGCACCACATCTCGATAGTCGAAGAAAGCTGTCTACAAAACCTTGATTTTTGACCTGCTTTGGCGTGGTTTTTCGGCATCGGATCACCTTTCCCACTATATCCGGCCGATTGATTGACTGTTTTCAGGTCGTAAGCATAGGTCAAGACTCGTTTCTAGTAATTATACGTGTAATGACATCCTGATAGTTGGAAATCATTGTTTCACGCGAAGTTGTTTTTCTGAAGAGTTTAGTGCTTTCACCTTTTTAGGCCCAAATGTTCTTTCAAAATGGTTTTCACTGATCCTTTCGATATTCCAACGTTGCCAGTAAGATCTCTGACTGTTGCTCGTCGATTCTCAAGAGATTCATCCATTATTTTATTGACGTGTTGATCATCAGTTGATGTTGATGGCCGCCATGGACGTGATTCATCGTCAGCGCGTTCTTGACCGTCTTTAAATAATTTGTACAATCAAAAGCATTTGCTCGCGACAAACAATTATAACCGATGGGGTTTTCCAAATTCAGAACAAGAGGGTCTCATGGCGATGGGATTACCTAGACCTTTCTGAAAAGATCTTAACCGGCGTAAGACATAATCCATGTTGTTAGCTATATATACAATGTTAGGAAAACGACAGACTTGTACTAAAAGAGTTGTAAATTCTTGGCAACGTAGCTAGGGACTCTACATTCATCAAATGTTTATTACTATTCTTCTTTACTGGCGTAGAAACCGCTCACGCGGTTATAGCCGAGTTAACAACAGCGCTCGAGTCGTTTCTTCTTTTCCCAATGTGGGTTCAATTGGAGATTCCAAGCGAAGCGAGGTCCTTCCCCACTGGTCCTTCCATCGGAGTATTTACTACTATTATGAATGAAATTTTTATTCCTGTGAAAGTACATTCGATGATATTATGTATGAAACACGAATTCTTTTGCATGGTCACCACAGGCACGCTTGCAGAAGTCCAGACGCTGAATCCCATTTTCTACGGTTTTCAAGCATAAATCGGCCGATACTGCTGCCTTTTTACTTCGATATTCATACAGAATTCATCAGTCGTCGCTGGCTTCTTGGCATAGACCATAGACTTGGCATAGCCCCACAGAAAATGGTCTAACAGCTTAGAAAACACGATCACCAAACTTGATTTTCAATAAATCCGTCCTGTTGGAACAACTTATTGTCCCAGTCCATATCATCCAATTCGGGGCAAAAATATTCGGTTATAATTGAGTGGTAGCATTTCTCATTCACAGTAACGTGCCGGTCTTGATCATCACGGAAGAAATACAGCGCAATGACGCCGCCGGTCCATAAACGCCACTAAACCGTAATTTTTTTTGGAATGTAATAGTGACTCACGGTGCACGGTTGGATTGCTGTCTCACCAATAACGCATATTTTGCTTATTGACGAAGCCATTCAGCCAGAAATGAGCCTAAACACTGAAGATGATTTTTCGATGAAAATCGGGATCATTTTCAAGTTGTTACTCAGCCCAACTCACGAACATATGACAAATGTTAAATCTTAATTTGCTGAGCCGACTGACAATAACACCACCACCGTCCCCACCGTGGATGTGGTAATATTTTTGGGACCCGAAAGTGTACTTTAAGTCGAGTTTTGAATATTTTAGATGAGCCTAACTCTTTAAAGACCCTAGAAAAAAAGAGAGAGCTAAATTTAGCAAGTTTTGGAATTTAAAAGCAGCACATTTCACCTTTTTATGTCTTTTTAACGCAATATAATATTTATTTTGAACTCGCTATAAAGCATAGATAGAGATGAAGCCGTGGTACCATCGTTGATTGCAAACTTCAATGAAAAAGCAAAAACAAAGTTATGCAATTTAAGTGAAAAAATCTGTTTCTATTCAATTTATACTGCAGTACACTAGTTGCCTGTTCGATAGCTAAAGAAAATCGTGAAAATTTGATTGGCCTGATTTTACTGCTAAAATCTCTAGATAAAAAACAACTACCACTTCTAAATTATATCAGAAGAAATTCGGTTGGGTTTGTGTAAATGGTTAATGCTATTATTATAATGTCAAACAAAATCTTGGTAATTACATAATTTCTAGTTTTAATTTCGTAAAATGAATTTGGATTTCATATTTTTTTGAAGAAAATTAATATTTTGTTAAAATGAAATTAAATTAGCTTGTGTGGAGCTATGAGTTTTTTCTGAAATTTACTTTAACTCCATTTATCGATTAAAAAGTAAATAAAGTATTTTAAAAATAATTTTAAATATTACGTAGGTAGATTTTTTTATTTTTCAAAAATAAATATATTGTGTGTGTGTTTTATTCGCAAATCATTTAAGGTTAAACAAAAGATAGTTAAAAACAGCAAAATTTTCATCAAGTCTGTTGTATTTATCCCAAAAATAGCTTTCGCAATGCAGATGGAATTAGACGCAAAGCGGTTCTAACAACAGTTATGCATGCAAATTTTACTCCGGAGTGCTTGTAATGACAAATTATTTAAAAACAACAACTGTCCATATATTTACATTGTGGGTACGTGTGGTAAGCCTTTGTTGCCAAGTCTTTTTTAAGGTAATAAATTTCCTAATCCTTTGATCCGGCAGCAGCAGCCACAACAAAGTCACAAAGCCTAGTTTTACGACAATGAAAATTTACATTTTTCGAAATCTCTCAACGCCGTCACCACAGCAGCGCTTGCACAGTGGTGCGTATTGCGCAAATCCTAGCTAAAATTGCAATTTGCCCAACAGGCACTTGTGGACCAAGGTACTCGAGCCGAAACATTGCCAACAATTAAAAGCCATTTGCATAACCAACCAGTTTTTTGTTGCTTGTTGTTGTTGTTAGTAATGGTGAACATTTTCCAAACTGTACAAACACCAATTGAAATCCCGCTTTGTGTGTAGCGGCAGTGCCAAAAATTTGCATTTTCCCTGCTTTGCCGCCTAAATTGCTGCAACACTTTTATTCGGCGTAGAAATGCTGGCTGTGACTGCAGCGCGCTCGCTACATTTTTGTTGTTGTCGTCAGTATTAAGTGAAAATTTCACGATTTATTCTATGTAAAAAGTTTTTAATGCCAGCGACAGCCGACAACTGCACAGTGAGTGAATGGCACAGCGAGCGGCCGACTGAAATGGCGTCAACAAGCCGGTTGGCGCTGGTGAGTGCGAGTGCCATTGATTGCCAACTGCCGCAAGTCTGTTTGTGCCACGCCGCTGTTGTTGGCAGGCGCAAAAGGATTAATTAAATTAATTTCACAATTGCATTTGTAATTCGTTGGACTTAATTTTACGCACCGCTTTGCTGTTGCGCACCGTTATCTGCACATATGAGCCGCTACTTCACAGTTACCGGTTTCGCGTTGGTTGTTGTTGCCTTGTTGATTTGCCGCTATTTTCTACGCAGCGATTTTCAAATCGGCCATTTTGGAAAATTTCCTGCAATTTCGGCTCGCAAATTTTTTCCTTGTGCTTTGACAGCTTACCGCAGCGCGGAATATGCCGAGCATTTGCGTCGCCACACTTTCCGCGCGCGCCGCACTTGTAGCGAATTTTCGAAAATTGCCCAAATTGTTCGCTATAAATTCTCATTTGGCAAATTCGTAATTAATTAATCGTTTTATGCGGTTTGTGCGGCAACGCAGCACGCGTACGCAAAGATGCAACAGCAACAGCTGCGCCGTTTGGCTTTGGCTTTGGCGATCTGCTGTTGCAGCCGCAGTGGCGATTGTTGCAGCTGATAATTTATGCGTTTTTAAGCGTTGCCGCAATAAAATTGGCTACTCAAATTGCTGCGCGACAATCGCAGTGGTTCATAGCGGAGCTTAGTAGTCATGTGTGCTTTTTGATTTCATATTTCCGTTTAAATTTTTATATCTTCATGTGTGTTCAGAAGAATTTGAACCTTTAAGAGCTTACATCTTTCTTATTTCCCATGAATAGCCAGCTAGTGTATCTGTCAAAAGTAAGTTACACGTGGAATCTCAAAAGATACCAAAACCTCTTTGATGATTTTTGGCGGTGAGAAAATGAGTCAAATATTATTCGAGTATCTTCAGTTGTGTTCAGAAGAATTTTAACCTTTAAGAGCTTAAATCCGTCTTAACTGATATGAGTAGCTGGCTATCAGTCATTAAGTTATCTAATGAAATGTATAAGGTAACTATTAGTCGGAAATTGATCTTATTTAAATGTTTGAAATATAGTAAATTTCATCATTATTTCTACGACAATAAAGTATTTTATGCAATATATTCTTTAAACCTCTTTATTCGTAATCTAACGGTTTTAATTTCTAGCTTTTTATGCACGACGAATGGAAGTATTTCTCTGTAATCTCTCACGGAAGCGCTTTGTCTCAGTTTTAAATCATTTTGACTATAAGTTTCATATGGCACAAGATTTTCAAACCATTATGGTAAAATCTGTGGTATGACAACATCCATCTTAATTGGCAGAGAGAAATTTTGGTTATGATTTTGATATGATTTTGCTTAATAAGAAGAGGATCGACTTTTTAAAATCATTTAAACTAGTTTTTACATTAGATATCCAATCGAGATAATTTTACTGCTCTTATTATGAACATCTTCGTGTAATAGTTTTGATCACATAAAAGTTCTTTGTGGTCTAAATTTATTCCACGATATCCAACTCTCGAAATCTTGAATGAGATTTGGTATACCAGGTTGTTCAATAAGTTTGGGTCGTTCGAAAAGAGAGGGCGTTGCTACTAGCGCCAAAAGAAATTCACGAACAATTGATAAAAGCGTATAATGATTGTTCACCAACAGACACTTTAGGACAGTAGAAAGATGGGTTGCTGAAATTAAATGTGGTCATACAACCCTTGAAGACGGTCCATGTGAAGGACGTCCAAAAGCGCATCAACGCCAGAAATCATAGCCAAAATACAGGATATAGTTTTAGAAGATCGTCGATTGACTGAGAGAGATTTAGTCGAGGCTCTACACATCTCATTAGGCAATGTGAGCCATATTTTAAGTGAACCTTGGGTTTTAGAAGGCTGTGTGCACATTGGATACCGCATTCGCTAACAATGGAGCAACAATACATTTGAATGCGACTTTCTCAGCAACATTTGGAGCGTTTGGAAAAGGATAAAGTGGATTCTGAATCAAAACAAGAGACTAAAGAGTGGAGTGAACCTGGCTATTCGGCTTTGAAACGAGTTCGTGTCCGGAAATCGGCCAAGAAGGTTATGGCATCAGTTTTTTGGGGTGCGAGAGGAATTTTTTTGGGGATTACTTGGAAATTGGCAGCACAATTAATTCTGAATTTTATTGCAACCTTTTGGATCAGACGAAGGAAAAAGATCGTGAAAAAAGATCCGGTTTGCAGAAGACAAAAATCCTTTTTTATCAGGACAATGCGACGTGTCACAAGAGTGTTTTGACAATGGCTAAAATCCATGAATTAAAGTTCGAATTGTTGGAGCACCCACCGTATTCCCCATATTTGGCCCCCAGCGATTTCCATTTGTTTCCAGAACTCAAAAAATTTATGCGTGGCAAGCGTTTTACATCAAATGAAGAGGTCATAATGGCTGTTGAAGCGTATTTTGTAGACCTTCAGGATTCTCACTTCAGGGATGTGATCCACAGATTGGAGGATCTTGGAGCAAATGTATTAATGTTCAGGGAGATTATACTAAATAATAAAGTGTATTTTGAGTCATAAATTTGTATTTTTCTTATCAAACGACAAAACTTATTGAACAACCTGGTATACTATTGTAAGCAAAAAATAGTAAGACTTTTTAATTTAAATTTTTTTGTGAATCCTAAGCAAGTAGTTTTGGTTTTTAAGAATATTATAACTGTTTTGAAGAAGGTTCGCTAAGTCACTAATTATCCTTTCTTTCTTTCAAATAAACTCCAAAAAAATGAAAACTTTTTGAAAAAGGTTTAACTTTGACTGAAAGGATTGCTTTAGGAATGCATACAACACTCAAGCTGTCTTTGAGATCAAATGATTAAATGATTGCAAGTTGCGCTGCCAGCAACGAATTGCGACTCTTCAACTCAAATTTCAACATCGGAATAAGGTTCCGCTGTAACATTATCACATATTTGTGCAAGTGTGATTCAGAAGAGGCTGAAAATGTTGAATAAACTCACGTTTATCGTGTTGACCTCTTTCCAACACCATTGGAGACCAACTGCACGCAATGACCGCTTGGGACCACATAGAAGACTTGCTTGGACGCACACAGCGTCTACAAGCCGCAGTCTCCCCAGCACCAGCACTGACGTCAAGTGAAAAGTGTGCAGTTAAACAAATGTTTGTATGCATGTGTGTGTGTGTGTCAGCCATAATGTTTGACTACCAAAAATATAAAGTACGAAGTTGTAGGCAAGCAACGCGGCGGCGACCACAAAATATTATTAGAATATCACTCACACCTGACACCGCACCCATAATTTGTTAATCACGATTTTGCGGCGAGCAAACAGTGGCGGCAATTTAATGCGAACGCACACACACAGACAAACACACGAATTGTTCCACTATCCATTGTATAGTGAGTGTGTGTAGATGTGTGTCTAAGCGCGAATGCGAACAGACAGACACGAAATATACTAAACGAAAAGCTTTTTCTCACATGCCCCTCTTCTTATTGGCGGTGCTGGAGTTCGCGTTGCGCGTTTTTTCACGCCATCGGTCTGCCAACGCCGCTGGGCATTAGAAGCGCAGCGCTTTCTTATGGTGAGCACACACACATTTGCATGGGTGACGTTCATGGAGAACTATGCGCGAGCACAAGTTTCAAGAATAAACCGCGAAAAATCGCAAGACTCAATGAACTCACGACCGACAAACCGGCGTGAAGGGAGCCAGAGGTGCTGTGCGAAACCGCAGCTCATGCGGCAAAGCTAAGCAAACTCACGAAATGTATAGAAAGCCAAAGCAAAGCAGGATGTGTGCGCATCCACGCCAATAAATCGATTTTCAGCATTTTGTGGAAAAAAGTGTGACTTGGAATTTTAGAAATTGCACTTAAAGAGTGTTGAAAAGAAGAAGCAGACAAACACAAACAAGGGCAAAAGTAAAAAAAAACAGAACTGATAAAAGAAAATAAGAAAGCGTTAAGATCGGTTGTAACCGAACATTTTGTTGAAATTCGTAGGGAATAGAGCTGGGCAAATACTTTCAGGTGTTGACCGATATATTCCCGATTTATCTGTTATAAAGTCAGTCGAAATTTCGAAATTTATTATTCCGGTATAGTGGAATCAAGGGAAGCATTGACCCGACTTAGCCCATTTTTGCACATATTTACGGTATCTGGGGTCTTGAAAAGTCATAAACCGATTTTGACCAATTTTAGTCACATACCTTAAAGGCATTATTTATGCGAAGTTTTATTCAGATATTTACGCTAATGCTTGATTTGGTAGTCCGATTTGGTTCATTTTCCACAACTTCTTCTTCTTTACGGGCGTAAACACCGCTTACACGGTTATAGCCGAGTTAACAACAGCACTCCAGTCGTATCACCTTTTTGCTATGTGACGCCAATTGAAGATTCAAAACGAAATGAGGCCCTTCTCCACCTGGTCTTTCCAACGGAGTAGAGGCCTTTCTCTTCCTGTGCTGCCTTCGGCGGGTACTGCGTCGAATAATTTCAGAGCTCGAGTGTTTTCGTCTATTCGGACGACATGACGTAGCCAGCGTAGCCGCTGTCTTTTAATTTGCTGAACTACGTCAATGTCGTCGTTGTACACTCTTATAAAAGATAGTACCTTCTCTGTTTAGCTCTGCAGGTCGAATTTTTTTCTCCAAGAGCAGGCTGAAGAAATGGCGCGAGAGGGAGTCGCCTTGTCTGAAACCTCGTTTGATATCGAAGGCTCGGAGAGGTCCTTCCCGATCCTGACGAAGCTTTTGGTGTTGCTCAATGTCAGTTTACACAGCCGTATTAGTTTTGCGAGGATATCAGACATCGCGGCATAAAGGCTGATCCTTTTCGTGCCGGCAAAGCAGCTTTGAAATCGGCGTATCGATTCTCTTTCACGGGTCTTTTCCAAGATTTGGTGCATGGTGAATATCTGATCATTGTAGACTATCCAGGCCTAAATCCTCACTGATAAGGTCTAATCAGTTTGTTGTTGTGAGGTTTAGTCTTTCACACCATACGCTCGATAGAACCTTATATGCGATGTTGAGGAGACTTATCCACGGTAGTTGGCGCAAATTTCGACTTAATATAGTAAGTATCAGGATAACGTTATGAATTAGGGTGAGATCGGTAGAGCAAATTCTAAGCTATGGAATGTCACCCTAAGATTTGTTTTGTTTTTTTTTATCCATTGTCCCGTACTATATTATATAGGAAGTGAAATGCTTCTGATGCATTTATTTTGTGCGATCGCATTTTTGTTAAATAAACACCCAAATTTCCCGAGATCAAATTTTCCTTTTGAATTGGATAAAAAGGGCTTTTCAAAAACAAATCGCCTCTTCACTGTGATTTTGATATATGTACATACATAATTCTATATTAATCCCAATTGCATCTCTAAAAAGTCAGAACCGATGAAATGAAAATGTATGAGTATTCATTACTGGCATTAGAATTTCTAACTGACTAAGCATCGCTTGCCATTGTCTTCGCTTTTGTTAGATAAGTGATGACTATTTGAATGAGCAGAGTGTGTCTAAAAAATTAAGTATTGCAAAACTTCGCATTCGCTGACAAAAGCACACAAACTAACGAACGCAAAATGTGCATAAAAGTATTCAAACACGAATTGCACGCCAACAAGCTTTTGGAATTTTCGGTTGCATTCGCAGCTTGATGAAATATTTGAGTGCGCCGTGTTTTGGAAATTCATTAATCATTTGCTTATTGATTATTTACGGTCAATATTTGCATGCAGTTTTACATTAAATGAGTTGTTGTTGTTGTTTTCGCAGCAGTATTGCTAAATATCAGCAGCTTTTTCACTGCGCGATGAGTTTTCCGGTTTGCGACTGCCGTCAAATACACTTTCAATACCGAGGAATGCAAGCGAAGTGACAACACGAAGGCGGCGGTGGACTGTGCGGACTGTGTTATGGTTTGTGTAGACGCGGCGGAGCGGCGACGCTAATGAACAGTAGCCGCGCTGGATGTTGGTGTAAAAATTAGCACTTCGCTGGCAACTCCAATTCACGCATCATTTTATGATGCCACTGCATGAGTTCGAGCCCAGTTTGTTGGGTCTGTGTGGTGCGGTGCGGCGAATGCAGCGGTGCCAGTGCTGGGACGACTGTCAGGCGGTGGATTGTCGCCTTGGCGTGGAGTGGACGCACGCTGATGGTTGATCATGACGCCAAGACTTGCGATATATCTGAGTCTATGTAAATGTGTGCTGTTGCTGCAATGCCGAGGTGTCACTTAAAGTTGATATTTCCAGTGTTGATGTAATATGAGTGCGACAAAAATTTGTTACGAATCCAGAACTCGTTTTTATAAAATAAAAAAAAAAATTATTCTACAAAATCAATATGAAATTGATAATTTCGAAATATTACAGAAATGTTTTAATTATTTCGACATTTTGAAATTTCATTTATCGCAAAGAGTGACTTGACAACGCATCATTGCTGCGTGATAGGACGTAGGTTTATGAAAACGTCGAAACTACACAATATAACGAATGGCGCCTAAAAAATCAAAATGCGCCGAATGCATTGATTCAATAAATGCTCTTTGGGCCATTTAAACCGAGTTTTCTAACAAATATATGAAAAATCCAAATGCCAAAATAAATATTTGTTTTAAAACGGGCGGAAAGAAGTGTTTAGTCAGTCCTAGTCAAATTTAATTACATTGCCTCTAGTATTAAATCAACTTTTTCGCGATTTCAGAGCTCTCTTTAAAAACATTTACAATGGGAGAAGACCCAAATCTCAAATGTAACGTTACAAAAAAGCAATACATATAGAAATACATTCACACATATACACATATATGTATATGTAAGTGTGTAAGAATTTTTTAAAGCAGAACATTCAAAACGGCAGCTTCAAAAGCTACCGAAATTTTAACAAGCTAATTTAAAAACAATAAAAATCATTGATTTTAAGACTTCACAGTACTTAACACGTCTTCATTTTATGGCACTGGAAAGTCAAAATCAAAGTCAAAGGCCACAATGCCGACAGGTATATGAACTAAAGGATGATAAAAGGTTCGGCGAAACAACAAAGAAAAATTTAACCAACATTTTCGTTGAATTAAAATTACATTTTGGGTGCAGCAGACTTTTTTAAGCAAGAAAAAATAAACTTCGTTATTTTTTTATAATATTCAATACACATATTTTTTTAAATAATTTTGTTATTAAAACTTCCCCAATAAAAATATTTAATTTAAAGCAAATAGAAAAAAAATATAAAAAAAATAAAAAAAAAATTAATAAAATTAAATATTTAAAGCAAAAGAAAAAAATTAAAAAAAAATCAAAAAATGTAAAATATTAAATATTTTGAAATTTATTCCTTTAATTTTTTTTTCAATTTTTTTCTTACGAACAAATTTCTAATTTTTTTTTGAAAATTTAAAATCAAAATCTTTGAAAGTAAAATATTAAATAATCTAGATATAAGGCAATTATCCTCGATTGATTAAAAAATTCGTATGTGCACTATATTATCAACATACTTATGCAAGGTGCATTCCGAAGTAAACAGGACCTTTAAAGAAAAAGGGGCAAATGGTTTTAATTTATTTTTTTCAAAATTGTCTCCTTCTGCTTCAATACAGCTTTTTGCACTGTCCAAAAGCATGCGAACGAGTGTTTTAGCTCGTTGGTCGGTATGGCCGCCAGTATGCCGGTGCAAGCCTTTCGAATGGCCTCTACGTCTGCATAACGCTTTCCTTTCAGGGGCAAATGCAAGGAAGAAGTAGCACGGTGCCATATAGGTGAATGCGGGGAGTGGTTAATGGTTAAAATGTGACTTTTGGTCAAATAATCAGTCACAAGCGTCGATCGATGTGACGCCGCATTATCGTGCAACAAACGCCAACTTTCATCTTCGCGATATTCGGGCCGAACACGTCGAATACGGCGCATCAAGCGCTTCAAAACTCCAAGGTAGAATACCGCGTTAACGTATTGCCATAGAGGAACAAATTTTTTGTGGACAATACGCTTGGAATCATAAAATCAAATCAGCATTGACTTCACTTTTGACTTCTCTATGAGCGATTTTTTGGGTTTCGGCTCGTCCGGTGCCTTCCATTCAGCACTCTGGCGTTTTGTTTCGGGATCATATTGGAAACACCACGTTTCGTCACCAGTCAAAATTATTGTAAAGGAAGTTTTTGTCCTTTTTGACCTTTTTAATGATGTTCTTCGAATTGGAATGTTGGATGAAATGTCATCAATTTCACTCACAAGACAGTCGATAAAGATAGCAGATAACGCACCAGTCGACAAATAGATGGCACCGCCAGGAGGCGCTGCATTCAAAAAGTCCTGTTTACTTTGGAACACACCTTGTACATATAATATAAATATGTTTATTAGAGCAGGTCGATTTTTTTTCTATAAAACTTATGCGAAAACTCTTTTACGGTCCATTCTGAACAACTTTTTTGTTTTTTTTTTTGATTAAGTGACCGTTGGTCCAAAACCGACTTCGATTTAGCGATTTTTAAGCGAAGTTTCAAAAATCTAAATAATCCGTTGTGCGGGGGATATGTGATATAGTTGTCCGATCTGGCGGATTTCCACAAATGACCGACAATAAAATATCAAAATGCACCTGCGTTTAAATTTCAATCGGATATTTTAAAAACTGACGAACAAATATTTATGAGCTTTGAAAAACTTCGGCTTAAAACTCGGTACCTCGAGGACGGACCATAGTCCCTTCGGCAAAGTTATTCAGAATGATTTGCAGAACATTTCTCGCATACGAGATTTTTCCGTTTTTTTTGGCTCTCTGTAAATCAATCCGTTCTAATATATATGCGCAGATGTGTCTATTGTTTGTGTATGTTTTTGCTTTAAGGTGCAACTTTTTGCTGACGTCAATATTGACTTATTGTAGAAGTCTTACGAATTCGTTATATATTTGTGCCTACGACTACATACACACTCTTATACATATTCCATAGGCCAGACATAATTCGAATACATTACGCTCGTGTCTTCAACGGAAATCGCACAATTTACTATTCTTCCACCTCCACAACAAAGTCAACACGAATGCGAGTGCGAGAGACTAAGTAAAGAGCAGTTTGTCCGGCCTTCGCATAGTCTCGAACAACTCTGAGGATATTATTGATAGCCCTTTACTTCATTTTTCATTAAGCAAGGGGAATCATAGCTAAAAGTTACAGTACGCAGCAAATTAAAAGACTCGCTTGAGAGATGATTTTTGATCACTTGGGAGTGGGGACTTATATAACTGGTTATTGTGGAGCACACTTAGTAGGTTTTAAGTTCGTAGTGCTTGTTTTTGGCTCTCTCTGCAGTAGTTGAGATCATTGATTCAGGAAGGTCGTCTCAGACTTTAGGTCTCGTCGAAGCTTACTTCGATAATTTTTCTACATTAGACATCATAATTACTAATTTATTAAGTTTGGGCCGATCTGCAAGATGGGAAGAAGTTCACATATATGTTAAAAAGTTCAGTTCTGCTTGAATTGAGTTCTGTAATTGCTTTAGAAGGGCTGTGTCTTGGCTGAAAATATAAATCTCAGGTCGAATCTGTATCTAGTTTCTATGTTCAGCCCTTTAACAACTCAACCTTTCTTTCTTTGTCGCCTGTCGTACACACCATTGCACCGCCGACTGTCGCAGAGGCTCACCTTGTCATAGAAGTTATGGCTCGAATTGCCTTGACGCGGCCGAGGCGCTCGCACTTACGTGAGCTCGCATCCACCAGCGATTTGTAAATGTTTGACTTGGCCACGTTCGGTTGTAGCGAATGGCTTCAGATGCCAAAAACATCAGTTTAAGCACGCAAGTCGCGGAAGAGTTGAGTCTAGGCTTGTACGCGCCGTGAGCGATCATCGAGTGTTGGAAATAGTTTCAATTCGAACAAAACAAATATTTGCTGTTTCTGTTGTTGGCAGTGCCTTTACTGCCGCTGTCGCCACTATCTCCACTGCCGCCGCTGCCTTCAAGAGCGGGCGTGCAACGCTTCGAGCTGTTGCCGTTCAGGTGTCGGTGGTGTGATTTCACCGTTTTTTGTTGCTATTAAGAAACAGTATTTAATATGTATACGATTTTCAGCCTCCATGTATGTGTGTGTGTGGCATGTGTTTGCTCAGCGCATGGGATTGGATCGCCTCGCATGTACGTGTTAAAAAATTCCAACTCTTTGCAAGACACGGAACCACTTTCGCGTTGCTGCCGGTGAGGCTGATTTATATCCGCACTACGATGGCACTTATGCTTACCTGTGTGTGTGTGTAGGTGCTCCCGCCGCTGTTGGCATTAACTTCTTTTACGTTATTATTGATTATTGCTGTTTTTGCAGTTGTAATGTTTTAGTTGCGCTTGCTGTTGTTGTTGCTAATTGCGCTGGCGTTATTCTCCATTTGTATGTATACTTTTTGTTATTGTTGTTGTGCTGCGAGTTGTTACCTTTTTCGCCTCTGTTTGCTCGCCGTGTCTTTGCCTCTTTTTTGCCGCCGCTGTCTGCGCTGTTTGTTGTTTGTGCCATATTGTGTGTTGTGTTGTTGTTGGTCTTTTACGCTATGCCTCCTCCATCATCGTCATTACCAACGCCATCATCAGCGCAGCCTCCGGCGTAGAAACAATGAGCGACGTTGATGGGGTTAGACATTTGCCACGACGCCGCCTTCTGCGCCCTTACATCTGCGTATTTGGCGTTTCCTCTTCGAGTGTGTGTGTGCGTGTGTATGTGTGTAGGCAGCACAGTTGTCCGTCCGCCCTTTTCGTCAGCCATCGCAAACGGCAGCGAGTGTTTGGCTGTGTCGCTTGTCAATCTTCACCTGCTTGACGGCGTTTCCAACTTCGTTCAACTGTCATCCACATGTTGGCCGTGCATTGTTGTTGCTACTGTTTTAGCGAGTTTGTGTGCGAGTGCGATTTCACACACAAGCACGAACACACACACACCGAGAGGCAAACAAATAAAAAAGTGCTTGTAAGTTGTTAGCGTTTTTGCTGCCGCTACTGCCGACTACTGACTGCTGCTGTCGCGTCCGTCCGTTATTTCACTAAAGTCGCTTGCTGTTCGTGTGTGCATGCACTGTAGCACTTCGTTCGTTTCGTCTCGTTTGTTGCTGTTGCTGTTTTTGGCATCTTTTGAATGACAGGTTGTTGAAAAATTCAATTTACTTGATCGCCTCAGTGTTGCGCGATACGCGATAGTAGCGGTGTTGCTCCAACGGATTTCTCGTGCGTCATCATTTCACGCGCCCAAAAACAAAAGCAATAGTGAAACAGTGCTGGACACAGCGGACGAGTGTGTGTGTGTTTTTTCAGCGCATGGCAATTGCAATAAACCGATTTAGTGATCGCACAGTGCAATTTTGTCTATTATATTCGGAGAACACAATATATGCGCAACAACAACAATACTGTGTACAAGTTTGTGTGTCAAGCAACGGCAAATATGTGCAAATTCAATTAACTTTCGCCTATTAAACGCATGAGTTAATATCTGATTGATCGCTAATGAGCAGCGAGTACTTTCCAAACTAGAAGTAAATCTCAAAATAGCAAAAAACAGAATAAATAAATAAAATCGGGAAACTTGTGCATTTCGGCAACTATAAAAATACTGGAAACGTTTTAAAATATTAAAATCAATTTAATATATTAAACGGTTTACCACAAAAATTGGTTCGCTGCTTACATATTTATCTAAGGTTGGTTATAACTAGTGATCAAATGAAATACAAACAAGTGGCCAAAGAAGATTACGTTTTAGAAAAACCGATTTTGAAGCTTAAAATATATTGCATGTTTTTCAGTTTTGGATATAGTCCTAAATTATAAACTTTTCCAAATTATTTTATACTCTCTCAAGTGTGTTTTTTATTTGGAGGCAAAAAAAAAAATAAAAATAAAGAAGTTAATATCAACAAATCTGAAGGCAAAATTTACGACTGTTGTGCTAAGAGATCTGTGGGGTATTTGAGTTGACCTAACTACGAATTGGAGAGAATTTTCCATCACGCACAGCTTTTCTTACAACAACCGCTTGACTACAAACACAAAAAATCCTATGTGTTAGATAGTTTTTATGTTCGCTTTTAGCAACTACTCCAATATTTATTTTGCCAATCAGTAAAACTAACTTTTGATCATTATTATTTCTTTATTTTAAGAAAAATTTCTAATAATTATATAACGAAAAAACCAAATAAAACTTAACTACTTTGGTTATTTCGGCTCAGAATTTCATAATTTCAAACTTATGCCCATGCATATCTATGCAAAGACTATACAAATATTTATTCCAAAGCTGTTTCAGCCTTGAATGGAAATTTCTACGGCCCTTTGACAAGTTCTTAGTGAAATGTTCTGTTTCATTGTGTACATTGAATTTAGTCGTAAAAAAATATTATTTTGCTGATGAAAACTTTACTTTGAAAAGGTACCTAAAAAAGGAGCTGGATCTCGTACCTCCTAGAGTTAACCGTCGGGTAAAAGAAGGTCAGATTTCATAAATTTTTTATTTTAAATCGGTTTTGAAAAGGTATAAAAATACTGGTGACTTCGTTCGTTTTGCTGGGATCAACTTGAAATTTATACACTAAATTCTTATTTCTTAAGGATGCATTCAGGGGTTAGGGGTAGTCAGAGGCACGAAAAAATGAGAGTTTTCGGTATTTGCTACCAAATTATGTTATTTTACAAAAGTAGTAATATGGCATTATTGTAGGATGTGTTGATTTGAAGTAACGAAAATTTCAAAAAAAATTTAATTTTCAAAGTTATAGTTGTTCGTGTTGATCCAAAAAAAGGTACTTGGGTGACAACATAAGTCCTTGGAGATTCATCTAAAAACAATCGGACAAAAAAAAAAATAGTTTTATTATGATAATCTGGGCCTGATCGAAGGATTTTATTTTGTTCAAAATGACAAAATGGGGCCTCAGGAAATTTTTCTAAATTTTTGCGAAAAAAATAACAGTTAATAGGTCTTAAAAATTCGAAATTTTCGAATAAATACAAATCCTTCGAGTTTATTATGTATTCTAAAAGCTGTATAAATTTCAATAAAATTACTGAACGGTTTTCGAGTTACAGTTGTCACCGATTCCAAAAACATAGTTTTGAAAAAACGCGTTTAAAGTTTCACACCAGCGATTTGAAGTGCCCGAGCTCTCTTTGTTATTTGTCGAGTAACTCAAAAACTAATTATCAGATTAAAGTGAAATTTTCAGGGAATATTTTTAAGATATTACACTTAACGAAAATGCAAAAAAAATATCTTGTTTTTTAATTCTAACTACCTCCTAACAACTTAAGGCAAACTCAAATTAAAAAGCCTACTCTCTCCTAATGTTAACTCTTTATTTTTAATTGCTTTAGCCCAGCACACAATGTGAGACACTAAACAGATTTCTCGGAATTAAAAAATACTTCATTAAAGTCAAAGAATACAGAGTAAAAGTTTTACATGCGATTTCCGACGGCGCTAAAAACGATCCTCTTCTGCTGCAGTAATTTCGCAGATTAAACTAATATGAATTATTAGATTAAAAAAATTTAAAATATTCAAAAACTGAATATTACCTAAAATTTTGGTCACCTTTGATCGAATTATTTGCCATCGAGTAGTTACTCAAACAAATTTCAAAAGTGTAGCTTTATGAAAAACTCGTTTAGAGATAAACTTATGAATGTTATTGAAGTGAGTGGCTACACTTTAGGTTAGGTTAATCTGGTAGGCCAATAAGCGGCGCATAGACCAGTTTAGTCCTTAATAGACTTAAGGCCTCACTGTCGATACTTCCTCCAGTGTATGATACCTTGTGGCCCCAGCGTAGTCTTGCCAATGCGGGATAAATGCACAAGATCTATTGTTTCCCTGGTGCCTACTCTAGTCATTTTCTACACTTTTCTCGATCGGTCAGCCCCATTCTTCAGGCATGTGTCGCGATCAGACAGTGACCAGTTACTATTCCCGTAATGTTTCTACAACCTCTTCTATCGAATGCCAATGATATTTCCAATCAACCGTTTTGTACATGAATTTTGCAGTTTTGCACTCAGGTAGCTTGTTCCAGCGGGTTTGGAAATTTTTTTTAAATCGTTGTATATATATATGAGACGCACGCCATTCTGGGCAATCTCGACCACTATTTCATTGCCCTCGAAGATTTTTAAAAGAAGTTTTTTAAAAATATCATTTCCCTACGATTAGTAGGCAGGCAGATAGGAAAGTTTTGAACAACTAGTCTACTGAAGTAGACTACATTTAGAATCCCTTCGGTAGCGATGTAAACTAAAATTTTACACAAGGTGTACTGGCCTCCCGATTCATCGAAGGGGAGTTTGAATATGATATACTCATGAAATAGCTGAATGAGAGTTATTGAATAAACTTTAATATTCTGTTTACTGACAACTAGCACTTTAATATATCAATATACATATGTCTACTTGCTAAGTACTTCCTTAAGGATACGATTTAGAATTAAGTAAATATTATATTTTAGTTATATTTTTACATTCCTTGGCAAATAATAATACTATTTATTAAATACTTAATTTCGTTTTTTCTCTGCAGGTCCCAAAGATTGTGATCTACCCAAGGCCGCAATCACGGCCTTGCACGCCGGCGTCAACAGTTTCGGCCAATTGCCGCCGAACGCGCAGAACCCGGCCGACGCGGTGCTGAACGGCGGCGGCGGTGGTGGCGGGGCGCGGCTGCACGTCACTGGCGGCCTCTGCGACACGCCCAATCCGCATCACAATAACAACAACAACAATACCAATAACAACAACATGCAACAGCAGGATCAGGTGAGCATGCAACAAGCAATGAAATGCAAGCCACAGCGATGCAGGCGCGCCAACGCAAGAAATTATCATGAAAATTAAGAAAAACTTAAAAAATGAAGTCAATCAATGTGCTTCAAATGCAAACCGTGCAACCGTCATCTCTTGTGCATTTTATAGAGCTCGTGCATACTTTTTCTCAATACATACATACATATTTACACATAATTGAATGTTTGTTAATTCATATTCTCGATGTTTTTTCTTTTCTTTCTTTGCATTTCCTTCTTGCTGTTGAAAATCCAAATCGGGCATTTCTGAATTAATTTCGAACCAATGAAAACAAAACCGATTTTCATTTGCGTTGCGTTTGGCAAACATTTTCCTGCACATATTACATATGCATGCACACATGCGTATGTGTGTGTATGTTATGTTGCGCGTCTATTGTGTTTATTAATTGGCAAATGAATGCGAAATGCGCGCACAAATCTGAATTCATTCATTCAAACAAACGAAAATTTATCGAAAAAATTGAAAAAGTAAGTGTATTTCTCTTCTATATTTGTAGTTGTACGTTGTATATTGTATTTGTGTATGATTTTCCTGTATGTATATATGTCAGGTTATATATTGTGGTATTTGTGTGTGTAAACAAAAATTAGTTGAAGCAGTGAAGTCAGTTAGTAAGAGCTTTATGAAGAATTCGCTCGAAATCAACGATTTGGTTTAATTTATGAAAACATTTAACGGTTTTTTGGAGCCATTGAGTTCAAATCGATTTTTTATGAGCAATGCACAACAAGTAGAAGACGCACTGATTACTTGAAAATAACATTGGATTATGCGTTTAAGCTACCGTGAGCAGATGAAAGCGTTGGAATCGGAAATTAAAAAAAAAATTTCACGAATTTATTGATTAATAGATGATCAAAGTCAGTTCTGATAAAGTTTTTGTAGTTTTTTCGCAACATAATTTTCATATTGAAAACAAAGTTTCATGTCGATTTTTATATATTGGGTAGTCGAAAAAGTCTTTTCGTATTTCGCCAATAGATGTCGTTGCATTCGTATATCTCCTGTGCTTCCAATCACATTGTATCATACCGTATAGTGTTGGAAAGGTGAGATTTCAAGCTTCATTTAACCAAACTTTAATTCGAAGAAGTTGAAATAAAGTTACAGCTGTTCAAAATGAGTGAAAAAATTAAGAAATTTGCTTTATTTTGATATTTTTGTATAAAAAAGGGAAAAATGCCACGCAAGCCACCAAAGAACTTTTTGAAGTTTACGGAGACGATCTGTATCAGTTCGTGTGCAATGGTTCGCTCGTTCCGTTCTGGAAATTTCGATGTGAAAGATGCATCTCGCTCTGGTCGACCTATCGTTGAAAAAGTCGATGAAATTATGGAAAAGATTGACCACAGCCGTCACATAAGCAGTCATAACATCGCCAAGGAGCTTAACATTCATCATCAAACGGTTTTCAACCATTTAAAAGTACGAATTGTCTGAGGAAAATTTAATGGACCGTATTAATATGTGCGATACTTTGTTGGAACGAAATGAAATTGAACCATTTGTGAAGCGAACGGTAACAGGAGACGAAAGGTGGATCAAATAGGACAATAATGTTCGAAAAAGATCATGGTCCAAGCGTGGTGAAGCTCAACAAATGGTCGCAAAGCTAGGATTGAAGCCTCGAAAGGTTATGTTGAGTATTTGGTGGTATTGGAAAGGAATCATCCACTATGAGCTGTTCCAGCCTGGTCGAACGATTGATTCCATATTTTACTGTCAACAACTGATGAGATTGAAGCAAGCAATCGAAAAAAGAACTGATCAACAGAAAGGGCTCTTCTTCCATCAGGTCAAGGCTTGACCACAAACATCTTTGATGACTCGGCAAAAACTGGGAGAGCTTGGCTTGAGCATGCACCATATAGCCCTGACCTTGCACCATCGGACTACCATTTGTTTCGGTCAATGCAGAACACTCTTAGTGGAGTAAAGTTGACTTCAAGAAGCCTGTGAAAATTACTTGTCGCAGTTTTTCGCTGAGAAACCAAAAAAGTTTTACACTGATGGAATAATGTCTCTGGCGAAAAAATGGCAAAAGGTAGTTGACCAAAATTGTACATATTTGGTTCATTAAAGCTCATTATAAATGTAAAAAAAAATAAGTTGAAGTTTGATTAGAAATATATACGAAAAGACTTATTCGACTACCCAATATATATGATTACATGAACTCCGTCGCTTCCTTCTGGTGACTTACAGGGTATAATTAATAGCAGGTAGCACTAGAAGTTCTGGTTCCCAAGTTTAGATAGCTCTTCTGCTAGTGCAAGCTGTTGAGCTGGCCTGGACCACGCATACCTTTTTTATTTAAACAAGTATTGCATTGATAAAAATGTCGGAATGACTAGCAAAGCGAGGATGAATAGTTAGATTCCTAGATATGTCTACAGTTCAGCAGATAATGTAACACTATAATAACTGAAAAAGCTTATATTTTTTTATTTTTTATTAAAGCAGCTTATCAGAATAACTAGAATTTATTAATTGCATAATGTTAAGCAATCGCTTAAGTGGTAAATGGCTTACGTTCAACAGCGTTTCTATCTCTTGCAGAACTCGGATAAAAACAACAAGCAGAAGCGGCATCGCACACGCTTCACGCCCGCCCAATTGAACGAGCTGGAGCGGTGCTTCTCGAAAACACACTATCCGGACATTTTCATGCGCGAGGAAATCGCGATGCGCATCGGACTGACCGAGTCCAGAGTGCAGGTAAGTGCGCCAAAACTATACAAGCTGCAAACTCTAACACGTACATATACCGGTGGCTAATATGTAAAGCGGACAGTTTGCAATCAAAATTGACAGCGAGTGCACTTTCGAAATGTTGCGGTTTCGAGCGCACAAATGTCGAAGTTGATTGCGGTTGTCGGCAATGGCAGCGACGCAAATGTATTTGTCGACTTAGAATAATAGTTGTCACCAGCGGATGCTGTGTTGCGCTATTGTTGCCGCCAGCGTGCGTTACCGTTGTTTGTCTGGTTTCGATTTTTAGCTTTGCTTGCAGCGCTGATTCGGTTGGGTCAACTGCCTGGTGTTTTCGAAACAATAATTTGATATTTTGGTGGTTTTGGTTGCAGTGCGGTTTTCGTCATCCATGTTCGGCTTGTTCAACATGACATTTCGTAGATGTTCGATAGTTGGTTATGTCCGATTTGTTGCATTAGGCCGCAAATTTGTTCTAAAATGTCATTGCGGCGTGAAAGGAGTGTTGTGATTGCTTTTCGGATTGTGTTTGAAAGTAATGGAAATACATACAGACTGTGTAATGGACAATACTGATTTTGAAAAAAATGCAACACTATTTATTTTATTCTTCTATTTCTTTCTTTATTTTAAGCTCAAATCAGATTTTATTGAGCCTGGGAGTAGATATCATAGAATATATTTTACGAAAACAGGGGAATTGTACTAAGTTGGTGTGAATACTGAGTATTGAGTTATGTTAGGTATAACCTTGGTGTCTGCCATGCTATACATAAACCTACAGGTTTTTTGTAATGCCAGATGACGGTGCAACTGACAGCTGAAGTTTATGCTATACAAGACGTCCACGCTTTTGGCGAAGGTTAATAGAGTTCTGATATCTATGTAGTTCTGGTACTTCATCTAGTCCCTTGAACTGCGAAGTTCCTAGATACCTAAGTTGAGTTCTTGATAAAATCGAACCAAAGCAAATGCGGTGTTTCAGCAGCTCTCTTATGCCTACTTCCCTGCTTTTTCTGCATGTGTCATGCTTAATAATGACCATACGACTCGAATGTAGGCCGGTAAGTTGTGGTCTGTAACCAGGCTAACAACTGTCCTGCAGTCTTTTTGAGACCGTGTGATTAATAAATATGTGTGCTTTCCTTCCGTACACTTGCTCATGCTTTTAATGATCCTACATGTCTTTAAGGTATTCCATCTCACCCTGGTTCGTCTGTCAGTTCTCTTGGAACTATCATTGTCTAACGTTTTTAGTGACTTGCGTATTTCTCTTACTGGTTCGCGGATGGCGTTTTTGATTTCATCCGCTATTTCGTTTCATGAACTCTTTTGTGACCGGTAACTTAGCCTTTTGTGACTCGCAAATGCAGCCTCTTTCTGGTAGTCAACATACCTACTGCCTCTTTGTTTTTAAGACATTCTCTGAAGCTTGGCTATTGACATATTTATTGGTGTTCTTTATGTCGTTTCCTGCGCTTTCAGATATCTCAGCAGCTTTTCTGAGCGCATTGATTTCCTCTTGGAAGATATTCGGGGAGCTTGAAGGGTTGCCTAAGTTCAAGCTCCGCGCAGTAGATCCTGGCGTCCACTTCACCAGTTATTTTTGATATGTCCGTGTGGTTCCGCTCGTGGGTCGCGTGCCTCTGCGGGATCCATTCTATTTGTGCGTATAATTTAGTACTTTTAGAAATCCAGTACCCATTATTTCTGGGTAAATGAAGTTTTGTGGAGGAGCTGAGATCTTTAGAATATATCTATTAGAGCACACAGAGTTTTACGTCGGGTAGCGTGGATTTTTGAAAAACCTACTTGGAAGTTCGGACTATCTCATTGTTCATGCTTCTTGTTACAAGCTTTTTGTCACAAGCTTTTTAGCTTGTTTTTTTTTGATTAGAAGGAATCTGAGCTAGTTTCACAAGGGAGAGTTATGAGTACGCGACCCATTTTGATACTGACACACTCATTGAAATTTGAAGAATTTTGATTGTTATTTATATTTTATTATTTCTAACTTTCTTTTTATATCTGGTCGAATTCAAAATGCACATATTTAAAGATATAATATTATATAGCGCCACTATTGTTCAGCCTATACTGGACCACACCCTTCTAACTACCTTCTTTATGCCATTTCCACTTTTTTTTTTCTTTCCACTCATAACAGATTTGGACTTCAAATTTAAATTTTCTGCTCACTTTTCTTGCGCTCTCGTTTCGTTAAAGTCTCCGTCGTCGTCGCCTGAAGTATGTTTTATAACGGTGCATAAAGTTAAATTTGTGTCGACCTGGCTTAAAAGCTGTTGGCTGCCACACATATTTTCAGGCTTTTATAGAAAAATGGAAGACACTGCAACCCGCTGAAAGGAGGCGAACTACGTTTTTCTGTACAAAAACAATAACACACACATGCACACGAGGACGCTTTGCTCACTTAGTGGCCGACTGCCGACGCATTCGTGTGCTGGCAGCACATATCAGAAGTTACGATGGGTCCGACAGGCACTTTTGGTATTTCAATGCAGTTTTTCGACGCTTTCACACAACACACTCACACATTTACATGTTTCTGTAGGCACACACTGGTCTTTGCAGCATGAAACAAAGGAAGGAAGTGTGGGCGCTGGCATTATCCTCGACAGTGGTGTGGCCGGTGTGTTAGGTTAGGTGACAAGGGTGGGTTGTTGTATTTTGGTTTTTATTGTTGTTTTTGCCTCGTTGTTTATGCGACAATCGAATTTACTGCTTCATTAAATTTTGTGCTTCCGGCCAACGACTGTGTGTGTGTGTGGGTGTGAAGCGTACCTTTGCCAACATTTTAATCCGACAAAGGATATTAATGGGCCGAGAAAAGAAGTTTTCGTTTGCACACACACGCGCACATGAATGAGCATTCTCAACCACACACACACATACAAGCGTGAGTAGTTAGCAAGTGTGCGACACTTTTTGGCAAAACTTTGCTTCCACAGCAAGCTAAGTGGCTGTGGTTGTTGTTGCTCGCTGCTTTAGTATCACTTACGCTCTATGTGAGGCACTTCGCAGCGGCCGACGAACGTCAGCAAACAGGTGGCTAATTGCGTTTTATCTCGGTTAGAACTATGCTAAACTAAACAGCGCATAAAACAATTAAGCGGGACCCCTACGGCGCTTCCGGACACATGTCTGCCGAATCCGTGTGATTATGCATGAATTCGGTTGAGTTTTTATTGCGAGGCGCTTGATTTACATATGCCAAAGGCGAGCTTAAGGGAATGCCAAAAAATGGCGTGTAGTCTACTTCAAGGCGCACGAAGCTTATGCATCGTTTTTTTACTTTCATCGAGCATGCTAGTGATAAATTGTTTTAATAATTGTAAATCAGTGTTTGGCCGACAGGAGGATGAGAGAGTGAGAAAGGGCTGGGCAGCTAAAGCGGTGAAAGACACTACACCAAATCGGCTGGGTTGTTGGTGTTAATGCGTCCACCCCTGTACAGGCACATACGCCTCTGTTAAGGTCTAATGTCTGTATGTCTGCCGGACTTCGCTGCCGACGGCGGCTGCGGGCTGTTGGGTGGGGTGTGTGGCTTCATTGTCTTCGTCGTCTAACAAAATATGTTTGATTTTAGGCTTACAATGTCAGATTGTCGGATTTATTTTGGACTTTAGCCGCATGCTGGCAGCCAGCAAGGGCAGTGCAATGCTCATAGAGGGACGGAACTGCGAAGGGCAATGCGGTGTGTGGACTTATGGCTGTGCTGTTAATAAAATTAGCATATAAATTAACTTTGCCAGCGTGTAGGCAGGCTATCAATGACACTCCGGCTACATTGTTGTTGTTATTGTTGTTGGTGTTCATATTATTATTGCCATATTTGTTGTAATTTTATTGTCATTGTGGCCAATTTTTCATGTTGCATGTGCCATTAGTTGCTGTTGTTGTTGTTGCCGCTGTTTATATTCATCGATGTGGCATTTGGCAGGATATTAACGGCAGCGATGATTACAAAATGATTAACACATTTCACGTGTTAAGCCCTGCCGCAATTTAGCTATTTTGATTTTCGATTTTTTCGACTCGCCGAGCGAAAGGGTGCGTTTGCGTCGGTATTTTTCATACATCCATATATGTATGTATGTATGTATGCATGAATATATGTGTGCTTGTTGTTGGGCATGTGCTCGCTCACATGTTTAATATGCATACACATGCTCGGTCCTAAATCAATCGGCGTGGATTTGTAGCTAATGATGGGATAAAGACAGGATATTAAGGTAGAGCTTCGTGTGGAACATCTTACCCGAAAATGTAGTTCGTGCGCAACACTCGCTGCATAGTAATTCATGAAAAGTATTTTGCACATGTCATTACATACCTATAAACATATAAGTTATGAGTACATATGTATGAGATTTAACACTAGGCCATACATTTCTCAGTGCGGGTTTTTTTTATATAAACACCCATTAATATTCTATCGGAAGTACTGGCATTCCTTTACATTATTTGCAATCTAATCTCTGAGCTTTTTCTTAAAGCATTATTTGAATTTATCTCCAGATCATACTCTTTATGAGGGTTAGCGTAATTTTTTGTACAATATGGGCGCCACTGAAAAAAAAAATAAAAATTATGTCCTTGGTTTCTGTGCCATGACTCTCAATCCTTAAATTTTGAAGAGGAAAAATAGAGGATTCCAATCATTTTTATTGACTTAACAATGCACAAAGTGTGGCTCCTCCGTGATGCCAGGCCTATTTTTCAACAATCGCCAAGTTAACCGAATATCGATTTTGGACAACTTTTCTATTGGAAACATTCAGAAAAGTATCGCTATTTGATTAGTAGGCGGGTACCCTATATAAACGAGCTATTTCCTCAGTTTTGAAGATATCGATCTAGAACTTTGCACACATCAGTTTCTCACCAATTTGCTGTTCACATCTCCGAACCGTTGATATCGGACCACTATAGCATACAGGTCGATAAATTAATTGAGGTTTTGCACTGCGAACTATGGTCTATATCACATACGGTCACAAATTTTCTGGAGCTTGATAAATGGGATGGAGGTGATGTGTTCTCTGCCCACGTAGATGGAACTACATCTACAAATTGCTGGGCAATCTGGGATCAGGTGTTCTGCAGTTTCCGGTTGTATGTCGCAAAACCAAACTGGCGGTACCAGAGGCCATGCCCATGTGGGAAAGGTGTTTCTTAAGCCTCCAGTGCCCACTTTGGACCCCGACAAGGAGACACGATTTGTCTCGAGGAATGTTGATCATACCTTTAAATCTTGTTAGGTTGTAACCTCACAATAGCAACTTGACATGTCGCATTCCTGTTGCTTGTTGCCAGTGTCTTTCTCTCACCTCTCTCTACTCCGTGCAAGGCACTTGGTGGTGTGGGATCCCTCTGTTATGCGTGGCTCTTTCCCCAACCTCCGGGAAGCCGCCGCAAAGCGGGCTGGTTCATCGGCCAGCTCATTGCCGGCTTCTCCTTTATGCCCCGACACACAGATCAGGTGTACTCACTTGCAAACTGATAGGTGTTTCAGCCAGTGATTTGATCTATCGTGAAGTAAAGTGATACTCTGGTTGCGATAGTTCCATTGGAGATTAATTTCTGCACACAGACTAATAGCAAATACTTTTTGAAAGATGCTCGGAAAACATATCATTGGATAGCTTGATATGTGGTCCTGTAATGTCTGCTCCTATGCCTTCCAGTTCTTTGTGAATATAACGGGTCAGAGGTAGGTCTTCCCTAAGGCCTTCATCTGTTAAGATAAAATTATCCTTCCTTTGTCACATCCTTCTGCTGCCATAATCTGCTTCGCTGACTGTTAGATCATTAGATGGTGTGAGCTCCAACATGACTTCAAATGCTGCGGTTGGGCCCCTGAAGCGCAAACACAAGCGAATATTTGCAGCTTCGATATTAAAGACCTACCAAAGGCTGCGTTGATTTCGATGCCCTAGCAACCGTTCCATATGACACCATCTCCTAGCTAAGTTTAAGTCTTTTTGGATTATATCTCAGAAGATTCTCAAGTTTAACTTGTACCAATGTCAATGACAATGTCACCGGCGTATTCCTGACACCATCTACTACTAGGCTTCAAAGTAGGGGAAGCCTCGTAGTACCTAGACGTCACCTCACAGCGATTTCAGCAATCCTAGTAGGTAGCCCCAATTCATCTGCTTACTGGAGCCGGTACGTTCTTTCGTTTTTTGATGCCTTAAAGTACAATGCGTAAAAAAATTAATTCGTAAGCCAGCGTTGTGATCTGCACAATTGTAGTAAGTCGTAGGAAAGCCGAAGCACCACTGAATTGTCGCGAATTTGTACATTTAAATCGGCATTCGATTTCCACTTTCCGCTACTTACGTTTGTGTACAAATTATGTGGCGACGGCACGTGGAACTTAAGAACTTGGCGAATCCATTACAGTTCGAACGTCGCTCCAGCATCTGTCTGCACAGCTGGACATCTAGCAAACACCCTCAGCACGCTGCCAAATTGACTTATCATCATTTTCAGAAATGCAACTTTTACGCCCGAACGCGCTGAGAGATTACTGACTGCCTGGTTGGCGCATCGCCGGAGACTGTTGTTGTTCCATTGTGTGGTTGTTTAACATTTATTGGTTTGTTTATTAAGTACACACACACATTTATTTGCTACGTTGTTGTTGCGCTTGTAAAGTAGCACGTGTCTTAAACAACCGACGGGGACAATGAATTTTTCGTGATTAATTCGCCGACGACGGCGAGCGATGGGCGGTGGGTTCTTCGTCTGGCGTCCTGCTTGGCCTTGTAGTTGGCCTCACTGTGAATAATAAAATTATAAATGTGTTTTCGTTTTTGCACTGTAGGTGTGTGTGTGCGTGTGGCGCGCATTGCATGTGAATAATTGTTTTTTGGGTGTGTTGCAACTTGTTTGCTCGGTGTTTTGAGTAGGTGTGAAATTCATAGAACAAAATCGGTTAATGTACATATATAGTGGCATATGTTTTTGCTGCTAAAAGTGAACACGCACATCATGGTTACAATATAAATTTGTCTTAAAACTGAGCGTAAGTGATGGATTTTTTTGGTCTTTTTGGAGGCAAGCCAGGAGTCTGAAACTGTGATTAATTTTTATGATATTGATTACGGATTCGATAATTTTCATATCAAAGATGGACCGCACTCTTTTAATTGCTGAATTTCCATCTGCGAATCGCTGCTGAATCGAACCAAAATCGATCTAGAAGCGGATGGTTATTGGTGATGAAAAGTGTGTCAAACGGTGGCCAGGACTGACGGTCAGAAAATATTAGCTATATTTTTGATGGGATTGTTAGATATTCAGTTACTACGAGCTGCTCCTTTGAAGAAAGTTTTGATTCGGATTTAGAGTCAAAAATTGGACCGTCTGAAGGAAGCATTTGCCTTGAAGTGAGCAGCATTGACTAATGGCGGGGAATTATGTTTCCTTAGAACAACATCAGCTCACTAGCAATGAGGTGACTCATCTGAAGTTCCGCGAATTTGGCTGGAAAGTTTTATGCATCTACCTTAGTTCAGTCTGACACCTAGAGATTACTACCTATCTCTGTCTGCCTGTATGTTAAAAATTCGCCTCAAAAGAGTTTGTGAAAGTCGTCGGTCCCAGTTTCTTGCCCATAGGGTCGATTGTTTCTATGAGAGTAACATTATAAAATTACCCCTACATTCACAACACGTAATGGAAAAAGTATGGGTTTCCCGACGAAAAACGGCAATAAGTAATTTTCACAGGCTTCTCTTGAAGCCAATTTTACTCCATTAAAAGGAGTTCTGTTTTGACCGAAATAATTGGTGATCTGATGGTGCAAGGTCAGGGCTATATGGTGGATGCATCAAAACTTTCCAGCCGAGCTCTCCCAGTTTTCGCCGAGTCATCAAAAATGTGTGTGATCTAGCGTTGTTCTGATGGAAGACGAAGACCTTTCTGTTGATCAGTTCTGGTCGTTTTTTTCGATTGCTTGCTTCAATCTCATCAGTTGTTGACAGTAAAATGTAAAATCAATCGTTCGACTAAGCTGCTTATAGGGGATGATTCCTTTCCAATGGCACCAAACACTCGGCATAATTTTTCGAGACTCATTCTGAATCATTACTCGTTTCAGATGAATGTTAATTTCATTCGTTCAGTAAAAGTAATGCATATGTACGGTCCATGGTAAGTTTTTCACACATATGTGGTACTTCAACTTTTTCAACGCATTGTTGAAATGGAGATGCATGAATTAAGTACTAAGCGATGTCATGGCTGTTTATAACGGTTCGGGTCAATTTTTTAAATAATTTCATCGACCTTTCAAGGATAGGTTAACCGGGGCGAGGTGCATTTTCACAACGAAATTTCCAGAACGGAAGCGAGCTAACCATTGTTGTGCTCACAAACTGATACAGCATCGTCTCCGTAAACTTCGCGAATTTCATTGGTGGCTTGCAAGCTTCTTCGATTTCCATTCTTTTCCTACAAAAATTTCAAAATATAACGAACACTTATTATTATACTAATTCTTGAACACTGTAATCATACGAACATGCAACGACATCTATTAAAAATATACGAAAAAACTTTTTCGACTAATCAATATAACACATGATTATATAAAAATCGAGATTAATGAAAGTAGCTCTACAATTTCCTATTTTTTCTCAGCTCAGTATTCAAATAGTATTTGTAAAATAGTACATATTTCTTTAAATAATTCGAATGACTACTCCGTGAAACCAACAAAAGTGTAGTGGGTTCACAAATATGCATACCATCGGCTCGAAAAAAACCTCACTAGTAAAAGAAAGTACAAACACACTCTCACTTTGAATATTCATAAATATAGAAAATAAGAAAACATTATCTTTTATGTTGTTTGCTATGGCTTTTCATTTAAAATTAAATTAAAATACGATGCCATGGATATGCTCCACTTCACGTCGCAGCACTCGGCGCCTACCGCTCCCATCAGCCATGTTGAGGCAAAAAGCACAAGCACAAAGCATTCTTAAAAAGCAATAACAAAAACAATAAAAACAAGTCACCAACTAAACAACCACTCCACAACCATCCCTACGACAGCAGGGCAAATACACACACACACGCACCCACACACATATACATAACGATATTCATGGCATTTGACTTTGTGCTGCCAGCTGAATATCTCGCAGCGTTATTGCCCACATTTCAAGTTGAGTATTCAAAGCAAATTGCAGTCCAACAAAAGAAGAATCTAATGAATGAATATTCCAAAAATGTGAAATTGGAAAAGCGAAAAACTGCGAGTTGAAAATGTTGCATGTTGCTCCTATTGGAAACAGCTGAAAGGCATGCTGCAAAATGGTGGCATTCTGCCGCAAATTGGGGGCGGACGCCAATGGCAACCGAACGGAAACTGCGTAATGGATACTCACACACATACACACGTACACGCCGAGTATTACTCGACGAAGCAGATTTTGTTTGTAGAAAAAATTAAATAGAGATGAGACGAGCGTATAAAAAATAACATATTTCATCTTTATGCCCCACCACACCATGTGGCAATAGGTATTTCCAGCACACACCCACACACCAATACACTTACACATGCGCTGAGATCATTTTTTTTCAGGAAAACGACATTTTGATTAAATTTTATATGAGCTGCCCGACTTTGTTTTAGCGAAGTTTTGTAGAAACGCAGATATGAAAGGTGAATTGAAGATGGCAACGGTCGCCTGTAGGAAAATCTTATGAAATAGCTTTGCGTTTTAATGGTCGCTTATGTTGTGGGGTGAGGAGATTAAGTTTCTCAGAAGCTCTTTGATGCTTTGCGTGCAGGCTTTTTCAAAATGTACTCAAGTACAACTGTCCTCATTCCTTTTTAATTCATAAATTATCTTAAGAGATGGCGTAGAATTAAAAATTGCTTTATGAGTTTTTTTTATACATATTTGTATTAAAGATGGGAAATGAGATCTAAAGTCAAAAGAAATAACCAGTACATGTTTACTTAACGAAAAAATGTTTTTCCAATGAAAAATACATTTTTTATAGTTTCTTTCCAAGGAGAATCTAAGGAAATCGTCTTTGTATCCAGAAAAAAATATCAATTTCGTTTGCGAGAGCTTTCACGTCTCTAGTAGGCTTTTCTAGGACAAGTTTAGGAAGCAGGTCATACGTTTTCCATAGTTTTTTTAAGTTTCGTCTTCAAACTAACTGTTGGAGGAGAAATTAAATGTTTAGACTCAAAACAAAATTTCCTTAAAATTTTTATTGAAGGAAACGCTATACTAAACCCTCTAGTAGTTACTAGAAAGTTAGAGCATATACGTCTATGTAATACGGGATAACAATCGTTTGAATTTGAGATATCTGTGTGGCGCAAGCGTAACTTGAGTAAAAAATAAGATATTGATGAATCTTGGTAGACATGTTCTTTGACAAAAAGGGAAGGAAGTAACAAGGAGCACCTGTGGACTAAAACTTTTAAGTGAATTAATGTAAATATCTCCGAAACAACTTAAGCTAAGGAAAATAAATTCTTTCAGAATAAATACCTACCGACACTGTAAAAATGGATGAAATTGCAAGATAATCCCGTTCAAGTCCCATTAACCGTACTATAAAAACGACCAAAAGTTCGATAAATCAATTACTTAGTTTGCAACACTTGTGGCGATATGAGAGGTCTTTATGGGAGTCGGTGTAAAAATTGACGATGGGCGTGGCACCACCCACTTTAAGGTGAAATCTCATATCAGGAGCCTGACTGTAAATTGAATAAAATTCGGTCGTGATTTCAAATTTGTCACATTGTAAAATGGGCAAAATCGAAAAGCCTGGTTGCAGCCGAATTCCCATATAACACCATTTTCAATTCCACTTGACTTTTTCACTTTCCAGTATATAAATCAAGAAGCAATTAATAAATCGGAATAAAATTTTTACCAATAATTCCTTAAAAGCATTCCATCTTATGACCAAAATTTTCCTAAAACCAACAAAGGCTGATCAAGCCCCTAGGTGTCGAATATGTGGACCCCAGTTCCTATAGTTGACTTTTTATTCGCTCAACCCGTGAGATTTGCTATAGAAATCCAGACCAGAAAATCCTTTTTCTGCAGCAGCAATTCTGTGTGTCCAAAATGGGTGGAATCGTGTCAATACTTCCCTGAGCACCCATATACCTAATATAAAAATATTCGAACTTCCTGGTGACTTGATGGATATATGTGATTTATCTCAATGAAAATGAGAGAGAGTGTTTTACTGATAACAGTGCATCTTTATGCCTAAAATGGATAATGGACGAAAACTTAACTTCGCTCCCATATAACTATTATCAGGATTTTCGAATATCCGGTTGTGAGGTACCTTAATGAATCTCACGAAATATTTTTTTAGTATGTGGGATGTTAATAGTAGTAGTATTGCAAAAAAAAAAGATAAAACCGGGTTTATACTACACTCAACCCCCATATACTTTATATGTATAATAACTTTCGTTTTTAACAAGCCTTATTTCGAATATTTCATTTAGTGTATGAGTTATATACTCTTGCAACTTGCAAAAATTAAAGCCAGGGAAACACCTTAAGGTACAAACGTCAACCAGAGGATCGGAATAGCCTCAAACCAAAGTCGAATCGATTCTTTTATGATTTATTGTGAGTCACTATCGTCAAGAGCTTATATTTACTTATTTTCTGGAGTGTGTTTGTGAGCAACTATCAAATATTCTCATTAAACATTTAAAGAATTTCGAGTTTTATTCAACATTTTTAAGCACTGATAAGTCTTAATGCTGAACAGATAAAATAGTCAAAGGATGCAGCATAGATTTTTAATCCGACAATGAAATTTCATTCTGTAATGCATGTATGTACCTCTTTAATATCCGAAGAAGTGGTGTCAGAAAAGAGTTTAAGTAAAAGTGTTTGTACGGTAAACTCTTCGTTGAGAGCAATTAACTCAAGTTTATGGCAATAGGTTAATATGTTACCGTAGCACTCTTATTAGTAGTCCTATCTCTTCTTCCCCACTTTGACAACCTCATTTTTCACATCTTTCGATGCAGTTAAATGAAATTAAACATCGATTTATCATACAATGTGGCTACGACGTAGCATTAATTGGTCATAAGTGTATATATAAAGGTTTTATCTATGACCCATGTTATAAAATTCACCAAAGTGTTTATGGAAAAATTTTAATACAAATTCGTAAAGACTTTAAAACTAAACCAGCGGCGTTGTCGGTTCAAAGCGGAACACAAAACGACACAGAAACACACAAATGTCATTTAAGAATATTAAAGGACATAAAGAAAATCTCGCACGCATTCGCTTTATGGCAAATGAAGCAATTTTCAAAGCTATTCCGCTGATACGGTAAATTTCATTGAATTGTCTATGGCCGTGCGGCAAGCTGAAGAACGAATGCGTATGTATGTGTCATCGTGTATGCGATGTGAGATGCGAAAAACGCGATTTTCAAAGAGAGAAAGCATTGAGTGGGAGACCATACAAATGCGTTTTTATATGAAAATGCAATCAAATAAAAAATTGATATTTTCACAATGCTTAAGAGCGGCGGAAAATGGGAAAATATGAAAGGCAGTTCATATTAAATTCCACAGAAAAGTTTTAACCAAACAAACTAAACTGGAAACAACAACTAACTTCCAGCAAATTTTCCACAACGAATGCATTTTCCCGCACAGCGAGTATACCGGCGCCAAGAGTTCACTGGAAAGCCACGAATGTGAAGTTTTGTTGGCACCGAAACGACAAAACAAAACCTTCGCCACCCACAACACAGGCTCAAACACACAGAGCAGCAGCTAAGCAGCGCGCATGCGTTCTGCCGGCTGCTTTTCTTGCTCTCTGCTGTCGCTTGGGATTTGCTGTTTCATCCGCCTGCGACACACCTGCTTTTAAGGGTTGCAAAAATGCATTGTGTTTGCTATCATAGCTCGCTTGTGCGCTATTGTGAATGGTTCGCTGCGCTTTGTCTGCAGGTGAAATTCTGCCAACATTCCACGCTTGCCTCCACCCATGCAAAAGTGGTGTCTCAAAAAATAAAGAAGACGTCGGCGCACTTCCGGTTGCCACTGACAATCACTGCTTTGGGATTTTGATTTGAAATTCCTGAAACAATTGACGATTACAAAACAAACAACAAAAGCGACAAAGTGTCGGAATAACAGTATATATGTACATATACTGTAGCTATGTATGGCAAATATGTAGTATATATGCACATATGTATGCATGTGTGTATGTGTTTACGCATTTCGAGCAAGCAAAGCTTTCGCTTCACTTCATTTTGCTCTTTGGGGCACTAATAAATTAAGGAAAAATAAAAATATTGTATAAATATAAAAAAATATTAACAGCAAAATAAGAAAAAACGTTTGATAAATTTATTTTGGTGGCCGCTGCTGAGCGTTTCTTCTAAGCATAGCCTTATTCACTCTTGATTTTAGCATCAGACTTTTGACGAAAAATGTATTGTTCAATTATTAAGGCGTTTTCTTTGAGGTCTAAATGTAGAAAGTCTAGTCCAAAACATCCTTGAACAATAACAAAAGCTCCGCCAGGAACGGGAAGGAGCTCCGTCCGTTCTATACCAAACGAGGTTTCATACAAGGCAACTCCTTATCATGCGACTTCTGCAATGTACACTCAGAGAAAATAAGTCGAGCAGCTGATCTGAACAGGGAAGGTGTAATCTTCTAGGAAAATGTACAGCTGCTGGCGTACGCCGATGATATTTATATCATTTGCCGCAACATCCGCGCCGTTAGTTCTGCTTTATCTAGACTTTCCTAAGGAAGCGAAGCAAGACGAACTATCTCCTTTCACCAAACAAACAGTCGTCGCACTTGCGACTTGTCTCTCACGTCACTGTTGTCAGTCATAACTTTGAAGTCTTAGATAATTTCGTCTATCTTGGAACCAGCATCAACACCAACAACAACGTCAGCCTCGAAATCCAACGCAGAATAACTCTTGCCAACAGGTGCTACTTCGGACTGAGTAGGCAATTGAGAAATATGTTGCTCTCTCGACGAACATAGACCAAACTCTATAAGTCACTCATCATCCCCGTCCTACTATATGGTGGGGAGGCATGGACAAAGACATCATTTGATGAGTCGGCCTTAGAAGGGTTCGACAGAAAGGTTCTGTGAAGATTTATGGTACTTTGCGCATTGGCAATGACAAATACCGCAGTCGATGGTATTTCAGTGAATTAAGAGATAGCGGCTACGCCGGCTAGGTCATGTCGTCCGAATAGATGAAAACACTCTAGCTCTGAGAGTATTAGACGCAGTACCTGCCGGGGGAAACAGAGAAAGAGGAAGGCCTCCATTCCGTTGGAAAGACCAGGAGGCTCTAGCTAAACTTGGAGTCTCCAATTGGCGCGAAACACCGAAAAGGAAGAGCGACTAGTGGGCTTTTTGAAACTCGGCTATAGTCGAGTAAGCGGAAGAAGATGAAAGAGTTTTTATCTCGACTTGATCAACTTGATCAGTCAGTTTGTAAGATACATAGGTATATGCTATAGTACTCCGATCTACAAAATGTCTTCGAATATTGTAACCTTTGCCTTGGATAAGAATTAATGCCACATTTTGCGAAGACACCTCTTCAAATACCAAAGTTTTCCATGGAAGGACATGTATTTGATCGGTCAGTTTGTATAGCAGCTACATGCTTTAGTGGTCTGTTATCGGTGGTTTTAAGGAATTAACGTCTTTTTTGGATTTAAATAAAATCACTAGTGCAAAATGCCAGATCAATATATCAAAAACTGAAAAACTAGTTTGAGCATTGTTCAGATTGCTGCCTCACAAACTGACTGTTATTTATTTTAGAAGCAAAGTGATGTCTGATTTGATACCAGAGAAAGTTAATGAAAGTAACTTAGAGCAAAAAGGACGAAGCAGCAATGAACTCCAAGGAAGCTGAATCGAATATGGTAAACAAGTTTAAAGCAACACAGTTTCTTGTCCAACGAAACAAAAGTAACTCGTTTCATAGCTTCGCATTCTTAAAACCTTCAGTGAAACTTATAAACAACGGTTTCTGCTGAACACGAAAGTGAAATAAAATTGCAAAAGTTGTGGCCGAAAGTAGGAAAATAAATCCCGAAACAGAGATGATGAAAAGTTTCGACCAAACCCCCAGGGAAAGAGACAAACAACACACAGCGCAGGGAACGAAGCGCATTCGTGGGCGTAAAGCCAGTGAACACCAACACAAAGGAAATAAAAGCAAATAAAAATGAAATAAAAAGGGCGGCGCTGGGTTGGTGGTGGCGCAGCAAGTGTCGCTTGGCTTGATCGTAAAGCAGGATTTAAAGGATACCATAAAATAAATCGACTCCATTCGCACCGTATTTGGGGATAACACACCGCAAACAACACACATACCCGCACACACAGAGCAACGGCGGCGTAAGTGAATGTGAGTGTTTTCATAAAAATGCTTTTGGCTTCTGCTTTCCGTTGGCTTGCCAAGCTTTCATTGAACGAATCGGCAACCCGGGTGTGCTTGTGTGTGCGCATTTGTATTGTGTGCGAGTGTGCGGGCGCTGCTTGAATTTATTTGCAATTTCATTGTGTCCAATAATAACAGCAAACGCCAAGGCGCACATAATAAGAAGATTTCATGCGAAAATGCTTCGCTAAATGAAAAGATATTGGCCGAAAAGCGATTTTCATAAACCACTCAATGCGCATTTAAAGTAAACGAAAGGATAAGCTGCCCGCTCACCAGCGCACCAGCTCACCAACGGGCAGGACGTGCGCCGGCAAGCATGGTGGATACAGTTATGTCGGTATGTGTGCGCTGAACTCATAAACTCGAATGTGTAAGTAAGTGGCTATCGAACGATTGTGTGATTGTTTGTGCAAACGAAGGAGCTGCTGTGGCAAGTGGAGGCTATGGCTGAAGGCTGAGGGCTGGGGCAATACTTTGCGGGCAATAATGCAGTTGATAACCGATAACGGTTGCATAAAGCTGATGACATTTTCATTGCGACATGTTGAGTAGCTTCGCTTCGATTTTACAGCTTTTCTCGATACTGTGGTTTTGTTGCATGCGAAAAAAGATTGATTGTTGACATTAAATCGGTCTGCGGCTGAGCGAGGCTGAAGGAAAAAATTTTGTGGTGAATCGGAAACAAATTGAAAAATGGAAAAGATGAGTCGATAAGTGCTGGCAATGTTGCGGCAATACTTGGCAATCAAATTGAATTTTGATTACGGCACGTTGTGCAATAACGCTTGCCGCACAGCGTTGCAAGTGTTCGGCTTTTTTGCATTTCTGTGCTGGCTGTGATGACTGTGGGCAATATTGAGTTCTCTGATGGTTCTCTGCTGGCGCCGCTTATGAACAATTTCATATTTGCTTTGTAAACTAATCAAAATTTCATTTGTGTCAATCTTTTTCCGTTTTTGCTGTTGTTGTTGCGATCAGCGCTCGATAGTGCCACTTACCGCAGCTGTAGCAGAGGATTGTTGCCACAATGCCGTTGTTGTTGTTGCAGCCACTTGCTTTGCGTGCGCGTGCTTGTTTTGCTTATTGTTGTTGTAATCGCGAAAATGTCATTGCATTTATCATAAGCTCTTCAAAGTACCATGTTCAGCGTGTGGTTGTTGTTGTTGGTTTTCGCGTACGCGATTTTATTGAAAGTTGTTAATTGAATTTGAATTTGAATGGATTTTTGATGTTTTGTGCGCGGTGAACGGAATTATTTGTGTTGTCCGATGTGCACATTTTCCTCACTCGCTTTGTCATCAATATTTAATATTGTATTGTATTTGAGAAGCGCGAGCTGAGCTCGTTTGAAAGGGCAAACTAAATAAATAGTACGGCATCACAAGGCATTCTTTTTGGACTTAATTTGTCCTCGTTGGTGTCTTTTTACACTCCTCAGAATTTGAAAGTGTTTTTTAAATCTTATTTTGCCTTGTTTCATGAACTCTCGTCAGGCACAAGGGCCACAAGAAATCTCAAGGATATACCAGAGACGCTTCGTGGAACAACATTTGTGTTTCGAAATTTCAGATCGCTAACACACTTTAAAAGTTAAAGAATTTTTATTTGCTCCAAAATCTAAAAAAAAAACATTTTGGAGATTTCTCTGAAAACGCTGATTGGATTGAACTGCTTTCTATACATTTTTGTGGTTCTAATAAGAATTAATTTTAACGAGGAATTTGGATTTGGCAACCTTAGTGCTGCAATCTGGCAATTCACAACTTCATCGTAAAGTTTGACAGTTTTTATGTTACACATACTCAGAACGTGTTGACCTCCGAACGCTATTTGTGTTGTTTACAGTAACTAAAAATATTCAACTCGCTCAAATAATGGAATTAAATTGAGAACATTTTCGCACGATTATTTTTTACAACTTTCGACGTTTTCCAGCAACAGTGAAAAACGATGAACCCAATTCATTTTTTGGCAATGAAGCTCCATCAAGTACCACCGTTTATGGATGGTATGGTGAATTCAACCGAAATCGAAGATCACTCCAAGACGAATTTCATTACGGTCGCCCAAAATCTGTCTATATTACGGTAACTATTGATGCTGTACTCAAACTAATATTGCCAGATCGTCCTGTGACCTATCGTGAGATAGAGACAACTATTGGCATTAGTGGGACCAACATGCCTTCAATATTCTATGGACATTTGAGTGAAAAAAATATTTATACACGGTGGAGCCCGCACAATTTGTCGATAGCTCAAAAAAAAGGCTCGTTTTGATTGATCAGGAAAAGTGTTGTTCGATTGCTTTGTAAAACCAAAAGTTTTCTCAATACAATTTGTTTTTAATTTTAACCCCCGAATGGGATATTAAAAGATGTTTATAGCGTCAGTGAGAAATTAGTTCATTCCTCAACCCACGGCAAGATTAAAGAGTCAACATTTGGTTTTGCAAACCAATCAAACATTTGGTTCTTCGAGCCTTGCTTGTTGAGGCAAATAATATTTATCTTGACCCATCTTTTTAACCTCCTTCACAAGTCCCATCTCTAAATAACTTAAAAAAAATACGATAACGGTGCTTAGAAACACGTTTTACGTATTTGACATCATAACAGGCGATGAATCGTGGCTTTACATGCATGAGTCCGAAAGTAAAGAACAATTCACTGTATGGATGTTTCAAGATGAACCGAAGCCAACAGAAGTTCTTCGCGAATCAAAAAACAATTCCAAACAAATCGGCATTTGTTTGTTCTTTGTTTTTGGATAAATATTGAACTATACCACTATAAAATTATATAATAAATTTGAGTGATACATAGACATTTGATTGCCAGGTGTCTTTCAAGAAATCAGGAAAATTAAACGCGGAAGACTGAGTAATCGTCTTGCACAACGACTGAAGCAACTGATTCTTTGAGTACTCAAAACATCAATTTGATGAGTCATCCTCCGTATCCGTTCTGACTTGGAATCGGTTCGTTATTTTCGTACTTAAAAAGATACTAAGAGGTCAATGTTTCTCTGGACTTAAAGCGGCGGTTGATGCATTCAGAACGCATGCTCAGGAAATACCTCAATTAGAGTGGTAAAAGTCCTTCGAAAATTGGTTCAACGCATGCAAAAGTGTATGTATCTTAATGAAGAATATTTTTAAAAACAATAGAGTGATTTTCAATGATTTTGTTCTCTAATCACGAAATATAAAAGCCAACTACGTATTGTTAAATTATCGAAGAAATTGATATCAGTAAAATCCAAAATGGAACCACTGAGACTTCAGAACAGTTTTTCTTGTAGAAAAGCTCGAGTACTACAGTATTTTTAAGCATTAATTAATGATCTTAAGATCGCGAAAATTTTCCTCAGAACTGTTAACGAAAGAAATAAATGATCATAGAGGCTTCCCATATCTTCTATAGCAGATCCAAATATGTTAAGAGTGTGGCGTTTTTAGCTATGAAAGTACTTTGCCAAAAGTATCGGCCGAAAATACGAGATTTTTTTTTACAAAAATAACATCGAGACAGATGGATCCCAGTTAATTTGGCTTCCTGGCCTTAAAAATTTTTTCTGAAATAATTTAATACCACCCCTGATGAAACAACAAATATATGAATCTTTATTTGACCAAAAACTAGCTTATTTAATAAAGGTTACTTTAAAAATATGTCAAAAACCTCCAAATAGCATAAGTTTTTGTCAAGAATATTAGTAAATATAAAAAGTATATGGTTCTTTAGGTAGGAATGCACAAATATTTTGATATACTGTTAGGGCTGATAACTAACTTCGACTTTCTTGAACACATATTTCCACTTAAGCAAGTAATATTTAAACCGACTCTCAAGACCACTTCAACACCGCTGACTTTTTGACCACCAAACTATTAACTAGCATTGTTAGCTGCAGAGGAACATCTCACCTAAAAAAATAAACAAAAACAACAATGGCGTAAAGTCAGCAGCTAGAACATAAATCAACAAAGCAAACAGCAAATTGGCAAATCTGGAGCGAATAATAAATGAAGTTGAAGTTCATGAAAAGGCAATAATGCGGCTAATGCCTTTGTGGCAGGACACGCCGTGGCCGTGGTCACAACACAAATTGAGAGGGTGCAAAGGCATTAAGCGCGCCCAGGCACACACACACACATACACGTACTGCGGCGTAAGAACATATGCGCGCTCGCTGGCAAATAAAGGAAGTGAAATAGCGCGAAATTGCAGCAGATAAACGAATAAATAGAAATGGCAGAGGGTGAAAATGATATCCGTCTGCGAGCAAACGCATGGATCTGCGGAAGGGAAGCGGCCAAACAGCAAATGAGCAGTGAAAAAATACAACAACAACGCTATTGTTTTGGGAAGTGTTTTGATTTGATGCTCTTCGTTGGGTTGTTGTTGGTGTTATTGTCGCTGATGATGCGGTTTAATGGCGGTTAAGGGAATATTATGAACCTGTTGGGTTGCTCATCAAATGAGCCAGCAGATTGCGCCGTAAACACCACAAGCGAAGTGTGAATGCCAAATGTCAAGGTTGTTCCTGCCGCCGAGGCTCCGCTGCTAAGCCATAGAGACACACACAGCCACACACGTATGTACGCAAAGAATTTGATGCGGCAGCAGTTGTTATTGTTGTCGTTAGAAGCCAGGGGTGTTTGTGGGCGAAATATGCTTTTGTGGCAGACAGCAACTAAAATAAATGCAAGCAATGTGCGGTAAGGGAGAAAAAAAAAAACAACAACATGAATTGTGTTGCTGTTAGTTGCCGTATTCTTAATGTTGCAACATTAATTGTGCATTATGAAAATGTGTTATTAAACACCTGTTATTATTATTATGGCGCATAATTTATTGATTGCTCTCCTATTTCGTTTTGGGTGAGTTAGTATTTGTTTGTTTTCCCAGTGAAGTGAAATATTCACTTCTTTTGCTTTCACTGGGGCATTAAATTTTTTTGAGATTGTATTATTGAACTAAGCAATTCCGACATTCATTTAATAAATGTAAATTTTTTGATCATATTAACTAGTTTTATTTCCATAAACACTTAAATGACGAACATGTGATTTAAAAGAATCTAAATTTGATATAATGAGTTGATGTTAAAAAATCAAACAAAATCTAACAAACATTTAAGTCATATTCAGCGGCAAATCAAACAATTTTAACCCCTTCCATATAAGACGTATTTTCACATCATAAACAAAGTCAAAGCAATGATACTCATCACAGTCGTGTGCAATTTCAATTAATAAGTGGGATTTTTCGCCTCTGTGATATCCTATCTCTAAACATTCCCTCAGCGTGATTTTTCAGAAAGAATCGATTGATTTGGCAACGGCATCAATTATGATAGATACGCCACTTGTGACATTCCGAAATGGAAGACAAAAAGCTGAGGAACATTTTCGATCCATTTATTCAGGTACGGAAAAATGGCGGCAAAACTGAAAGTAAACGATGAAAAGCCAAGAATCTGCGGACGATAAGCAAAACGCGAAAGTTTCTGTGTGAGAACTTGCGAAGAATGCTACAGGGTCTCAGTGTACCTCTGTTGGATACAAAAGGCGTTTTTCTAGAAAATTATTGGATAGATTTCAACTAAATTTGCTGCTTTCAAAAAAGGATGTGCCTTGAAAATCAAAGAAATCGAGAATCGTATTGATTGTTTGATTGATAAATTCAAATGCTTTTTGGATAATAATGACAACGCCGTGGGACGTTCGAAGCTCAATGGCGACCTTTTGGAAACGATGAAGAACTGCTACGTAGACCTACAACCAATAATTCTAAGTTTTCTTCGCATATTCTGCATACTTCCTGTGACGAATGCGAGCTCTGAACGTTATTTTTCGACATTTCGCCGAAATTGATTCAAGATAGATTTATCGGCCCTGACGAAGAAGCCACTGAAGAAGAAGTTCTCGAAGGATTCTTAAAATTTGGTCCACATCGTTTTCTTTTGTGGAATTTTTCTATTCAATACACGAACTGACGACTGTATTATGCATTGCAAAGAAGTAGGTCACCCGCACGTCTACGATTTATAATGTGTTTTTTCAATTTAGTATGATTTGATATTAGAAGGTCGATTTGAAACTTTTCCACCATGATATTAAACTGCTTAAAACTACTTCATTTAATAAAATAACCTTCATGTTTTAGGTAAATATTTATATCGGGCTCAATTAGCACTTGATGTGCCATCGTAGAACCTTCTCTATCTGCTATCAGGTTTTACCTTCTCTCTTAAACCATTTTGAGATTTCAATGAAGCACTTAAGTCTGATCTGCTTTTAGTAGAAATCCATTCAATGTTTTGTGCTTGATGGATTCCAAGTGCTTTGTGTCGGATCTGTGCTAGGGCCGGGCATTCACAGAGAAAGTGGAAAATTGTTTCCTTGTTCCCTGCATTGCGCAGTTTCGGCAGATGTTGTTGTAGAGCATACCCATTTTGGACGCATGTTCCCTAAATGGCCAGTGTCCTGTTGTGGTAGCTGTTACTCTGTAGATACCTTTCCTAGATTTAATAAGTCGTTTGATCTTTAGTTAAGATGCATTTTGTAATGTATTTCTATCTTTTATTTGCAACTTGTTGAAATTGTCTATTGATCTCTCCTTTGATCGATCCTAGCGGGCTTGGTATTAGCTCCGCCTCGGATTCGTTAAGGAAAGCTCCTGCCTTTGGCAATTCGTCTGCCTTTTCGTCACCGAAAATGTTCCTGTCTGCTTGTCTTTTATTGAGCTTAGTGCTTTGTTGCAGTTGTGGACTATAATGGAATTTTTCATAGGCGAAGACAAGGCCAGGAGCGCCGCCTAGCTATCCGTAAATATAGTTGCTTTATGTATATTATCGCGGTTTTCCAATAAAACTTCGCAGGCCTTTTCTATGCCCAGTACTTCCGCTTGGAAGATGCTAGTCGAGTTCGGTAGAGTATAGCGAGAGATATGCCTAGATCAGCGGAGAATACCCCCGTGCCTACTCCGCAGTCTATTTTTGACCCGTCGGTATAGACTGAGATGGTATCCTCCTCCCCTGTTGAGCCCCTTCTCCATTCTCATCTAGATGATATCCTCACCTGGAAGTGTCTATTGAAATCCAGCTTTCTAAATCAAGTAAAAACTCCACTCGCAACTGAAATAAATGTTATTGGCAATGTATCCTAAAATTTTACTTTTATTTTCAAAGTTTTGTAAGAACTAAACAAAATTATAACAAATTCGGTGGGTAAAAATATTATTTAACTTTTTGATATAATGAAAAACAAAAATAAAAAAAATTGCGTTTTTTACTGGCCTCAATACTTGACTTTAATCATGTATTATAAAAGCCACATTCTTTCCGCATTTCTCAACACGTGATACAAGTGCAAATGAAAGAGAGGCATTGAAAGCGACAAAACAAATGCATTAGAGGCGTTCAATAAAAGGTACCGTTCGACTTTTTTTGTTTATATCTACTTTAATTGACAAAATACGAACGCCAGTAGTCGATATTTTTAATACACGGTCTCCAGTGTTCCAGTAACGTGTAAACTTAAATACAAACGCAAATCTTAAACACGAAGTCATGTGAGGCAACTTTTCGATTAATTCGCCGAGCATGTTCTATAATACATTTGACCTGATTTGGTAAGACAGATACCCACTTACTTAGCTTTTGGCTTGCCGTTATTCGGGTCGTTCCGCCGCTTTAATGTGTTTTGCATGCTCATCATTTCATAATTTATTCATGAAGGGATGGATGAATGGATGAAGGACGATGGCAGGGCGGAATTCAGCGTCAAAACAACATTTATAATAGCCCAGCATAAAAAAAGTCCAAAATTGACAACAATAACAAAAACAAAATGTGAAAAAGGTACAGCGAAAAATCAATGTAAGTGGCGACGCACACCCTGAAAAGTATGCTTCTTGCGGCTACACACGCTCTAACAGAGAGGGAGGAAAGGCGCGAGGCAGTGAGCATGAAAATTTAAGCGTCTGATTTTTAACGCCTCTTTAGCTTTCAACGCCTCCAACTTGGCTGGTGGTTGCGCCCAGGCGACGTGCGCCTGGCGATTGGCAATTTCAACGGCTGCCGCACGCCATAAAGTAGGCAATGATTTGCCTATTTTCAACACAAATACACATACACACGAGCAGCTATATTTTCCACGTGACAGCCAAACGGAAGGGCATGTGAGAATAATAAAGTGTGGCAGGAAGTGTGAAAATATTGCAAGCAGTTGTGGCAAACAAACCCAAATGCGCCTAAATGCACGCTATGCAAAGCTCAATTGCTTAGCTAAAAAGCCTGCATATTTGTTTGTGGCCTGCTTTCGGCAATTTTCGTTTAGCATTTTTACAAGTCACACTGCAGGTGTGCATGTGTGTGTGTGCGTGATTACTCGAAAGTGTTTGGTTGCTTGTGTGCGTGTGTGAGTGAACTTAATTTATTAAATTAAAAGTAAATGAATGAACCATCCACACGCACACCAACAAATTCCTTGCATAAAAATGTGCAAGACCGAGACTGAGACACACACACATACACACCTAATATTTGATGCTATTTCTCGCCATTCGACACGCTCATAAAAGAATACATAAACAAGTCAAGGTCGCAAAGCAGTTATGAGCGGCCACATTCTTGTCGCAAACACGGATTTTTGTATGCATGTGTGTACTCGTGTATGAAAAATGTTAAAGGTTTCGTTGATGTTATGAATTTCGGCAAAAATTAAAAATGGGCAAAATAAAAAGGCTGAGCTTTTAAATTCTTTAAATTGAAATGAATAATATTTTTAGCTTTTTGATCATATCTTGTTTGCCCTTTTCCTTATATTTAACACATCCAAATGTCATATAAATAATATACATTCCATACAACACTTCTTATTTACTATTTTTGAAAACATACTTACCAACACACACACTACATATACATTAAACCTTCGCATAGTTAAGCACATCCCCGAAATACCAGCCGGTTTAGTTTTTGTGGCAACAGACAAGCTTCCACATGAAGACAGATGGAACGACATGGTCTCGACAAAACAACGAAACTCTCCAGAGACCAAACATCAGCGTTACAAGCAAAGTCACTTTGCACTTGCAGTTCCAAATACTATTTTGGTGTGGTTTTTGTTGCTGTGCTGTATTTGCACAGTTGTTTTTGTTGTAGAAGGCGTTGTTAAAGTCTTTTGTTTGGCAAAAAGTAAGTTTAATTCCAACACATTCTTCTGGTTCAAGCACTTCATTTTTGACTTCTTACTTGCGACTTCGTGAGGTTTGATGGAAAAGTATACTCAAAGAACTTGTCCAAGTTGTCAACAAAAGTGATTTGGATGCCACTTCCGGTGAAGTTCAAAGTAATAAAATATTGAATTGCAAAATAATAAAGAGGGTGTGATTAAGGCTTTTGAATATTTAAAATGTTTGTTAAAGAATTGAAAACTGTTTAAAACGAGCTCATAGACCTTTGAGTTATAAAATAATTCTCTTAACCCTTTATGACTGAGTTAAAGATAAGAACCAACTCAAACCGTTTAGAATCATTTTCTTTTCGAACTTTAAATTTACATAAATTTATTTAAATTTTATTGTACACACATATGCAGGTGTAACAAATTAGTATTTTTTATAGAATAAGTGTTAAATATTTGTGTGAGGATTAATGGAAAATTTTTGAGTTTCATTCCGAAACGCCTTCGTCAAGACTTCACTACACGCATACAAGACGCATCTTCCCGGAATATGCATACATACACTCGAGTTCTTAATAACCATATTATACATTGTGAAAGTACAAAGTACTATTAATAATATCTAATTATTCATCAATATTTATTTTGTCGCCCTCAAAGTAATCTTTATCAGATGTTCTACAATTATGAAAACGATTTTTCCAGTCCTCGACACACTTTTCAACGGGTTCCACGGAGCCGCAATTTCAGTTTAGTGAACAAGAAAAAATCACACGGAGCCAAATCTGGTGAATACGGTGGTTGATCGATCGAAGGTCTTCCAGAATTAAGTCTTTAACGATATCTCGACCATTTTTGAAGGCATTGTACCACTCGTCGGCTTGTGATTTTGATAAAACTGAAACGAAATTTGGTTAGAAATACAAAATTTGAGGAAAATTCTTTATTGGATATTTTATCCATTGGTTGAAATCGCAGCGCACTACTGAGGTGTACCGGCTAAGTAAGTAGTAAGTAGCTGCTGTAAACATACACGTTGACTTAGTAATTAAAGACAGTCCTACCTACTAAGCAAAATACATTTTTTAAATATTATTGACCCGAGGAATTAACTTTGGAATTTTGCGAAGACTTCCAGCATGAACTCGTTTATAAATACTTGCATGCATGTAAATATGATTCATTATGGTTGCCCTTAACAATAGATTTCGGCTTTTCAATCAGCGCTATATAACCGCTATCGATACTAAAATTTCATATATAAATTTTGTCCCTACATGATGGGTAATCTATTCTGAACTTTGGCTGGTGTGAGATTCTGATTTCGAAGAATCAAGATCAAGATCAGAGAACCAAAATCAATCTTAATGTCTAATCCCGATTCTTATATTAACTTGGATATTGCATTACCATGTTCAGTGTACTAGATCCAAAATCAAATTATAGTTCTGGATGAAACAGTATTGAAGACAGAATCGGAGGAGGCAGAAAAATATACAGCGTCCATCAATAGGGACTAACGTTGTTCTTGTTGGAAGAACCTTTAAAATGCCCTAAGTGAATAGTATTGAAAAATATGATTTAATGGTTGGGACCTTATTTTAAGTTAAATCATAGGGAGAGTCCTGGACAATTTTGCTTATATCACAACTTGTTTTTATAAATATGTAGTGGGGTTGCAGGGAAGTTGGGCATTGTATGAATGCTTTAAACACCGAATTAGAGAACCAAAAGAAATTGACTCTGAAGAGAAGCAATTTTTAAAAGCAAACTTATTTTAGCAAAAGAGTCTCAATTCGCTTAAAGATGCCGATTATTAGCAGCAGAAGATATCGACCTTCGGAAATAGAGCGAACGTTCGACACAAAAACTAAAGGATGTTATACAATTCGTGATGATAACTACAATCGATGTTATCGATCAAAAAGTGACAGCGGCTTTTGGTCGTCGGTCGTTAGATGTATTTTAAACAAAGAGCAAATATTAAATTTTGTTTTAAACTTGGGAAAACGTTTACTGAAGCATTTCAAATGATGAAAAAAGTTTATGGTGTCTGCCTATCCCGTAGTAATGTGCATGAGTGGTTTAAGCGATTCCAAGAAGGTCGTGAGGACCTCTGTGACGATCAGAAGTCACCGAAAAAAAGTCGTCTTCAGAAGTCAAAAATAAAGACAATGCTGATTTGTTTTTACGATTCCGAGGGTATTGTACACCGAGAGTTCGTCCCACCTGGCCAAACGATTAATGCTGTGTTTTACCTTGGTGTTATGAAGCGTCTTTTGTCACGCATTCGTCGTGCTCGACCACAATACCGTGAGGCAGGGTCCTGGCGCCTGTTGCACGATAATGCGCCGTCTCAACGGTCAACGCTTGTCATTGATTTTTTGACAAAAAACTCCATATTAACCATTAATCACTCTCCTTACTCACCATATCTGGCACCCTGTGACTTTTACCTATTTGGAAAACTTCATTTGCCCATGAAAGGACACTGGTTTCAGGACATTTCAGCTATCCAAAAGGCGACGACCGATATTATCAAGAACATTCCGAAAAATGACCTTAAACACTCATTTGAAATGCTAATTGACCGGGCGAAACACTGTATCGAAGCACAAGGAAACTACTTTGAATAAAAAAATATAACTTTTGAAAAATATTAATTTTTTGTTGTTTTGTTTTTTTAACAGTCCCGTTTCTTTTGCGACAGACCTTGTATGTCCACTCTTGACATGATTCCTGTTTCCTTTACAGAAATTTCGAAATCAACATGAGATATGCAAATATGCAGTCATATATGTACATATGTATTTACTTGTATGGATGTTTCATGTAAAGGATTGTCTCACTTTCGACGGCATCTAATAGCTGTAGCAGTGCGCTCTGTTGGGGAAGAATGTAGAGTTTGAGGAGTTTAAGAAGTGAAGCGTCACTTAGCTTTGTGCGCCGGTCGAGCTGCCGGTTTCTCTGCCATAAGTGCTCCTCCTTTGATTCCTTTGATTGGACATGTCTACACATATCAATAGTACACACATCAACACATATATGTGCATACATATAATATACATATATATGTATATATATTCATACAAGTCAACATATAATTGCTTGTTTCCTTGTTTGTGTGTTCGCTTCGAAGGCTTACAAATTATTGCCCAACCTCTCGCTTCGATGTAACTATCTGCTACATATACATAGTACTATACATACATATTTACTTATATGTAACGTATGTACATTTGTATGTATATTTACGTTCAAGTGTGTCAGTGGTCAGCAGTGTTTATACAAAATATTGATTGAGCGACGACTCCAAGTGGTTGGGTTTATGAATATTATGTGGTTAGGCGAATTTGCATGCAACCGTGTATGTGCGCCGTGTGTGTGCGTGTGTGGGCGCGTGTGTTTGTGCAAACTATGTCGCTACAAGTGTGGTGATTATTTATTGTAAAATATGTTGCGGTAGTTGCTGCGTTGGTCATGTTGAAGCCGGTAATTGATCTTGATTAAAGTTGTGTTTTCTCAGCTTGTTCAACAACGGCGCTGTGTGCCACTTACACATGTACATATGTGCGTGTGTGCGAGCAGACATATGTTCGTTACATGTTATGTACGCATTCATGTATTTACGTTTGATTATTTGCGCATTAGTCCACTTGCATAGCTCTCATGCCGGACATTCCTTAACTGACTAATTTAACTGACTTCTCCAGAAAATTTAATTTGATTAGAAATTTGAAGGGAATTATTGTTTAAATTTTTTGCAGGTTTGGTTTCAAAACCGGCGCGCCAAGTGGAAGAAGCGCAAGAAGACCACAAATGTCTTCCGCACGCCGGGCGCGCTGCTGCCGTCGCACGGACTGCCGCCCTTCGGCGCCAACATCACCAACATTGCCATGGGCGAGGGCCTCTGCGGTACCGGCATGTTCGGCGGCGATCGCTGGGGCGTGGGCGTAAATCCGATGACTGCAGGTAAGTTCTTCCAACACACAATACAGACTGACGAGCGTAGAAAAGTAGTGTAATAGAGGAATTGCAGATACCTTAGTAAACGTAAATTAACTTTAAATTGAAGATATCAATTTGCTGCTGAGCGAGTAGAAATCTGTCTTAAATACCTATAAATTACAGCTTCTAATAGTGATAATCTAACCGAGAACTAACCCGCTTATTCTTATCTTTTTCTCTTTTTCTCCTTTTCTCTTATTTTTGCTTTTGTAACAATATTCATCCTCTAACTACTAATCCTGCAAATATTACCGTAACAAATCGAAGGTTTTGGTCAACTAAATCAATCTTCGCCGCTCTCATCTACAATAAATAGTGGTCTTAATTCGGGTATTAACATTGGTTCCGCAATGGGTGCTGGCAGCTATCAGCATTATGGACTAAACGCTTTAGGTATGTGTATAAGGTATAGAATAACCACAAGCTTATGAAATTAATTATTTCAATTTTAACTAAAATTTCCTAACTAACAATTTTTAGTTTGCAATATATTTTTATTTTATAAAACATCAATTTTTGTAAAATTAATTTTTATTTAGAATTTTAGATATAATTAGAATTATAATGTAAAACTAACAACTCCTGATAATACGATTCTAACGAAAAGAATTTCTACCGAATGAAAATTTGCAAAGAATTTGTGTTTTTGGTTTTTTCTTTAACTAAGCAAACATACCCAAATTACAAAACTTAGTTTTTCTGTTTTAAAATTTTCTGAAATTTTTGATTTTTTATTAACAGAATTTATTGTTCATCAAAATAGTAATACTCTCCCTATCAAGGGGGTTATGTCACTTGCAAATCAGAACGCTTTTGTTTGTGATTTAATAGTTTTTTAAACACCTTAGATTTGTTCCTCGAGCTTCTAATCGGTCCAGCAGGACCTACGAGAAGGATGAAAGGTACTGATTGAAGAACTAATCACAATTTTGATGGCTGCTTTCCAAAAAAAAAATTTTAACAACTCAGATGGTAAACCAAATCGAAATTATTATTAATATATTCCTTCAATCATTACTTGATCAAAGAGGACGTGTGAAACTTCAAGTCGGTCGGTCTTGTCCTTTCACAGAAATTCTGTTAGCAGACTCTGAAAGCAGTGTTTAGAAAAAAACTTATTTAAACTTTCGAAAACCGAATACACTAAATTAAAAAATGCTTACAAATATCTACGAAACTACTTGCGGAATCGACCTCTCATTTTTGGAGATTTTTCTAAACTAAAATATATTAGGGTCCCATTTTTTTATAAAACCGCGTATGCGGGAAATATTCTACGGACTTTGCCTAAAAAAATATGGGTCTAAAACCCTTTTACAGCCAGCGATCCATTTAAGCATAAATAATCAAATTGTTTATATATATTGAGGATATAATTCCTTAAATCAATTGAGTGACTTTTAAATAAATATACATCTGCAAACCCACGTCTAATCGATTCTTATTTTTTTCTTATCTTATCTAAATACTGCAAGAAATATAACAGAACCAAGTATTTTTTCTTAAATCCGTGATATAATGGTGATGATCGATCATGGTAGAAAACAAGGACCAAAACTTCTGGCACTATTCGGGCCTTATTATCATGTTCGCCGTACTTTAGACCTTTCCCTATAACATGGCAAAGTTATATTCAAATGTCTAAGGGAGAAATGTCCAAGTACTATTGTCTTCATTGTCTAGCCTTTGCAAAATTGAGGTTGAAACATCTCAATAGTCTACCTTCGGCGAAACTGGCATTAGCCTTCAAATCAAGATTGTGATAGTCTCAGAGCGCTTTATCGGTTTGTCAGAGTCTTTTGATCAATTATGTAGGAGTTTCAGGTGCCACAACAGATTATTGTTCTAAGCTGTCTGTAATCTAGAACTTTTTTCTTAACCTGCTTTCTACAATCAAATAACTATTCATCGCTTTTTCGACTCGTTTGTTAAGTCTTAAAGTTCGTTTAGACAACAGGTTGATCCTTTTCCTCCTAAACTTAACCGTGGTAATAACCGAAATAATCGGTGGTACTTGGTATAACGTTTCTTGCTTTACAAAATTGTTGTGTTGTAGTTTCATGCAGCTGAAACTGCCATTTTTTCTCAAGAGTGGAGGAAAGTCTACTAAATAATTCATAGACCTCGCCTTATAGAAACAAAAATTGGAGGAGATTATGTCTTTTGGTTGTTGAAATGACCAACTCTCCAAATACTTGTGTAATGGCGAGAAATTCAGAGTCGTAGGCTCGATAACAATCCGGCTGCTTTCCGATTTCGATATCCGATGGTCGAGAGCACATGAAAATAATTTATCAAATTTTGAACTACTTTACCGATTTCTGCCAGGAGATTAATGCTTTCCCTCACTCATAGTGAGCAATCAAATGACATATTGATCATTGCAGGTAGATTTATTGTTAATTTTGTGTTTACTCAATTGATAAAGGTGTGTGCACATGGCCTCCTATCTGCCATTGTGCTGGTCTCCGCAAGGCCATAAATTTTCCATTCATCACTTTAATCGCTTCTAATAAACTTGTCTGAAAGTAAAATAAATAAATGCAAAAGTTATCGGCGATGACGCTAAGTATCATACTGTTGTTGTTGTACCTGCAGCAAAATACACATTTTTTATTGAATTTTTTCACAAATTAACAAATTTGACAAATCTTTTGTAAGTAAACCAGTTTCCAGAGAATTGATTAGACACGATTTTACGCGTTTTGATTTGCTCCAAAAATCGATGAATAAGAATTACAACAAAATTATTTTTTCCACCAGTGATGAATTCGATTATTTGCCTTTACAATTAGCAACAATTTTCTGTTGACAAAATGGAAAAATTGAAGGGTGCAAACAATGCCCCCGACATTGCCCGAACAGTTGTAGGCTTAGGTGACACATACCCATAGACACTTGTGTTTGCTTAGTAGCTTGGCGACAGTTTGGTTGCTGTTTGTTTTCACATTCCAGCGCTAATTGAAAATTTGGAGCCGAGTTCATGATTTTCTTATGCCTCCACAGTATTTTCCTTTGAATTGCGTATTTATTCTTTTATTTGTTTGTATATTTTGAGAAGACGCAGCACAAGCGTGAAAATGTCCATGTTTGCATAAGAAATTCTCGATTAACTCTTTTGTTCGCATTTCAGGTGATTCGATGATGTATCAGCACACGGTTGGTGGCGTTAGCTGCGGCGCCAGCGGCTCGCCCACCACAACCACGCCTCCGAACATCAATTCGTGCTCATCGGTCACACCGCCACTGTCGAATCAGCCGAACGCGGGTCCAAACGACATGAATGGTGACCAAATGGTGTGTATAATAAGGGATGAATGTTGTACTCGAGGTGAATTTGGTGAGTTTTAGTCGAGCAATGAAGCAAATGTCCTTTTTTGGTGCAAGTAAAGGGTAAATGCTCCTTGAGTGTCTGCAGGACATTTTAATTCTGAATGGTTTGTGCATCGACTAAACTCACCACTTTCAACATGACATTCTCAATTTCACCTCAATAAATTTTGAACTCCTTGTTCACAGGGTGGTCCTCCACATCATCAGCAACAACCACCAACGCCGCAACAGCAACAACAGCAGCAGCAGCAACAGCAACAAGCCCACCAACAAAATCACCACCATCAACAACCACCACCACAACAACAACAGCAGCAGCAACAACAACCCCAGCCACAACATCAAGAGCACACGGCAAATAATGGTGGCTCACACATGGTGCCACATTGCCACCAATCCATGCAATCGCCATCAGATGGCGGCAATGTCGGCGAAGAAGATGTCTGGCGAGGACACAGTATAGCCGCCTTGCGGCGTCGCGCTTCCGAACTAAATGCCACATCGGCGATTCCATCATATTTGCATCACGCGGCTGCCGCCCACAACAATTACGAACATCACAATTCGGTCTACTGAAATTTGTTGAAGAGCTTTGAAAGCTTTTCGGATTACGGTTTCCCCAGTTGTGGGAATCATGAGTTCTAGCATGTGACCAAAGCGGATGCTGATGGCAACGGTGGCATGCCGCAAGGGTGGTGATATTAAAAAAAAAAACAACACGGTTGATGATGACGGTTACGTGAAGGAGTGGAGGAAAGTTGAAACGCACAGCAGTTTGGCAGCCACTGGGCGCGCAGCAGAGTACAGTGGCTGTTAGGGCTGTGGGGAAGTTATATTTTTTGTTGAAAAGTTTACACAGAGCCTAGCAAAGAACCGAACGAAGTATACGTAAAAAGTGAACTGCAAGCATAATGCAAATTTAAATTTAAGATTCAAAAACAAAAAAACTTTATGCACTGCATTATGACTTAAATTGTTTGTATGTAAGTACTAGATTAGAATATATACACAGACACGAAAACATTGAAATTCTGAAAAGAAGGTAGGAAGGTATTGACGAAAACTTAACTGAAACAGTGAAATTTTTAATTTTTTCGTATTTCAAAGATACAAGCGTTTTTTAACTTCGAAAGTCCATAATTTTTCGCTCACCACTGTACACATTTGAAATTTTTTTATTTATCTGTGAAATTAATGTTGTTTAAAAGCTGTTAGCTTCCTGTAAGAGCCAAAAAAATTCTACATACATACAACCCCAGTAAATTATAAACAGTGACGCAAAAGTTTAATCGCTAAAATTTTATTCAAACATTTTTGATTAAATAAAACTTTTCGAAACTAAAAAGTTAGATAGGAAAATAAGCAAATATATTTAACGAAATCCATTTTTAATTTTTATGCTACGCCCATATAAACTTCTGAGTCACTGTATCAGCTGTCAGTTTCGATTATTGAAACTAAAAATTTGTTGCAAATAATATTTAAAATTAAAGTGTATATAAAAATTTGGATTTTGTTTAAAAGTGTCATACTGTACTTAAGCATAAACTTAACGAATTAAAAAACGCAATTAAAGACTATAAAATGTAAAAGAACAAATGTATACGAAATGAAGAGCAGTGAACGAGTAATTATAAATTATCAAATTAAAGTTAAACTTAGTGACTATATTTACATATATCTATATACATACATGTTCCCAAGTAAGTTATTACATAATTAGGTGCTAAGTAAATGTTAATTAAATTCAAATATAAATAAAAAATCACAGCAAAACGCCGAGCAGAACAAAAAAAGCTTCTGAAAAGAGACAAACATAAACATACATATGTATACTATATACAAAGTTACACGACTACGCACGAAGTATACGAAGGAAATGTTATTAAATGTCAACATAGTAGCTTCTGAAATTTTATTTGAGAAATTTGGGGAAAAATAACTTTAAACTGCAAATAACAAAATCGACTTTTTTATGGGTATTGGATCAAAGTCGTTTTTTCGACAGATGGGGTCCAAAAAAAGTATTTCTCCTTTATTCGAAGTTATGTCTAAAAGATAAAAATTAGTTTATGCGTTATTCAAAGTTAGTCTCGAAAAAAAAAAAAGTTGTTTCTCCGGTATTCGAAGTTAGCCTCCAAATTCGAAAAAATTTCGATGTTGAGCTTATTGCAAAATTATTATTAATTATATAAAAAAAGAATATGAGAATTATCCAAGTTTTCCTCTCATTTAGTTTTTCAGTCACGATTATATGACAGATATTTAATGGTTTTTAAGTCCAGTCAGTATTTTTGAAAAATAGAATTTTAAATTTTAATGTTAAGATCCGAATTTGATTACATATATTAACTGCGCTAAAAAAGGAAATTTTGCCAATTTTTTATGTTTTCGAATATTCCACTTTGATTGTATTCTATGTATATTAACTGTCCTACAAGTTTGTCCGATAAATGTTATACACCAGTTAAATGAGAGCAGATTCTGCTTATATTTTTAATTTATTATACTTTTTTGTAGTTACTAATAAACTTTTTTCCAATAAATTAAATTTTGAACACCGAAAAAAAAAATATTTCGAATTTCGCTAACTTCGAAAAGCGAAAGAAAAGTACTTTTTACCACTTTTTAATAACCATAACTAATAAACTTGTCCCAATAAGTCAAATTTTGAATTTCGAAAAAAATTTCGAATTTCGCTAACTTTGAAAAGCGAAATAAAAATACTTTTTATTAATTTTAGGAACTTTTTTCTAATGAATCAAATTTCGAAAACAATAATTATTTCGAATTTCGCTAACTTAAAAAATCGAAATTATAATACTTTTTTTTTAATTTTTTAGTAACTATAACTAATAAACTTTTTTCGAATAAATAAATTTCGAAGAAAAAATTATTTCGAATTTCGCTAACTTTGAAAATAAACAGAAAAAACTTTTTATAATTTTTTAGTAACTATAACTAATCAAATTTTTCCCAATAAATCGAATTTCGAATTTGGAAAAAAAATTCGAATTTGGCTAACTTCGAAAAAAGAAAGAAAATTACTTTTTAACTAACTATAATATGCAAACAGAGTTTTCCAATAAGTAAAATTTCGAATTTCGAAAGAAAAAACTTCGAATTCCGAAAAAAATTCGAATTTAGAAAATAATATTTCGGATTTGGTAACTTCGAAAAATGAAAAAATACTTTTTTCCTCAGAACTCCAGCTCTTGGAAATAATGTTGTGATCCAATAGCCCGTTGCGAATCGTACAGCGTAATTTATCCTATAATTTTGTGAAAATTTTGAGGGCGTTCGACTTTTGAAAAAATTACAGTTATTCGCTTGTGTATGTACATTAACTAATTTTATCCAAACTCTGCTTCCTTTTGTGCAATAATACTTTAAATTAATTTAATTAAACCTTTCTGGCTACTATACACTTTATAAAAATAAATATACAAGAAAAATAACAACAACAAAAGCGTTGAGGTTGCCCAGACAAACCAGCCAATATTCTATATTTCACACACGAACACACATTCTTACAAATGTTTGTCTTTGTGAACATTTTAAATTGATGGATGTACAATTTGCCCATAAACATAAAGCTTCGACTTAGGTGTAAATAAATGCTGCACAGTGGGTCAAGCATGTGCTTCCTGCGAGCGTAAGAAAGTTGGGAGAAGTGTGTTACTTAAGTGATCGGATAATGGTTTATATTTGTTTTATGTTGAGATATTTGATGCATTAAACTGAAAAAATGAGAAGACAAGTTAAAATGAATATTCTTCGTAGAAAGAAAGTGTAGACTATCACAGAATTTCTTGAATTTTCACTTCCTTCGATAACTGCAAACAGCAGTGTTGCCAAAAATTTAAATTTTTAGAGTTTACAACAAAAATTGTTATTAAAAAATTAATTTAATATAAAGCGTTTCCTAGTTGTGTTTTTATTTCCGCGCAAATGATCACTTACTCCATGACGACACCTAAAATTCTTACGAGTGCAGATGCACACTCTCCCACTGTGCTACAATTCTCCTAAAGGGTAAGAGCAAAAAGAATGTTAAAATAAAACCGCATTAAAAGATACATACATACATACATGTGCTAATCGGAGGGAGATAATATTGTAATAGGCTTTAATGCATACGTATACTTTAATATTTAAGATAGCTACGGATAAATGTAAACTCTATACAATAATTAAATATTGCATTGCTGCTTAAATTAGAACAAAAAAAAAAAACATAAAAATTATTAAATTAAATGAATGAAAAATAATAGCATATGTATAACAGTAATGTGTGAGAAGAATTAAGAATATGTACTTGTAAATAAATAAATGCGTACTTATGGATTAATAATTAATATTTCTTCTATTATTGTGTATGCAAATGAACACAGGATTCAATTAAGAAATCGAATTTATATCTGAACCATGACTTAATTATGTTTATTATGAACTTTGAAGAATAAGCACTAAAACCATAAAGAACGATTTTTTAACAGCACTGATCCCATACTTACGCTTTCACACGCATCCTGTACAGGGTATATACTATGTTGTCTGTTGCTTTTAATGCATTAGCAACTGAATCGATACTGAGAAAATAGGAAAATTTGGTATGACAGCTGGTCAAAATCAATTAAAATTATTCAAGTATTACATGCGGAATTCAAAGATCTTTTTACCTTTCCCTAAAAACACATACATAATCAATTTCGGTCTCCAAAGAACCAACTTAAAACCACTGAAATGAGAAAAGGCTATTTTCTGTACTTTTTAGAGTCAATTTACTTTATAAAGAAATGAATTAACTTGTATAACAGAATTTATATTATATTTTATTAACAATAGTTTACAGTCATGCAGTCATTTAGCGACTGTGATATAAGATGCTGTTTCTAGCAAATTTTAGGTTGCTAAAATCGAAAATAAAAGTAAAAATTTCCAAAAATTTTTTTATGTTGTAGTCAAATGGTGTGGGAGTCAAACCAACGCCAAAATTTATGAACTCAAATTCGTAATCAGGACATCTCATATACCCCACAGACCTTTTAGCACATCAGTTGCAAACTTTTCCTTCAGATTCGTTGAGTAGTGTAAGCAGCCTTTCATTAAAATATAATAATTGGAATACTTTTTTCCGTAGCCGATCTCCATAAGGACCCGTAAAGAAAGAAGTTTTGCAGTGAGGAATATTTTTATACTCTTGCAACATGTTGCTACAGAGTAGTAAAGTACAAAAATTAAATTTAGCTAGCACAATTATAAGAGCTCTTATCGTCAGTTTGAGCATGAATTAAATCGGAAGATAACCCTGCTTACTCCCCATATAAAGGTACCGTTCAAAACTATTAAAAGCGAAAGTCCTTAACTACGCCGCAACAATATGGTCGCCTAGATGCAGTGGAACGTAGAAGAGGAAGCTTCAGACTTGTCGGAATACTGCACTCCGGACTACGACAGGATGCCTCTCGATCTCCCCTATTTGCTTTCGCAGAAATCACCCCTGTAGTCATCTGCTTCGAGCGGATCCGCGTTCCAGAGGTCATTCTTCAATTACGTCGACAACAGATTTCCGACGCCATCAACGCTTTCACTGACTCCCTTCCAGGGAATGCCGTACTCGGAGTCAAACCACCACCCATCGCAGACAAAGAGCTCGAGTTGCCACGAGAAACGATAGTGATCCTTGCGCAGCATTCGTTCTGAATACTGTAGCAGGTTAAACTTCTACGTATCCAGAATAGACCCTAGCATATCCAATATATGTCCTACTAATGTCTCCCTATGACACTGGACACCTCTTTGCATGCCCCACAAACCCCACTCATTTGACCTCCCTTTGTCCACTGTCGAAACAGCACGTTTCTTGGGCCTCCCGTTTGATGACGTCGATGACAACTTAGCGAATCCTTACCATCCTAATGGCACTGGGTATCCGCTAAAACAAAAACAACAACTAAAAGCGTCATAAATCAATAACTAATTACACCAGAGACATTAAATTTTACCTCCGAGTTGATAGGAAGGGGCTTTACTATTTATTTTAAATTTCGAACGCGGCATTCTTCTCATATCCATATGTTATGGGCAAAATCGTACCACAACCACGTCTACTTCCCATATAGCATAATTTTAAATTACCCTTGATTATTTCACTATTTAGTACCCAATTCAAGAAGTAATTAATATAACAGAACAACATTTTGCTTTAATAATACCTTTAAAGTATGCTACCTTATGACCAAAAATCCGATCCAAACTGTTCAAGCCACTAGATAACGAATGTGTGGACCCCAGTATCTATAATTGGCTTTTAACCGAAAATATCGGCCAAAATAATTGATATTTGGAGAGAATTATTTCCTGACAATGGTAACTATGTATATCAAAAATCGCGTCAATACTTCCCTGAGCTCCCATATACCTAATATAAGGATTTTCGAACTTTCGGGTGACTTTAAGCTGCATATATCGGCCAATATTTGAATTATCTTACTTACAAAGTGTGTTCTACTCATAACAGGGTATCTTCTTGAAAACATCACAGATTTGTTGAGCACATGAATCAGAATTCCTCAAGCACCTCAGTGAGAATATTTATAAATTAATGAACGTGGTATAAGAGTATGTCCAACCTGAAACAACTATTTATAGTCAATCGTGAAGGTTATAAATTTATATGTCAGCATTATTTATGGTGATTCATCTGGCTTGGCAACCTTTAATACGGGGCTTCTCTAAAATTCTAATTCGTTTTAAATTCAAAGGCACCAGTGGGATTAATGTAGAGTCATTATCTTCAGTTCTTCATTATATTAAGTGGGTCGAGTTTTCCATTCCGTACTTTATGATATGATTTAATAATATTTAAATTCATTTAATAGTTGCTGGCAGCTGCTTCTACAGACTTTGCATTTCATTCCAAGAAAAACTTTAAATAAATGAAATCTTCTACCGGCCACAAGACGTCTCCGAAGTATTGATTCATGTGTAAATAAACACATTTTCATAACAAATTTAATGAGCATATGTATGTGTTTTGCACTCTTGTTCTTATCTGCATATGAAATCTCTCATAAATATCACCTAAGCAATTGCATTTCCAATCGAAGTCAATCATTCAATCCGAAATTCCACATATTGTACTCGAATTCAATTGAGAGCATCGACACATAAACTTTTATCTTTTTGTATATACATACATATGTATATGTGTCTATAGGTGTGTGTACAGACGACAGCATGCTGAAAATTGCAATATAAACAACACGTATGCAAATTATATACACATTTATGTGTGTATGTGTTTATTTGCAATTGTAGAAAAAGAAACGTCTCAGAGTCATATCTGCATATTAGTATGGCATGGTACATTAGATGCGTATGCGAAAGGTGGAGAGAAAGTCCGGGGCACGCAGTATGACATGCTCGAATTCTAGAAATGACAATTTCCCATCACCGTCCACGTCCGCCTCCTCCATTACCTTATCGGCAATCTGTTGATGTTCCTCCGGACTCAGCTCGTTCTTCGTCATGGTGGTGAGGCAAGACATGAGGTCGCCGTGACCAATGAAGCCATCCTGATCAAAATCTGTTGAGGAAAGTGGAGAATGGAATTGAACGAACAAACAGGTTAAATTGTGCTCAGTTAAATGTGAAGCTATACATGCACCTTACCTACTTATACATAGGTGTGCGGCTAGGTATATGTTTGTACATATATGTGTGTGTGCGTGTTTGCTTAGGTGTGCAGTTAAGTAGTGAGGGGCTTAACAGCCGAGCAGGACGTGCATGCAAATGCCAATGTGTGACAACAAGCACTGACACAGATACATGCGTACAGACATACATACATACGTGCATACATACATGTGTCTAATTTACAATACAAAGCATGAATGAGTGTGTTTGTGTGCTATTTGGTGTGTGATAGCACAAGGTGATGTTGATAGCTTGCGTGTGTTTGTGTGTGTTGCGTACAGGTATGTAGGTCTCATAGCGGCTCATCGACCTGTGGGGTTTTGGTAGCCAAAGTAATTTGCTCTGCTGCACGAGTGGCGTGCGGCACAGCCAGAAAGTGGCACATTGAAGCTGCAACGTCGTTTTCATTAAAATTTTCTTCATTTCTGCCCCTCTAATGCATTACAATTTGTAGTGATTACCTGCAGCAATGAAATTTTATTGCTCGGCGCATGCACTCAGCTCTCGCACCAACACTGTAGACCCCCACATACATACAAATACATATGTATGCATGTAAGCATGAAGTGCAGTCTATTCATCGTTCGGGTATGTCTTAGGGAAGTTTATTCAATTTTATTTAATTGCATTACCGCTTAATATGCATATTTTATAAGACTCTAATATCTTATGGAGAAATACAAACAAATGGGCTTATGTGCATATAATTACATATATTATGTGCATATAATTACATATAGAGTTATTGATGTTATATATTGAACTAAAATAAACACAGACACTTTCGCAAAGCACGACATCACATTGAGGAAATGGAATTATTTTCGCAATAAATTACAAAGACACTTGGAAGTTTTCATGCTCTTCAAGTCTACGATGCTTAGAACATTTGAAAAGAACAATTTAATTACTTGTTTAGGTTATTTTTAATCCTTACATGTGCATTTTATGACTGGTCCTGATGCCACTAGTTTCGGACTAGTCGAAGTAAAGTAATGGAAATTCCCGGTTTGTGTTAAGATTTTAGGGCCCTTAAATATCGAAAAACTAAGAAAATTTAAAAAAAAGGAAAGGTTTTTATTTACTAAGGCAGAAAAAAACAAAAAAAATAAAATTGGAAATTTTGGGTTCATTGTTGTTGTAGTGATAATGACGCATTTTTGGCTTGAAGGTGTCAACTTGCCATGCTTATTTGGTTCAGGGTTCTGATAAAGTCAAGTTTCCGATTTCTGAACTGCGATATCTTTTATATATTTTTAGCCACATATAATTTCTCCAGTCATGTTGAATGGCGTTTCCAACGTCTGCTTACTATGTTTATTGAGTGGTCTCTTCAATATATCTTATTTTATTGTCAAATGACGAATAAAATAAATATGAAAAGATGCAAAATGTATGAAGGAACCCAACTTGGGTACATTGAATTTACCAACGGGTAGCCGCTTTTAACAATTACCACTACATTTGAGATAATATGCAATAAAATACAAGAATAAATTTAACTTGGCGTTGACAAAGGAATTATTGATTTTGTCGATGGAAGCTCAGAAAAGATTTAAGTAAAAAGTGCACTTACAAGATTTTCAAAATCTACGCATATATGAGAGCGAATATATTTTCAAACACCTACACACAAACGTAGACACGCAGACACTGAAATAATAAAATTTATGATTATTAATATAGACCATATGAAGATTTAAACTTACAAATATACATACACAGGTAAATATTCATTCGAGCTTTTAACTCGCCTTCAGCCTAAGCTTTAGTCTGCCGGCATTGTCGATGTATGCGTTGTCGACTTTGATTTCAATTTAATTGTGGCTTTTGTTCGATAAGTCCGTTAAAATGTTTGACTGTGCTTCGCTGCATATTGTTTTAGGCGTTTAATATTAAAAATGCATAGATTCTGTCGGCATTTATTTACGGTGTGATTACAAAAGGAAATTGAAAATTCCAATTCCACTTAAACATAGATACCATCTGTGCGTAAGCAGATTAAAACTAAACAAAAACAAATCCCAAACTGATTGCTTTTAACAAACTGCATAAATAATTTGCTGTTTCCGATTTGCTAAATGCTTCAATGAAATTTCGGTGACGGAGTTGCGGGAGAGAAAATGAGAGTAAGTAAAGTAGAGTTGAGCTAAAAATGCATGGAGTTGGAAGTTTATAAAAATTTTGGGTGATTGAAGGGATGAATATTAAATATAAAAGCTTTATATACATATAACAAATTTGTCTCATCAACAAGAAGAGGTATTTTCATTCACTCACTCATGATTTCAGTAGTTGTTTCTTTCCGGAATAGAACAAAGGACCTACTATCTAAGTTCAGAAATAGTATATACAAACTTTTTCTTTTTCTTTATTGGCGTAGAAACCTCTTACAACAACAGTTGTTCCTTCTTTTCGCGACGTGGCGACAATTGAAGATTCCAAGCGAATCCAGGTCCTTCTCCCCCTGGTCTTTCCAAGTGGAGGTCTTCCTCTTTCTCTGCATCTCCCGGCGGGTACTGCGTCGAATACTTTCAGAGCTGGAGTGTTTTCAAACATTCGAACGACACGATCTAGCCAGCGTAGCCGCTGTCTTTTAATTCGCTGATGTCGCAATATCATCGCATATCTCGTACAACTTATCGTTCCATAGACTGCTCTACTCGGTGTTACTAATGGGAAAAATACCATAAATCTTCCGCAAAACCTTTCTCCCGAATACTCCTAAAGCCAACTCATCAGATACTGTCATCGTCAAAGCCTCTGCACTATGTAGCAGGGGGGGAATGATGAGTGACTTATAGAGTTTGTCTTTGTTCGTCGAAGTGAACTTTACTCTTCAATTGCACCAAACTTTGAATGGTTGTCCACAAAAAGGTCAAGGGATATAAGTAGTAGCATTGGGAACACCAATTGGTTTCAGCGCAACGAAAAAACGGAAAGAAACACCATAAGATTCTACGACAGTGCATCAAAATGACGCATCCAGTGCTAATTAAGCCCATGATGGCAGCACTTCTTCCAACTTACCTACCAACCGTTCCCCGACAGTCGGGTCTAAGTAACCGGAGCGGACTTGGATTTTTAACCAGCCAAGGACTGTCAACTCGGCACAATGCCTCGAAATTAGTTCAGAAATGTTTTCTGCCGCTACAACAACAACACACCTGCCATAACCAAAATCATATCAATCAAGAATCTAACACAACTTTCAATATTTAACCTTTTTAAAGAGTTCAAATACATTTCTTTTTGTTCCAATACCTACATGCTTCACTTTGTTGAGCTTTTTCTAGAACACTCCCAAAATTTGTTATCCTCAAATTCTTCATTTCAAATTTAAAAAAAATCAGCAAACAATTTTTGAAAGCAAAACACCAACACAAATTTCTGCTAAAACTTAGTAACTATGTATTTAATCTTTAAAATCTCTGAAATATGCAAAACACTATTTTGTTGCACGGCACAAATATGTTGCCACACGCTCCGGAATGCAGTTGTGCGTTCGCATAACTTTTGTTTTCGAATTCACTTGCACTTTGTTTTGCAATGAAATATTTATTCTAGCGACACAGATTGTCTTATGAATTTGCAACGCAACTAGTCTATTTTTCATTCCAATTCAACTCACTACAACAACACTTGCTCCAGTATATACACGTAAAGCAAAAAAGGACACTGAAAAAGAAGCGACTGCACTTGTTACAAAAGATATTATTTTCTTTTATAGTCCTCAGAATGACCAACTGAATGGTCGTAACTGAATATATGCAAGAGCACAAATGTTATGGGCACAGCTGCATGTCATGCAACACTGTTCTACAAATTTTAACTGATCTCAATTTTTTTTTTTTTTTTGATGAATTAATGAAAAGCAAGACAGCTCCAAATCCTTCGCGAGTTCGTTCGAATGATTTTGATAGATATTTTGGGTATGAATATGAAACACAATGTCTTTTTCGATCCGATCCGATAGAGGTGAATTTTCTTCTTCAACAATCATCGGAATGGAGGTCAAAAATCAAGGTGAAGCTCGTTGTTTTTTTTCATATTCGTGGATTGATGCATCATGAATTTGTACTAGAGGGATAGATAAGGAGTTCTACGATATTTGGTCGTATTGAGGAATTTGCGTAAGAAAATATTTTGAAGTCGCCTGTAACTCTGCAGGAACAATTCATGGATTTTACATGACTATAATGTATCATCTCATCGAACCACAATTGTGACCGAATTTAATCAATCACCATATTCACCAATTGGCATGAGTGTATTACATCTGGTGAAGATTAGTTTAATGAATAATTAGATATTTTGCGTTTTATTTGCATACAATTTTGGGGTGCAATGCATACATGCCTACATTCTAGGTCAAATTTGACTCAAACTGATCCATTAACAGATTTTTTTCTTCCTCTTCTCAATTAATGCATATTTGGCAGTTGTTTGTTCACGACGAAAAATATTTATCTGGCTATTTTTCTATGGAAAGATGTTTACCAACGCATATCGAATTATTGAAAATGTTACTATAAATCGTGAAATAGCAGAGAGATACAGATGACAGAGCTGAGAATCCTACATTTAACAAACGCATCATTTCTGCTGATGAGTAGGTTTATAAATACATATGACGTCGAAATGGTTCAATAATCTATTGAATGCCGTTCTGAAAATAGGACGCAACCGAAGCAAACACGTCTAAGTCTGTTAAAATCAAGATGATGCTTATCATTTTCCTTGATTATAGTGGTGTGGTTCACCATGAGTTAGTTCTAAAGGATCGAAAGGTCTATAAGGCATACTACATGGTCAATATGAAGCGTCTACGAGAAGTAATTCGTCTTAAATGACAAGATTCCTGGGCAGACAATTCATGGATTTTGTGAGCGCCATAATGCGCTATCATGTTCTGGCATGATTGTGACTGACTTTCTGGCTAAACACGAATTGAGAGTCATCGCTTGGGTAGCATATGCGCCAGATTGGCTTCATGTGACATTTAACTATTTTTGAAACTGAAGAATTCGCTTTGGAGCGCCATTTAAGATTTAAGTTATTCGCTGAATGCCATCCCAGCTGAGGCTTATAACAAATATATGGGAAATCGCGGTAAGCATTAATATGGTTTTATTGACTCAAAAGCCTATTTTGGAGACGATATAAAAGACTTGTAATAAAATACAGGAAAATATAAATTTGATACTAGTTATGTGGTCCTTTACTAAGCCACATAACTCTCAAAACCTATGTTGAAAGAAAAAGCAAACATTTGGGAGAAAAGAAAGGCAAAGAATGAGATTAGCTATATTTTTTATATCCACTGGTTAAAGATTTGAGTTGTGAGAAGCTTTCTAAGAGCAGAATATCTATAATTTTCGAACACTTATTTGTTCATCATACGCCATGGCGAACGTGGTGCTTTTCTATAAACAAAGAAACTGCTTGACGTTCTTGAACATATGTGTATTAGTTAGAAAGCTAAATTCTAGGGGTTTGGTGGAGAAATTATGTTGCATAGTGTTGCCCAGAGTTGAAGCATATGCAGAATATCCTTGAACTCAGACAAAAGGGAAATTGCTTATACCAGCATACATATGCGTACTACCAAGCTTGTGTGTGTACGAGTGTGTGCATGCATATATATGTTATAAACAATTCCACAATTGCAATCATAAATGTGTGTTTCTGTTTATTACAAAGCATCACACACAGCAAAAAGAAATTAGAGCGGTAAATATTAGTGCTGGTCGTGATTGTGATAAAGTTGCCGCACGAAAGACGCAACTAAAACAGCAAGGCAAAAATAAAGAAAAAATAACGGTGAATTGTGACTTTCAAACAAAGCGCATTCAAATGTCAAAAACACACTTTCTCGCAAAAACATATAGCGCGCAAGTGTGTGTGTGTGTGTGTGAAGCGGACTGCCAAAATTTGACGCGTCGCGCCCACTTGACTGCACAGCGTGTGAGGCAAGCATGTAGTGGTGACCAAATTTTAGACAAAAAATGCAAATGACAATAAACAGCGCGACTCAAAAGCTCACACACACACACACATACAGATGTACTTAAAAACACGCAAACATGTCTGTGTAAGCGATAGACAATGGCCGCAAGCACGGCCGAACACAAATATGGCGGTTAAGCCAAATACGCCAAAATGGCAACTACAACAACAGCAACAACCATCCTTTGTTGTCCACAATTCGCTGCCACACACACACTCACATACATACGCTCGCAAGCAAGCACAAAGGCATTAACCATTAGCGCAACAAAGCCACAAACGTAAACAATAAACAACAATGCAACAACAATAAGAACAACAACGATAGCAGCGTACAAAAGGCGCGCGCAATTTCACGTACTCACCGTAAATTTTGAAGGCATAAAAAACTTTAATGTCCCTCGGCGCCTGCTCGCTGAACACGGACAATGCGTCCAGGAAATCTTCGAAGGATAAATTGCCTTGGCCATCGCGCGAGAAGGCCTCACAGATGCGCCGCCGGAAGGGGTTCTCGCGCAGTTCGGGCATCTTCTCAATGCACTCGCACGGCACCTTGACACTGGACGCCTGGCCCTCCGTCATTTGGCGTGGCACCAAATCCGGACGCAGCTCGCGAAAACGCTTGTGAACGCTATGACAAAGGGAAGGCGCAAAAAAACGAAAGGAAAGCGTATGTAAGGATTAGTTAGCGGATATTTATACACCACAATAAACATTCCGATTTTGGCAACATTCCGTTAGTCCACGGCTCTGCGTTTCAGGCGAATAGTTTTCGTGTTGCCGTCTTTAATGTGTTGTTGCGGCGCTGCCCTCGCCACGCGGTCGTCGCCTACGCAATCGATAAGCATGCCACGGATAAAGACCATAATGATGGCATGTTCGGGAATGTAAGCGATACTTCTGGCACGGAAACGTAAATGCATGCAAAATGTTGCACATAAAAACGCACGAACAATGCGCACAAGGAGAATGTGCACAACAATGGAGTTATTCGAAATGTTGCAAGACACACAATGAAGCGCAACGACAACAATGGCGAATGTGAAAATTATGAGCGCAGTTCGCTGTCAATGGCTGAGGTCAGTGTGAAATTATCCTTACCGAGTAATAGAAGGAGTTGCAAGTAAGTGGCCAAGGCTGCAAGCTGAAGAACATTTTAGAAGTGATCTCTTTAAATTTAAAGCTGACAGTTTATAGGCGACATGTGGTGGCGTCTTGCAGGCATTTAGATGCAATTTACGGAACTGAATCACATAGGAGAATTGTGACCGATTCTATGAGTGCTCTGTGAAGATTTTGTGCTAATTAGACCAAGTTCTAAAAATTACAGAATTCGATAAGTTCATTTGTGAATCTTAGCATTGGTGCTCCGGCAATATAGTTCCCGTTTTTCTTTCAAAACTAATAGGAGAAAAGTAATCTCCTGCAGCCGGTGCCGGAGGTCTTTGTACAACGACGAAAAACTTTTAGAGAGGCCACGAAATACCCAGTTTAAGACATCAATAGACTAATCCTCCCACCTTAACGAAGGCTATATGTGGACCATTTCGGCATTTATTCCGATTATAGTTTTGAATCCAGTGGCCGATGCCAAGAGCATACTAAAATAATGGAAGAATACTTCTCCAGCCTACTGAATAGCAGTGAAAGCATAACACCAGGAGAAGCAAAGCCGATTCCACAATCCATGGCGATGGAACAGGCGATCCACTGCCCGACCATGAAGAAAATCCAATAGCAATTACCCTGAGGAACAACATAGTGGCGGGGGCCGATGGATTGCCTGCCGAGCTATTCAAATACGCCGGCGAAGAACTGATAAGGAGCATGAAACAGCTTCTTTTTAAAATATAATCTTACGAAAGCATGCCCAACGATTGGAATTTAAGTGTGCTCTGCGCAATCCACAAAAAGGGAGATCCCACAATATGCGATAGAATAAAACTCTATCGAGCGTATAGTGTGAAAGCCCATGGTCAGCGAACTGATTGGACCTTATCTGTATGGCTTTTAGGTATTCACCAAGCGCCAAATTTTGTAAAGAGGATCGACACACACCCCCTGTTCGTCGATTTCAAAGCTGCAGAGGAAGAAAAAAAACCTCCACTCGTTGGAGAGATCAGATGGAGATCTCGAATTTGCGCCAAATTGCGAAAAGAAGAAACGATTGGCGCGCTGTTTTGAACTCCGCTATAACCGCGTAGTGGTTAGACTATAGACTTTTTTTGTTATTTGAACAATGAAGCATCTCGTATGCGCTTGGTTCGGACTGGCAAGGCAACGCTTCAAGCATATAAAGATCCTAATGTTCAAGACACCGGTATAGGTATTGTTAGTAAGGCCACCTGTTGAAGTTCGCGTCAAGCGCTAGCTATCTAAGAGATGACTACTCTTATGAATCACGTACTGGCACTCCATCCGGTATCAAAATAGGTCTATCCGTGGCTCATTAGCCTATCAGACTAACCTAACCTATTCACTCAGCAAATTTAAAATGATTTTCTACGTCCGTTGTTGTAGACGTACAATAACCTTGGGTTGTTTTTATATGCATCACTCTTCAAAGTTTAATTTTTCTAGTTAGTAGTCCTAGGCACTAGTTCATACCATATTGAGTAACTAGATGCCTGATAATTACTTTTGATACACTCGTGACCGCACTCCTAGATAATTGCTTGAGTTCATATGTCTCATGGCATGATCACTATAAAAAGTTATTACACTAGCTAAAGCAAATGTCAATGATAGAGCTACCGGCAAGAAGTTTGAAATCGGTTTCAATGGGTATAAGTTCGAAAAGGTCCCCAAAATCGACTGTGGATGGTTTTGACTGAACCTTCACTACTCGCCAACAATAATATTTCGTCTTCCAGTAACTTCCTCCTTCTCGGTTCCCTATCAAGGTACAAACTTTTAGTAAAAGTGATAAGCTAACCTCAGTTATTTCCGCAAAGACCTTTCCACCAACTTTTTCTTCAAAATCAAGTACTCACCGTAAAATTTCCTTCCGCGTAAAAAATGTGCAGTCCTTTGGGTTCCAGTGAGCAAGCAAATATTTAAAAGTAAAAGTTAAATATACAGTTTTCTCTTTATAATGTTTATTATCAATTGCAGAGAGTTGCACCTGGTAGTCATCCAATTGTTGTTCTGTGAATGTGGCAACTTTATTACCCATAGTGATTTTTTATTGTCTCCGCTTTCGATGTACGTGTGTGTGTAGTAAGCTTAGTCGTTTGAAAAACAAAATCTCGAAACTCACAACAATTGCCCAGTCCAATTTTAACTTTCTACGCTGACTTCCACTGCCTGACTGAACAGCAAAAGTTTCTAAACATTTTTCCAAACTCAGCATTTTTCCACGCGCGTGAACTCTTCAGCAAACGTGCGACTGTTGTCTGTTGGCTGCTCAACTTCCTGGTGTTGTCCTGTCAGGGCACGGCCTGGCACCTTCACACTTTGCATGGCATTCGGTTTTTATGTTATTTATGCTCTTTTTTAGCTCAGCAGGCACATGTAAATTAATTAAGGAGTGCCCTGCTGTCGGGCTGTGGTGTGTAAGTGGTGTGAATGTATTCTTTTTTCTAGGTTAGCTTTAACAAATGTGTATTGCACCCTACATTCAGTCAGTAATTGAAAAAGCAAAACTGTTTTGTGTTGATCCCATATACATATGTAGATGAGGTGAAAGTTTGCTCGTCAAAACGCGAAAACAAGCTCGAAGGTCGGAGTCATTCGCTATTTTATTACTATCCGTCTTCACACATTTTGATATTAAACAATGAATAGTAAATAGTAAGGGTACTAAAATTTCGTATTGAACGTGAGTTGGAAATATTTTACTTATTTCTTATGCAAAGCCAATTTACTTCGCTTGCATTTTTATTTAAGGGTGCGCCCAGCCGCTATTAGTCAGTCGTTTCTCACCGCGGACATTCATTTCCTGAGGACGGTGGCTCAAATCGTAGTTACTTTCTTTTATGAAGAAGAATAAAGGAATATTTGAAGTGGATAATATAGTGACGGTCCGGCTGTGTTATTAAGTGAGGTTCAATATTTCGAGCATACGTCGAAAAGCTATTGTCCTTGAGTCGTTTTCAGTATATATCCTTCATTTGAAGCGAAAGGGACAATATTTTTTCACTCAAATCGAGCTTTGTGTCTTAACAATTGTTTTTTGCAAAAAGTGAAGAAATCATCAGTTAAATGTGATTGAAAGTATATGGTAAACTGGTTGACGGTGAGCGGCTTGCTCTAGATTGAAAGTAATGTTTTTGGCTTGGAACACGAAAACGTTCTGGGCAAGTTAATTGATTGTCATGCAAAATGAGGCCAAGAGACGTTGAAAGGAAATTTTCTTTTACTTTCAGTAATGGTCCTTTCATAAAAATTACATTTTCTATCGGATTGTGATTGGTGATGAAAAATGGATTCATTACAACCCTAACCTCAAAAAATCATATGTGAAACCTGACTAACCAGCCGAATCAACGACAATGCCAGATATACATGACCGCCAAGGAAACGAACTATGTAAAATTTTCTAAAACCGGGTGAAACTATTGATGGAGAGAGCTACTAATAACAAATCATCTAATTGTAGTGACGGATTGTCGAAACACGTCCGTGCGACTAGACACGAGACAATACTTTTCGATCATGACAACGCTTAGCCTTATGTTGACTGACTGGTTAAGACTTTTTGAAAAAGTGCGGCTGCAAAGTTTTGTCTCTCTTATCTTATAGGACAGACCTTATCCCCTCTGACTCCTGCCGATGAAGAACGCCTTGACTGGCAGTTTTGCGGGGATACCAAATTCAGACATCGCGACATAAAGGCAGCTCCTTGCTGCAGCTTTGAATGCGACGAAGACGTGGTGCGTGTCGATTCTCATTCCACGTGTCCTTCTCAAGATTTGGCGCATAGTGAGTATCTGGTCAGGTGTTGATATTCCAGGCCTAAAGCCACACTGATAAGGTCTAATCAGTTTGTTTGTTGGGTGGGCTTTAATCTCTCACGCCATACACTCGTTACAACCTTATATGCGATGTTGAGAAGGTTACTCACACGGTAATTGGCGCAGATTATGAGGTCTCACTTTCTGTGGATTGAGCAGAGCATATTTAAATTCCAATTGTCGAGCATGCTGTCGTCCGACTATATTCTACAAAGTAGATGATGCGTGCTCCTCCAATAGGTCGAACGTCTGCACCATCGTCATCGATTAAGGAATCGAGTTCAACATCTCTGTGGTTATGCTTTCGCTGCCATTCTTCTGCCTAGAGAAGTGTTCTCCCCATAATTTGAGTATGCTCTTGGCATCAGTCACTAGATCCTCTCTGAGGATTCTACAAGAGTATGCTCTGGTCTTAGCATCTAGGTTAAGCAACTACCGACATTATTGATCCCATCCGAAAAGAAAGTTATGACGATTTTTTGCACGGTTTTGTCATCAGTCAAGCAGTCAGCGATTGCAGCACTCCGCTCCCACACTTGAGTGAATTCCGAAGTTCTATGACGCATAACCAAAAACTTTCAAATATCTGGCCTGGTAGATCGCTTGCCAGTTGTCCTGAGCTTCAATTTACAGAATCCTTTCAGCATTAACTCAAGGAATTTAAACCTACCTATACAGCATAATATATATGAATAGGAAATTGAAATACAGTTGCGTTATATGTATAATGCATATCGCTAGTTATGCAAGAAAGGCTTCACACAGAGGCTGAGTGCATTTTTTAATTTAACACTGCATTTATTACGAAGAATATATTAACAAAAAAGAGAGATGCATTTATACATTTATATTTGCATTCCGGAGCGTTAATGTTATGCTGTATTTCCTTTTCAAGGCTTTTGCCGACTCTTTCGCCTTGTGAGCACACACACACGCGCCAGGACACACAAGCTAGCCATCACGAACTGCTATCCATAAATAAGTTGAGGGCTTGAGACGTCTGTTTAATGTATTTACACAAGTGACTATCAGGCTTTGGATCCAGGTCGACCAGCGTGACTTTGGTGAGGAAGACTCTTTTATAGCGCGGCAAAACGACGCAATGCCTGGGCAGTGCAGCCGCTTTTGTCATTTCACTGAAAGAAGCGAGCAAAAAAAGAAAAAGTGAATTAAATATGTCATTAATTACGCGGTGGCAGCTGCATACGATTATCATTCTACTTACGACGAGCGTGGATGTGCGCGCTCTGTATTGTGCGTGGATATTTCCTGAAACGCCAGCATTATCGAGCAGTCCAGCGCTGTGGCGCCCAGCATGTATGCTTCCACGGGCTGCATTGCATCGCCAATTTGTTGCTGGCACGAACGTTGCAACAAGGCTTTTAAGGCGTTGTATGATTTTTCCGACTTACGTGCATAACCGGCCGCATGCAGAGCGGGCATGTGGTGCTGTGGAATGCAAGTGCGGCGATGTTGAAGAGAACGGAAGATGGATTGAGTGAGAAATGCGATAAAAATGTCACTTGAAAGCAAAAGGAAGTATTGACGACACTCTTAAATATAGCTTAAACAAAGGCGACGGCAGCCAGCCAACAACCGTCCACTGACCACCGACCGCGGGAAGACGAAGCTGACAAGCCGTCCAAATAAGCGCGGACTGCGCGAAAGCGCCGAATAAGCTGACTGTACTGACAATTACTGCCCGACACACACATGTACAGGGGAAGCCTGTGCCAGCATTTGTTTTGTGTGGTCGTGGTAGCCTCAGAGTCGTGGCGGCTTTTCATTTCCCATTACCTTGGCCGGCATCCAAGTGGAAATTACTAGCTGCACACTTTTCGGCCAACCACTTGAGTGGCAGTTTGGCGTTTTGCGACCAACTCAGGTAAACAAGTGCATATTATGGGGGTATGACCTTCGTAGAAACAAATGTGGATTTTATATCCTGAGCAGGGTGTATATCCGGGAAGGAACGTCGGAGACCATAAAAGATGTATATAAATGATCAAAATGACGAGATGAATAACTTAGTCATGTCTGCCTGTCCGACTGTCCGAAAAATAGTTCCTCAGTTTTTGAGATATGGATCTAAAATTTTGTACCCATTCTTTTTTTACTAAAGACGCAACTAATTTGTCAGAACTGCCGATATCGGACCACTATAGCATATAGCATTTATACAAACTGAACAATCAAAAAGAAGTTCTTGTACTTCTTATACAGGGTTTGTCCGGAAAGTAATAGGACTGAGTCGATTTAAAAAAATTTATTGAACCAATCTGACCCGCGCAATTTTCAAGAATTGAAGGCATTACGGCAGGTATTCTCCGGAATAGCCTTGAGAGCCGAGGTGTATGCTGCTTGGATCCCCTTTCAACGGCCTTTGCAGGGAAGGAAACAAAAAAGCCTGGAGAGGCCACATCTGGGCTGGAGGGCGGCTGCGGAAGCGTTGGAGTGCCGGCCTTGATTAAGTAGCTGTTCACGGAAAGGCCGGGGCTTTGTCGTGGTGCAGCTTCCAATCGGCTGCGATGTCTTGTCGGACTCGAATGACCTTTGTTTGAGTCCCTTGAGGACTTCCACATAAAACTTTATGTTGACAAATTCACGGTGGACGATGCCTTTGATGTCAAAAAAGACAATGAGCATCGTTCTCATTCTTCAGGTCTTCTTCAGTGGTCAGTCCTAATACTTTCCGGACAAACCCATTAATTGTATAAGGGTCTCCTACGGTCCAGAGGTTGTAAATTGGTAGGTTGTAAATTGGTTTGTTAGGTAGCCTTAAAGAAATTCCCCACACTTTGGTCTAACAGCAGGTATTTGACTTCATAAAGGATTGAGAAGCTAACGGAGCCGGTGACTTTTGGTTTACTTCTATTCTCTTTACTGAGAGGTCATACCCCTAATGCGACCTGTGTGCTTGTGTAACTTAACTGTTAAGCTGTCTACATACAATGTCGCATTTTAATTTTTATTTATATTTTCGTCTCTTATTCGGCAAGCGTTGTCGGTTTTATTGTTGGACTTCATTTCGGTGGCATTTTTAATTTTATTTTGCTTTTCGCCTTTCCCACATTGTTTTTATTTCTTGGTTTGCTGAAAAATCACCAACTCGTTCTGTGTAAATCCCACACCGGTTAGCCATGTTGTCGCTCGTCTTACTCGTCGTGGTCCTCGGCCAAACACACACAACAAAAGCGCATTTAAATAAAGTCACTCACATACACACACAGCCACACACTTGCATACACTTAAAGTGAAGGTTTCCTCACCTTGGCCAACAATTGCAGATGCAAAATTTTTTGCAGCACACAATTTGCCGGTAAGCACAGCGTTTCCACTTCGGTGATTTGTGCTTGCGAAGTTGTCTCCAGTGCAACAGTGTCAGTCCTTGTCGTCGTCTTGGCCCGTGGACGGGGCGGAGTCGACGCACCTCTAGAAGCCACTTGTGCTGCCGGCTCCGTCGCCCCTCGGGCACCATCCGTTAGATGTGCTGGCATCACGCTACTTTCTTTCGTCGCCCTCCACCTCTCGTCTGCTCTTTGTTTCTCCTCTGCCGTTGCGCTTTGTTCCGACGCCGCGCTTAAGTGTGGCTGACCAGAAGCAGCTTTGGCCACTTCAACAATGTCAGCGGGTTCGTCGTTGGTTGCAATGCTGCTGCTGCTACCTTCGCCATCGCCGCCACCGTCGCTGCTGTTGCCGTTGGTCGTGTAGTCCCTCAGCAGGCACGCCACCACCAAATCTTTTAAAAGCTCTATTTGCCTGTTGTTGGACATTTTTCGCCATTTTTCGGCATTTTTCACATTTTATTGCCGTTTTTTCATTTTTGTCAACGTTGTTGTTATTGTTGCAGAATTGCAGTTTTCATTGCAATGTCATGTTATGTTATGGATGTGGCACGTTGACGACCAGCGCCGGTCCAGTGCGCCAAAAGGTGTCGTCATTCCATCGAGGGCAGTACCGGATGCGGCAGGAGTGGGCGGGGGGTCGCGTGTGAAGTGCATGTTGCATACATGTATATGTACAAACGAAAGGAGTGTGTAGAAGTGTACAAAAGCGAAAAATGTTGTAAAATATTTATTTACAGTAGAGAGGAAAAATGGTTGAATAAATAAATGAATTGTTTAGTTTGTGTTATTTATTGAATTTTTTCTGGGACACAGTGCCGAGTGAGCGCAAATGGAAAAAGTGGAGGACCTAACCAAAGTGGTCAGCGGAATGTGTGTGCGTATGCAGTCGGTCCATTGTGAGCGCACTCAACTGCAAATGTAATTGCGCAGCCATGGCTGTTCCATTTATTTGCAGCTTAAATACGAAAAAAGGCCAAAAATGTGTCGATGTGCGTCAAAATGTGTGCAGCGAGTAAAAATATATTGCTCTGATTGATGGCGCTTCTCACATTTTAGCGGTAACAATAAAAAACCTCGGACTTTTACTGACTTTAAGGTATACAAATTGCTCACTTCTAACTATTTTTAAACGAATTTTCAAAAACCCACTGGCCCAGAAAGTGGTAAGCATAAAAAATCACTATAGAGAAAAAGAAAAAAAAAACGTAATCAGGAGAGGAAGTATAACTATGTTTTAAGCTAATCGTTAAGTTTTGTATCTAGGGCACTTAAAACCGCGAGATTACTCTGAAATATGTTCAAATAATTTACGGAGAAGAAAACAAAAATACTGAACCTATTTCGTCAATTTTTAACTCAGACCACATTATTGTCAGGAATAATCTCGCAAATTGACCGATATATTCGATAAAAAGTCAGCCATAAAAACTGACTTGAGAAGATAAAGTCCGCTACTAACCATCTTTATATGAGAAATACCAAACTTAGAAGCCACGGTCTGTCAGAATTGCTAATTGAAAAATAATTACACCAAGTTAATAATGTGCCCATCTTTGAACTTTAATATGATACTGTCGAAATTATTTACTAGTTTTAGTTTGCTAAAGCCACTATCAATTTTTCCAACAGACGCCTTTAGTAATCTGAATACTAAAGTATTCAGTATATATAACTGTGATCGGGTTACGCAATATGGCGTTAGAAAATAATATTTCGTTTAAAAAGTCCTTTCATATTTGTTTCGACATTGCTTGACCCAGTATTTTTTGAACCCTCGTTGAAGATGGTTGTCAGCAAAAGAGAAAATACTCCATATTTAACAGTTTTGTTACGATAAAAGCGAAAACCCAATTCGGGACGGCTAGAAATATGAGTAATATTTATGGTCCCGATAATATAACAAAAAATCACGAGTCCGACTGTCATGTAAGGACTGTTTGGATTGGAATCAAAGCCATGCCCTCAAAAGTAAGCGGACCATAACACTCTCCCCCACTAAATCCACAGCGACCATATTCACACTGGACGAAGGAGTACAGACTTAACCTTAATATTGCTGTCACTGGAGTTAAAATTCCGACTGTCAATATCCTTAAGGTTTAAATGCCGCAACAAAATCTTCAAGTTGCTAGCTAGCACATGTCGAAAAGACAAAAACGTTGGCAATCGGACACCAATATGGTCGCCTGACACCCCTTTCCCAATGGTCCGACCTCGATGAAACTTAACTGAACCTTACCATCTTAACGGGCTAGATAACAACTGTTTGGCGAGGTCAACATAATTGGCCTACTAAGCGTACTATTCGCAACACCATCTCCCATCTTGAGACCCAACATTCATTATTGGATAATATTCGACCGAATAGACCACGTCCAACATGCAGTGAAGAAAATTTAGCATCAGTAACTCAGAATGTACACAAAGACCGTGGAGAATCGCTTCGGCGCCGTTTGCAACATTTCCGACTGACGTATGGAATGACTCGACGCCTTTTACGTCGAGATCTGAAATTGAAATCGTATAAAATAAAGATTGTGCAAGATCTGAAGTCGCTCGGCCTTCTCAAGTGGCAACGCTTCGCTCTATGGGCTCTTGAAAAGTTCCAAGAAGATCCGACGTTTTCGAGCCAAATTTTGTTTAGGCTCAATGGAACCATCAACGGCGACCATTATAGCGCCATAAAATGCGACTATTTGGTGTCTGACATTGAAGTCGCTGATTTCGGCGACATTTAGTTTCAAGAAGACCGCACCTCTTCCCAGGCATCGGATCAATGGGTTTATTGAGAAACCACTTCGATGAGCAGATAATTTCACGTTTTGGGCTGGTAAATTGGCCACCAAGATCGTATGATATGCTACCGTTAGCTTTTTCTGTGGGGATATGTAAAGTTTATAGTCTATGCGGACAATCCCGCTTCGATTCAGCTCTTGGAGCAAAACATCACGCATGTCATTCACCAATTTGCAGTCGAAATGCTCGAACGAGTCATCGAAAATTGGACTCAACGGATGGACCATCTGAGACGTAACCGCGACCAACATTTGAAAGAGATAATCTTCAAAAAATACATACACAAAATAGTTCTTTCGAATCATAATAAACATTACCCATTAAATTTGAAGTTTATATGTTTTTCTTTAAAAAATTAGGGAACCTCGAAATGGATCACCCTTTATATTCTCCTAATTTCGGTAAATGATTTTTTCACATATTTGCAGGATCATAATACTGAATATACATACAATGTATAATAATAATAATAATAATAATAATAATAATAATATTGCATGGTGATGTGATTATAGGTAATCAAAACCAGCGCACTTACCCTGGAAATATATTCTCCGCCAAATCCTCGTAGCAATGCTTTTCGCCATCATACACTAAAATACCGTTACGAAATACTCGTAAATTATTTTGCGGACACCGCAGCAGAGCATCGATGGCGGCAACCATTTGCGCTGGAACACTTTAGGAAAACAAGACAACAGACCAGAATTAGTAAGCAAACCAGAAATGAAATCAGTTGCAAAACAATTACAAGAAATAGCAAACCACGTAAACTATGCATGAGGAGTTTGCGCTACAAAAACTTTGCGGCATAATTCAACAATCAAAAGCCGCTTACGCACATACTTCGGAACTTCCGCGGAGTGCTCATAAGAATTTCAAAAAATAGATCCAACAGATGCCGCACAACTTACCCGGAAAACAACGCCAGCGGGCAATAAGAAGTTCGCCTGTTGATTTTGCCCGTGTGCAGCTGCAGGGAAGAGAGCAAACGAATATGAGCAGGAAAAAAGTGGCAGAAGTAAAAACGAGCAGCAAAGCGCCGTAAACAAAAGCAATATTAAAAGCACAACACGCAAATATACATGCACACACACACACACCAGCAACGGCGAGCGCATAAAAATGCATGGCAGAAGCGTGGAGTAAAAAACAGGAATCTGTTTGCGGTTCAACGACTGAATTTGCATAAGAAATGCTTTTCAGCAGCCAAGCAGCCAAGCAGAAGCGTAGAATCACCGTAGCAGTGGCGCAATAAAGCACGGCGCATTCAATGACAATTTCGCTCGCTCGGCGCAACGCGGCCGCGGGCAGCAATGTTGCTCATACCACGTGGCGTTCCGGGCAATTGCAAGTGCGCGCAATGAAAAACGGAATAAGCAAAATAAACGGAATTGTTTGCCGGCAATGCTGTGGTATGCCGGTGTTTTTTCGAAGAACCGTTATTATTTTTCTTCCAGCGCCTTTGCGCTTTCTGCCTTTGTTGCCGTTGTTGCTGCTCGTCAGCGCTTTTTATGCCATTGTCGCTGGCGTTTACGTTGCGCGCTCGCCTGCCTCACCTTCAGAAATTGCATCGCACAGAAGCGACACCTTGCGACGTGGCTGCGCGCTGACGCTTCCATTCCCTCCACTGCCTCCTCGCCCCTGCTTTCTTGCTGCAGCTCAGCCATCGCTGCTGTTGCAGTGGCCAGCGCTGGCCTTTTCTTCAGCTCGCATAAATTGCTGACGACCTCGGTGGGTAGCAGCCAGCCCTGCTTCGGTTTTATTTCGATGGCGTATGTGTCGCCGATCAATTCCGCCTTCGATTGCATTTTTTATTTTACGCCATTTTTATTGCCGTATTTGTTGTTTGGGTGTTGTTGTTTGCCATGTGTTCCGTTATACGTTTTATGGAAAGAGAAGAATAAACAACATATTGTTAATTGCCGCGCATTGTAGGTCTGCTGTGAAATGTGAAATTGCTGCTGGAAAGCATCAACAATAAAGTGCATAAAGTAAACGAGCGCACACACCCACATACACATATACACCGAGAAATATGTGGTTGTAAATGGCGTAAATTCCAGTTATCGCATAAATATGAAAAATACGAATGGTAGTCGGTGCATAACGGTGCAAGCAAGTTCAAATTGGAAACAATTATTGTGCTTTCAATTGGCTGCACACGATGGTGGCGTTAAAAATGTTAATGTGCAATCGAAAAGAACATACAAAAGTCGCATCAAGGAAGTATGTAAGCGCTTAAACCAGATGATATGCATATTGGTGGGATATAAAAATTATTGCAGCGGCTACATAATTCTACTTTTTATGGCAATGCCACTTATGGGCAACTGTTGAATGTTATGGGTTTGCATTTATTTATTTATTATTTATTATCATTAGCTCCTTTTGGTATTCTCTATTACAATATTAACCCTTTTTTATATTCAGCACGATCTGTTCAACTACGTTGGAGTTAAAGGTTATTCAAGTAAGTCGCTCTATTTTTCAAATAACACTGCTCGACAAATCTGAGGGAAAAATTGCGACTGATATGCTACGAGGTCTGTGGGGTATTTGAGGTGTCCTGATCACCAATTTTTGTTTAAAAATTTTTCACCAAGTACACGCTATTTTTGTGATTTTAGTGAATGATGGTGATTTGACCCCTAAACTTCCTGACTACAACACAAAAAATTCTACGTCTTAGGAAATTTCTTCTACCTTTTTCGGATTTAGCAACTCAAAATTAGCAAGAACGATTTGTTGACTGATAAACTGGTGTATTCAGCGCTTGTTAGCGAGAAGTTAAGTTTAATACCAACCTTCGTTTCGTCTTTAGGGTGAATCGATATACACTTTCGGCCTCTAGTTCATTGTAAAAATTTAGTTGCAAAGGTATTGCAAGCATTCTTGGAGGAGCAAGTTAAGTGGTAACCAGTTTAGAGCTCCAAAAAACACATAAGCTACATATTTAGGGAGATTCAATATTTTGAACTAGAAAATTGAATTTCTTTTAACCTTTTTTAAGCATAAAAACTTCAATATCTTCAAGGTGGTCTCTCTAAAGTAAGAAATGGAATCTCAAAATTCTTAAGAATTATTCAGCAAATGACAACCTTGTGAAAAAGATTAAATCGTGGACACTTCAGTTTTATTTTATTTGAATCTTAGACTATTTTAACCTAATCTTAAACTGTGAACTCAAAAAGGAGCTAGAAGGTATAATTACTTTGTTCGTCTAACAGTTTTTTGTAACACTTAAAATTAATCGCGATATATATATGATTGTACATATAAATAATGAAATCCGCGTGGCCGTCTGTCTATCCCTCGGTCCGTGTATCATGTTTAAAAAGTGGATGGGTCCTAATAAGTTTAATGTACGCAACTCACAAACCACTAAAGCAAGATGTACCAAACTTGCTTTCAATAGTCTAGGAACTTCTTTCGACAGTGTCAAAATGGGTAAAATCGGATTATAACTCCGCCCACTCTCCATATATTGTTTATGTTGAAAAATGCTTAATGTGTGATAACTCATTAATAAATATGTCGAAGTATTAAATTTCACATCTTTCACTAAAAGGCTTCATAGGAACCGGTATCAAAATTGATCAATGGGCATGACTTTAAGATGAAATCCTAAATATCAGGAACGACTTGACTTCGGTATACAATCAGCCTACTTATTTTTATATTTCATCCGATGCATTCATTTCATAGGATATACAGGGTGATCCATTCCGAGGTTCCCTACTCTTTTTTAAGAAAAAAAAAACAGAGAAACTTTAAATTTTTTGGGGAAGGTTTGCTATCATTCGAAAGAACATTCTTTGGCTTTTATTTTTTGAAGATTATCTCTTTCAAATGTTGGCCGTGGCTACGTGTTAGTTGGTCGCTGAGATCACGAACTTTAATTTCTAGCAGTTCTTGAATCTCTTCAGGTTGCTCTACGTCCCAAATGTGGCAATTTTGCCTGTTTACATACCCATTGAGCCTGAAGAAAATTTGGCGCGAAAACGTCGGATCTTGGAACTTTTCATAGAGCTAAGCGATGTCGCTTGGGAAGGTCGAGCGACTTCAGTTCCTGCACAATCTGTATTTTATACGCTTTCAATTTAAGATCTCAACTTAAAATGCGGTAACTCTTACCATTCGTCAGGCCGAAATGTTGCAAACGGCGCCGTAACGATTATCCACGATATTTGTGTACATTCTGAGCTACGGTGCTATATTTTCTTCACTGCGTGCTGGACGTGGTCTATTCGGTTGAATATTATCCAATAAAGAATTGGTCTCAAGATATGTGATTGTATTGTGAATAGTACGCACAGTAGGCCGATTATGTTGACCATTCGTTGAGCGCAGCGCGCGAAACATTCTTTACAGAACGTGAATTTTCGTAATAAAGTTGAACGATTTGTAAACGTTGTTGAGGCGGAAGTATTTCCATGATGAAATGCCAAGCAACACTAAGCACAAATAATACGACAGCTTGACACGAATCATGCCCCGATCTGTCAAAAAAAAGACTATTGAAGAAAGTATCTTTACTTGGATCATCTGTTATATAGATCAAGCACCAATTAAACTATTGGAACAAAAAATTTCACACATTGTGCCTTGAAGATATGCCAGATCGCATCTAAAAATTGTCAAAATCGGATCTTATACTTCTATGGTGCCTAAATATACCTAGCATAGTAATATCTGGCATTTCTGTCGATTTTTAACAGTTCATTTATATATATGCGACATTTTACTGTAATTAAGTGCTAAGTTTTCTTAATCGCAGCTAAATAGGAATGAATCCGGTCTAAGCTCCAACCGAATAAGTGATGCTTAGTCTTGAAGTTGTTAATGTAATGTATTTTGCCGAGACAGTTTTGTAAAACTTAGTGAGTAATCCCACCTTCTGTTGCCTATATTGTCGTCCGGAAATAGTTTTTACCTGGAATTTTAGAAAATTGCTGTTTTTGCCCATAAATTGGCACTTTATAGATTTCGACATATAAACGCTCAATAAAGCGAGTTTTTGTTTTCACCAAACTATGTAAAAAAAAGTTAAGCCACAGTGTAATAAAATGCCAACTCATTCCACGGCACAGCCATTAAAAATTTGCTAAAATGCTCGTTGCACCGAAATATGCTCCTAAACCAGGTTAACGATCACTTTTGTGCACAAAAATCTTGCCTTCTATGTTTGTTTTTTTTTTTTGTTAGTTCGAACTATAAACCGCTGGGTCCGCTGTTCTCCGCTTTAAAGAGAAAAACAAGTGCGATGATTTATTGCCACTGTTGCATGGCCACGTTGCACCGATGGCGCAATAAAGAAGCCGAAATTGGTGTAGTTCTATGAACACCAAAACAAACAAAAAATATAACAGAAAACAGTATTTATAATCAATACCCACCGAGAGTGGATCTAGCAGCAACAAACACCTGAACACTGATGCAATCGAGGTGTGCTGCTAAAAGGGATTTACATAGAATGTGTATTTGTGTGGGTGTGTGTGTCTGTGTGAGGAATTCCATGCAACAGCATTACACCTGAACACCATCATAATTCATCTAACGGCAGCGCTGCCAAACTCACCTGCAAATTGGAAAGTAAAATATCGAATGCTATTGGTAAGCGTGTAGCATCTGGCAGCAGCAAACCGAATTCCCCACAAAATTCTTTATCACGACGATAAGCTGCAAAAGCGCCAGCGCCAACGAGTCGATGTGTGGGTAGTTCCAGCGCCGAGGTGCCGAGGGAAGACGTCGCAAGCGGAAGCACCGATAAAAAAGCACATGAAAATCGAAATGAAAGAGAAAAGAAAATAAAAGAGAAAATATAGTAAAAAATGCAATTGATGAAAATGCTGAAAAGAACGTAGCGGTGTGAGTGGTGAGTGCAGTGCTGCATTGCCAAGGAAATGGGCATTTTACTGCGATATTGCACAATATGGACGCATTTACTTTATGGCTACAGCTAAACCCACTGAATGTGTACTATTTACACAGCGTGGCATTAGCTGTGGCAGCATGCACAACAAAGTTAACATTGTTGAAATATTAGGTTTGCAAACACGTGTGTCACTCAGCCGCGCGCCAGCGCTTCACCCGCACACCACATGGCCGCCTGCTGCACCACAGCACTGTCATCCATCTCAAGCGCCATCCCAGCCGCCAGCGTGCGGCATTTTGCACCAGCTGCCAGTTGTCGTTGTTCGGTTGGCGTGTACTAAAACGCTTAATAAGTCAGCTGGGAATGCCCCAAACGCCTCCCAAACAGCACCTACCATTATCACCTCTCTCGCACTCTATCTCGCTCTCTCTCTTTGGCATCATGGCCCTTTATCTCCTGGTGAGTTTGGTGTGTCGTAAAGAATGCCTTATGAAATTGAAACGAATGGGAGGCAACAATAAGCTACAATGTGCAGCTGCAATAATGCCACAATCATTCACACTGTGACTCCACTGCATTGAGCGCTTATGATCCAGAAGCCCGTCGGTGTGCCGAAGTGCATAGAAGAATTTTATGATCGATTGCATGCGCTGTTGCAGGCACGGTATGTTGGGCAGTAAGGTTGTGGCAGCAATAATAGCCGAAATCCAATGACTGTCAGAAAGCAGCAGGCGGGCGGGCGGTGAGGCAGGCGTGCGGTGTGGCAAGCGACGCACAATAAAATGTGCAAGTGCAGCAAACTTCGTGCAACACTAAGCCGGTGGTGCGGTCCCATTACAGCTTGCTGCCATATAACAATTCTGTGGAAATTGAAAAGAGTATTGCTTTGGAATGATGCAGCACAAAAATCCAACAATAACAAATGGCGTATGTGCAAACTCTGTGGAAATTTTTTTTTTTTTTTGGAAAGTTCATAGAAAAACAAACTGCATATGAAGTGCATTTGTATGCAGGGTAAAGGGTATTAAAAAGAGATTAGTCCTTAGCAAAACAACAACAATAAGCTTACATTCTTTTAAGTTTGCATAATTTTAGGCGCCATAGCTTGATGTTGTAGTTGTATTAACTGTTGTGTAAACCCTGTTTGGGTGGCAAGGCGTAATTTAATTGCCATCAGAATTCTACAACGGGAGGCTCAAGGAACATGCTGCTTCGACGGGTTTGATGTGGCATGCAAATAGGTGATTAGTAACATATGGGAGCTCATTGCCTGCAGGACATATCTTTGGTTTGTCGGTGCGATTCCCACAACAACCGTTTTGAGGTTACTGGATTTGACACGGCTTCCTCTGGCTATTTTCAGGTATTAAACGAGAAATATGTCAAAAACATAGCTAAGTCTCGGTAGAATCTCTGACTTGCTCACCAAGCAGGCAACGTAACATGTATGGAATCTGAGCCGCATATGCCGGCTATTAATAATAGGCAGATATGCCAGTATCCAAGGACTATTTGAGAAGCTGTCAAGAGGTAGAAGAGGGGATAGTATATAGGGAAGGAGTTGTTGTTGCTGTAGTGGCAGAAAACGTTCTTGAATAAATTTCGAGGAATGGTACCGAGTTGACAATCCTTGACTTGATAAAAATCTAGGTACGTTCCGGTTACTTAGACCCAACTGTCGGAAGAACGGATAGGGAAAGAGTCACAACTATTGGTTGAGTGCATATTGACGATGTTTCGGAGGTTGCACAGATAAAACTTTATCGACAAATAAACTTCATTAGACGCACGGGGTGGTTCAGAGAAGAGCCTGCTAAAGGCCTAGGTGCATTGTTAGATAGCTACTCTAGCTACCTACTTACCATTCTAGCAAATATATTCACCTTGACAATTTAGTTGGACTCTACCAAAACTGGTGTGATAAGCAATCTCGTGACGAACAACGTTTAAAGTTGTTTTATACTTAAAATATATGATACAGTACATATATTTTTTCCATATTTAATTTAAAGAGAATTTTCGCACCTCTGCTGCATAAATCCCTTAGACAAAGCTTTACTCCCACGACAATCGGGTCTACATACCCGGAATGGACTCGAATTTTTATCCGGTCAAAGACTGTCTACTCGGCAGGGCAACAGCAATAATAACAAAGCCCGCGCAAAATGTGCCACATAAAACTATCTTAGAAATTAAAGTTGCGGAATTTGCACGCAAATCGTCTCATCCTCACACATTTACAACAGTATACATCCATACATAAATGAAAAGGCATAGAAATGTTTAATATTACGTATACATAGCAAATCTCCATAAAATTTATTACCTTTCCTATTTGTCTCTACTCAATTGCTAACCCGCCCTTCAACTCACCTGGTCGATCCGCACGAATCCGTTCATTTATCCAGTGTATGTCCTTCTCCGCCGTTATCCGCACAATCTCGGTCTCGAATACAAACTCGCTACCAAGTAGTTTTCGTATTACCTCGATGTAAGCTACAAAATCCTCCATTGTCAAGTCTGCAATTGCGGTTACAATTTGAAATAAATTAGCCAACAATAAAATGACCAGCAATGAAAACTATGCGCAGCGGCAGTCAAAGTATTTATGTAGATGGCTTAGTGTACGGCAAAATCTGGCACGGAGCACAGCTGCTACCAGTGGCGATTGCAAGTGGCGAAGCCAATGGAATTTTATAACAAATAAATGAAATAAACACATTTCGTCAGAGATTCGTGCCAAGTTTTGCCAACAAGCATTTCTACGCCGCTACAGAAATAACAATACAGCAGCAGCAAATGCCACACCACGCTGTAATGCTGAGCTGTTTATGCCTCTAAATGCATTAATGTTTGTGTGAGTGTGTGTTTGCTGCCCAAACAATATTGCTAGCACAACAACAATGCGCACAGTGTTGATGGCGCTTTGCTGGTTGTGCGGGTCGATAGCGCCACCATCAGGACACAGCAGCGTACCACATAATATCCTGCCACAAAAACTAACCTTTTGCATTTTGATTTACAGCCGGGTCGGAAGCACTTTGGACTACCTCCTGATGTTTTTGCTGTTCTGGCTGATGTTGCAATTGCATTTCTTGAGTTTGTCGTTGTTGTGTTTGTTGTTGCTGATGCTGTTGATGTTGCTGCCACTCTTTGTCGTGCACTTGCCGCCCCTTCGCCACATTCGCATCCGTTTGCTGTTGTGTATTACCAATTTTCATTTCGTTATATTTGGAGCTGTTGCTGTGGCTAGTTGTCGGCAGTCTCGACGTTTTTGGCAGACGCAAAACTTTTTTAAATTGCGGCAATGCTAGCACCAAATTTGCATTACCCTCCGCGCGATAGATCAACTCAATTTGGCTCAATTCCATATGCCACTGCTGGTTTAGTGTTGCCTCTGATTCGGGCTCGTCCGATTGTGTCTCCCCTTGCGGTTGCGCTGCAATACCCAGTAGTGCTTGCAATATTTTCGTGGAGCATTGTTCTTGATGTCGCTTTTGTTGTGGCGTGGCTGATGTTGACGATGGCGCTGGCGAGCCGGCAACAAACGCCATGCGGGTGCTGTCCCCTGGCTGCTCGTCTTGCTTGTTGATGTCGGTTGTGGCAATGTTGGTGTTTGCTGCCATCTTTTGTTGCTCTTCACCCTGTTCTCGGTAAAAGTTGTCCAGCTGAATGTCCGTTGATAAGCGTATAGCCGGAACAGTAGGGAGAAGTTGGTCAACTGCAACCGCAGTTATATCACTTGTCAAAAAACAACTCGTCTGTGTGCGGATTGAAAAGTTTTAATTTTGTTATTGCTGTTTTTTTTTGTGTAATTCTTGTTATTTTTCGTATGGCTTGTTATACTCTGTTGTATTAAGCGTCAGATTCATAGCCAGAGCTTATCTTGTAGATAAACAGATTAGGTGGACATGGTGTGCAATGCGCATCCATGTCCGTCGACAAATTATGTTAAGTGGCCTTCGAATTGCAGCGAATGTTGGCTGAAATATAAAGCTTTTGCAAAATTACAGACTATTTGCATTTGCTCTTTAAAGTAATCATGTTGCCAATAATTTTATATAAAATTTATATCTGTGCTAAATATTTGTAATATGTACATATTAAGAATTTAAGAAAATATTTCACTTGTAGAATTTAAATTTTAAATTAATGCAAAAATATGTAAGGAAGCGGTCAATAATAACCCGCACAGCAGTTTTCTGAGAAGTAATTTAAATTCAACACATAAAAGTTGAAATTATGCAAGTAAATAGTTAGTTGCTTGAAAGTTGTCCATACGATGTCAACTGCTGTCTGGTTAACTGACTGAAACTCACTTGTGGAATCTACTCCGCAGATTGTATATGGCATAATATTTGTGAACTCCATTTTGTTTAATTCAAAATAAAAGTTTTTAGCTTTCCTACAAATTGCATTTTACTCGTATTTTATGGCTAAACCTGCACAAGTTTATGCAGCTAGATATATACACAAGTTCTATTATAGTTGCAGTTGCACTTGCCATGCACTCGTCCTTTATTTGCTATTTTTATAGCTATTTTACAAAAGTTTTTGCTCCAAATGAACAAAGCGATATACTGGTATAGCGTTACAATTTGCTATTGCAGGAAAGTTATAAACTTTTGAAGCGCTTTTGTTGACGTAACTGCTTCACATTGGCTGTGGCATTGACGGCCATGGTGGCCGCTGTATTGGTTAATGTGGTTTATAAATTAAGGAACAGTTTTTCCGATTTTTTATGCAACTTTTTATTTGCCACACTTCAACTACTAGTAGGGCAATGAACGAATAATAACTTGAATTAAATCGAGGACTTTAGCCAGAAGGGAATGGGTAAATGCAGCATCTACGTTTGCTTTATAATTTAATCGCTGAGAGTGCTAAATATCAAAAATTCCAATTTTAACTTATACATAGTATTGAAAAGGACTATTCTTTAAAATTTATAAATGCATTTCGGTTTAAATACGTATGTATGAATAGTTTTGAAATCAAAAACACTTGCACTATTTCTTGATTACCGGCAACAAGTTGCGGCTTCACGAATTGATTTTTCTTGTATCTGTTAAATAAATTTATTGAAAACTTAAGATAGATAAGATGACACTGAATTAATTGTATATTTTTAATTAACGCACTTGTATTATTATTTCAGACTATTTAACACTGCATTTTTACTTTTTAGTTCCAATTTACAATTTGTTAGCAAATCAATCTGGTCTACAGCTGCTTTATTTTGTTTACGTTCCATCAGCTGTTTAGCGGCACTTCGGTGTTTACATATCGTGGTGAATTCAGAGGTGGATTTCTACCAGTGTTCACATTTCGTTCTTTTAAGGCCGTATGTGTTGCATATACAAGCTAATAGAAGAAGTTTCGTACGAATGGGGTAATTTGTCAGTTTTAAGGGTAATAAGGGTATATGTAAAATGTTGGTGAATTGAACACATACTATATGCATACATATGTACTTATGTATATGCATTAAGAGTCAATATAAAATAATTATATTTATTGCACTTAAATTGCTAAAATTATAATCTCTTTATTATGATATAAACTTAGGAAGTTGAGTGTTGCAAATATCCTCGAGAAATAATTTTTAAATTTTTCCTCTTACTGTTCTACAAAAAGTTTATAACTTATATTGGTATATTTGTTGCTAATTCAACCAAAACTTGTAAATTGTAGAAGTTAATGTTCAAATGCTCTATTGATTCCAAACAATAGATTACCAGTACTCAATTTTTCTTTGTTCTTCAAATATGAAGTTGTAATGTTTACTATTCTAGAAACTGCAAACAAACTTTTCCATTGCATCAACGCTGGAATTCGTTTCTTTTCTCTGACCAGATATAAACGTTGGCCAGACTTGTGTCTGGTGTATTTCCTTTCGACATTAACACCGCTGCCAATTCAATTTTACAACGAACACTCATTCTCAATGAATTTCTTTATCCTGTTTCAGTTCTAACTTCATGTCGCAGCCAAGGAATGCTGCATTAAAACAACTGTTATTGCAAAGTTTTGGTATGTAGGAGGTATGCAACTCGGTTTTACAGAGGCGTTTCCTTAAGTTGTATCAGGGGCGCAGACATTGTGAAAAATATTGCTTGAGAATTTAAATTTCCTTGCCTGCTGCCATTTTTACAAGGGCAATCTAACTATAGCATAGAGATTATCGGTTTTACTTCTCATAGCTCGAATCTCTTCTGTGTTTCGTGCCTAATTTAGACAATTTGCCTTGTCAACCCTACTGGATCCGCCTCTGAGCGATGACTTGTGTAGCCACTACCGCGATTGCGATGACAATACTAGACTTTAGGCTAATACAAAACCGAGAAGAACAGATATTGCACAGGCACCGCGAAATAACTCTTTCACACAGCCACACCCCTCCTGCAAAAGACGGTTTGTCTTCATGAGTCTTTTGTGCTCGGCCAAAAATTCCTTTTCAAAATGTGTCTGCAACGTTTCCGCTTTGGCCTATCTCCCTTCACAGCGCTGAAACAAGACGCCAGGCCGCTGTTAAGGAATTCGTGTTGTTGAGAAGACATTGGCCACTTAGCTGGCTGACTCGACGTCCATGACTTTGCCAACCAGAAGCCACGTGGAAATTTATTTTGTGGCTGTGGGGCAAGTTCGTTGTTTTCATCGCGCTTGGCGCATCCTCCTACCGCCGTCCACCCTCGCCCCCCCAAGTCATGCGCCAGCCTACTTTTAATCCTTTGAAGTACTTATCAAAGCAGCTGGGAAATCAAAGGCCAAAACAGAAATGTTCGCTTGTGGAACGCGCGAATTTCAAGCATTTTTTGTTTTTAATCTGCCGCTGCGATTTGTTATGCAATCTCGTTGTTTTCCGTTGAAATACTGTAAATGTATGTGTGCTGCTCCGAGTTTTATCGCTTGTGCTTGGCCTTAAGACCGGTTTAAAGGTTATTGCTTTTATTCAAACACAGACAATAATTCAGACGCCAATTATTTTCAAGAATTTATGCATTCAACGGTAATAATGTAGATAAACTCCCGTTTAAGCGATTATTAAAAGTGTATTTGTAGTAATAAATTCGTTCTTTGTTATTGAAAGATAATTAACGATTTGGCTGCAAGCGCTTCGGATGGGAGTAATTTTGAGCACCAAAACAACAACAATGGTTGGGTTCAATTTCTTAAGAATTTTTGGGCATTAACTGGTGTATTGATCAGACGTAGATGGAGAATATGGTTGTTGACATGGGAAATAATAAGTTCTCTTGGCTTCGGAAATAATTTGTAACAGACTTCGCGGTATAGTAAAGATCCGATGTTAGTTTCAAATTTAGATTTCATCGAAAAATCCCTATCGGGGGTTTATTTTAAAATAACGTATTTCTAAAGATTTTCGCAAAAATTACCCTGGCAACAAGAAATACCAAAGAGATGTTCCATACAGTCAGTGTGAGTTTACGTATGTAGTTACTGAATTTTAAAAAGTGATTATTAAAACTTAAATGGAACCCGTGAGAATTTTTACTGGTAACGGCGTCAAAGTCCCCCCGTCCTACATAATTTACCGAATCCACAAGAAAACCTTAAATGGCTACCATGGCAATTAAGAAAGTCAATATAGCATACCTATGCTCACCGATCAAGAAATAGACCTTTTGGTTAGATGCTACAAACACTGCTACATGATATTCGACGCATACTGTGAGGTCGAACAGAAATGAGTAACCTGTATATGTTAACAACAAGAAGTAAGGATTTTTTGTTAGGATTTTCTATTAGTTTGAGGTTACGTGGGTTTCAGACATGTCAAAGGAGAAAGAAGTAGTTCTTGACTTTCATCACTTTAGTTACTACGGCACGCTTCAATAGGTAATGTTCGTTTTTTTATCGCCCAAATTTGTTGCTGAGCTCATATCCTAAAAGAATGCGTTACTGGCTCACTGCCAAATGAATGGCAATCAGGGACTTCTCACTTGCGTGAACTTCTACACATACTCCATCCTCTAGCCTTCGAAATTCAACACAGAAAACTCTTGCAAATAGGTGCTACTTTGGACTGAGTAGGCAATTAAGAAGTAAAGTCAGGCGATGACAACTTCTGATGAGCCGACATTACGAGTTTTAGAAAGTTCGCGAAAATTTATGGTTCCATCGAATGCTTAACAAAACACCCGCTCTGAAAGTATTCGACGCACACCCGTGAGGGAAGCAGAGGAAGAGAAGACCCCAAACTATTTGAAAAGACAGTGAGATACCTGGCTTCGCTTGGATTCTCCAATTGGCGCCACGTTGCGAAAAGAAGAATCGACTGTCTGTGTCTACGCCAGTAAAGAAGAATTTTCAATTGAAAATTATGTGTCATAGTAATTTATAACGAATGCGACGGTCATGTGTCTTAGACAAATGAACATGTCGAGCTCAAGGGCGAGTCGACGTTGCAGGACTGCATGCTCGCCCTCATCGACTGCAGCTCCATTTTAACGCTTAAAAATGTGCTGTCTGCAGTTCAAAAACATCAAATTCAATATCGTCTTAACCCTATGACCTTTAGCTTCGTCTAGTCTTATATTGCTCCTGCTCCTTGCCTACAAAAAGTCGCCTCTATCACACGCCGCCCGCCTGACGTCCACCCCCGGCGCACAACAATGCTGGATGTCACCTTGAGTGCAGGCAATCAGAAGTAATCGAAAGTCTTTTGTCAACGTCGATTTCGAGCACAGAGACGCCTGGCAATAAGAAAACGCCAAAAGCGTCTTTGACATTGGCACGATTGTGTACTCTGGAGCGCGCTGAAGATGCATGCGAACGATTTCATTTCAATTGCAAATTTAACGTTGCATTTAAATAGTGACGTGTTCCATAGACACACACACACATGCGCACGCGCGCATTGTACCGACTTACAAAGCAAAAGGCAGCGTGCGCGCCTGTAAGTATGCTTGGAAAGCTGTGTGTTTGCGCTGGGAAACGAAGCATGAAATGTAAACACAATACCCTCACAAGCCAACGGGCGCCTAGACGGGTTACGGTGCCCCAGTGCTGGAGCTGCTGGAGCTAGACAGGATGCGCATGCGTATGCAGCGTAACTAAGTAGTAATACAAATCACGTTGTACGATTGAGGCGTTTATAGTGGTGTCGAGCACATGAACACGTCCGTACTTCGTGTGTATATTGCTTTTTGCACTCTGGCTGAGTCTCAAAGACATTGTTGTTCTTCGCTGCAAGCGCTCGCCACACCATCGTTTCGTGCCCTCTCATCTCTTCCTCTGCATGCGGCGCTGCTTTGTATCCTGCGCTCCGTGGAGTGTGACAGTCGCATCGTTCAGATACATTTGAAGTGCATTCGAAGTCTTTTATTGCTGCTTCTTCTTCTTGTGGTTAATTGAGTGGAAACTATTTGCATCGATATTGCTTCGTTTTTATTATTTTTTCCCTTGTGCCGCTGAGGTGTCTTACTGTGTGTGCGCGCATGCAACGTGCTGTCTCAATCTTATTGCGGGCATTTATATGCAAGTTATTAATAATAAATATATTAAGCGAAAATAAAATATCACGCTGTTAGCACTTAAAGTGTTTCTCTCTCTCTGTGTCTCTTCACTTTCTCTTTCCCTTTCTCTCTCTCTGCAGCAAAAAACAAAAAAATATATAAAGATAAATCTGGTCCGTGACTTCATGAAGAAACGACTGGCGCGCTGTTGTTGACTTGGCGATAATCGCGTAAGCGGTGTCAACGCCAATTAAGAAGAAGAAGAAGACTTCATGCTTATCGTAAAGTCATAAATTCTCATAGATTCTCAGCGCTATAGTAAACTAACCTTGAACGAGTCCAACACAGGCGAGTTCGTCAAATTCTATAGATGGGACTAGGGCTGGTACATTATAAAATCACGAAATTTTCTTATTTGACAGCGAATACCTTCTAGTCAAAGTTAAGTCAAAAATGTTTGTGAGAGTTTATGTTCGCCTGTTAAGGTCTCATTCAGAGATAATATAACAATTAAAACAATACTTCCAAATAACTCACGGAGAGAGAGAGAGAGAGAGCGCATTAGAGAACTTCTACGTTCGCATACTCTATGAGCCAAAACATAGAAAGACTTTGCTCATAATTTTACAATTTTAGTTTATTCTACAAAATATATGTCTCTCCCTTTCCAATCCTCAAAACAGTTGTCAATTTCCGGAATAACCTCCAAAGCGAGTGGTAATTCACGCTTAATGTCTACAATTGCCTCAAAACGGTTTCCCTTGAGCGGTCACACGGAGCTAAATCAGGCGAATACGGTGGATGCGGCTTGACGCGTAACACCCAAACAGTATTCCTTGTTGACAGTTTGGCTGGTCGAAAGCAATTCGGAGTGCACTACACCTCGATAATCCAAGAAAACTATCAAGGAAAAATAAATTTTTGACCTAATCTGCCATTGGTTTTTCGACTTCGGCTCACCTTCGCCACGATATTCGGCCGATTTATCGTCTGCATCCAGGCTCGTAAGCTTAGATCCAAGCTAGTAATATAATGTTTTATGACATCCTGGTAGTCGGAAAGCATTGTTTCACAAACGTTAATGAGGTACTTTTTTTTTTGAAAAAAATTGAATGATTTTGGAGCCAAAAAATATCTACAAATTTTTCTTACATATTTTCAAATTAAAATAATTTTTCAAGTTATAGCTATTTGAGTGTGTTCAACGTGGCCGATTTAGTATCAACTTGAATCTTCAAGCGCGTTTTTCTCGATACCAGTGACTTCTCAGGTTCTACTGTACCGATTCACCCGAAATTTTAAGAGAGTCGCCTTTGAACTTGTCTATGTCCGGAAATAGACATATCTCCCCAAATTTAAATTTTTACTATTTTTAAAATATTTGAAAACATCAGAAAACTGAAAAAAATATTTTTTTTCTTTTTAACTTTCCTCTCTTCTCTCTCACTCGCAGTGTCATTACACTGGATGAAACCAAGTTTAAGTGTAATCCATTAATAACTAGACTAAAGGGCAATCTTGTAGAAAAGTAAGGTAGTCCTAAGTTTTGGTTGGGCAACAAAAAACTAGTCATTTACTTTGTAGATATAATTCTTCCTAAAGAACTTAAGAAGTCATATATTTTTACTAAGTTCCGCTCTCATTAATTTCGAATTACAAAATGGCCCTTAACACAGATACAAAAGGATATTTAGCCCTTTGATTGGCATATTGCTTGACCTAGTTTGTCGCAGGTATAGTATTTTGTCAATAAAATCTCATAACGCAATAATGAAAGGATCCTTTGTGCTAATGCAAATATATGAGATTGCTGGCGTTTAAGTAAACAATGAGAGCCATACAATATGCCAGTCTCCACATTTAACAGAGACGTTTAAGCAATTAACAAATTAACACCAAACACCTTTGTAAATTATTCATTATAGTCACCAGACGCCGCACCAATACACTATCACACACACAGATAGAAACGGGTACACAGTTTTGTTAGTGGACCCACAGTTGCGTACGGCCTCCAAAGCTATTGGCTGTCCAGCTTTACGTGCTCTGTTACGGAGCAGTAACTTGACGCTCGTGTCGCACTTTGCAATTCCCCATGGCAGCACTCGGATGGAAAATGTTGGGATCTACATACATATAAATGCCAATAAATGAAAGTATACTCACACATAGGCACACAGGCATACAGACACACAGTACATTTGCTGATGCTCGGTGTGAGAGGCCTCTGTAGAATGCAACTGCAACAAAGGCATATGGGGCATAGAAATTCTCATCACGTCTTTCGGTGTTGACTAGCACACTGTGACTTCGGTTCGGTAAATAAGTTGCTAAAATGCATGGAGGAGCCAGCGTGTGAGGGCAAGAGGGAATGTGCAGCCTTGCCACGTGCAACTAAATTATGTACTTCTCGTGTTGCATATTAGAAAGTCATTAAAGTGTTAGGATTGGCACTTTGTGGTGTCACTCGCGCACAAACTAATAAACACCAACACATACACACACATATGCGCGCACACCCACGCCAGCCGTATACTTTTCCAGGGAGCGGAAGCCAGCTGCTTTGGCATTTGTAAAAGGACACGGCAAGGCTGGGCTGTGCACAGGCTTTGAAACAACTTGACTTGACTTTCACTCAATCAACTTCATCGCCTCGCTGTCGTCCTGAACTCCCGCGCCTTGCACTTGTGCTGCTTTGTGGACGTTGGCGCCGAACTAATGGCGACGGCGTTGACGTGCCACATCCGTCTTGGTGTTGTTGTTCCCTTTGCTGTCCATCAAATCTTTGTGCGCCGGAAGATTGAAGTATTGATATTTCTATAGCCGTAAAATATTTACAGTTCGAAATTGCAGGCGAGCGTTTTCCTTCTTTATTTGATTTCAAGTGACATTCCATTCAATAATAACAACAATGTGGGATTTTTGACTATGAGCTCGCAGTGGAGCCTGCTCGAGCCAGTGTCATGAAGTGCGGCACAATTAGAAATATATATATGATATGTATTCCCTGAACAGTTTGCATCGAAGTTTGTAAGTATAACTGATCGGCGTGCCGAGCTGAGTCGTTTTAATCACGTCCGTTTGTCTGTTTGTATGTACGCAAAGTAGTCCCTCAGTTTTTCAAATAACGACCTGACATTTTGCAGAAGTCCTCTTCTACCCGAGAAGCTGCTCAATTTCGACCATGGTCTATATCAGATATTTGTGAAGAACTAGTTCTGATCGGACCACTATAACATGAAGCTGTCATAGAAATAACCGATCAAAATCAAGTTCCTTTAAGAGATATTTTGTATTTAAAATACAATGAATTTTATTCTACCGTTTCACTACTCGCTGAAACCTTGCCACAAATTTGTTCCAGTCTCAGCAATTTCGAAAAGTTCGCTGAAAGTATGTCTACCGACAAATAAGCAGGACAGTTGAGAAGAAAGTGTCCCCGCTTTCTTCTATACAGCTTTGGAAATATGTATCCGACAAGTTATGTAACCTCAATGCATGTGAGATTATTAGACAGCGTCCGGTCAGAACGCCTACCATTGATTGTAGCGAGATTAAGATAAGAGCAAATAGTTCAGATAACCTCTTGCTTTCCAGTTTTGGCTCTGAAGTATCTCGCAGCTGTACAAGTTTTGGTTGCGGAACGGCGCTTATCAAGCCTACGGGAGATTTATAGATCCGAACTAAAAGAGAGCAGCGCAGTACCGACTCGTTTGCAGGGCCACAATAGCACTTTCAGCCATATGGTATCTCACAGACATAGCTCCTTTTGATCGACATCAGAAATCTTCGGAAATGTTCATAGATGTGTCTAGTAGGAACCTTAACTCATTCCTAAGTGATTGTCTTTCTTGCCTTCGCCAGCTTATAGTAACAAGAAAATATTATAAAATTATTTACGAAGATCTCAGAGAACAGCAGAGATTTTTCCATGACCAACATGCTATTACTTTCTTCATCTATTGACGCAGATTAGGCTCTAACTAATATTTTTTTGTCGTTATACTCTCAGCTTGAATTAAATAGTGCTGAAACCCGTTCTATTTTTCATAAAATTTACTATCAGGAAAGGATTTTCTCTGAATTTCAATTATAAATCTGACACTTTCACAATATTTTTGGCAATGTTTTCGGTAAAAGGTCAACTGGGGTCCAAATACTCGGTATCTAGGTGCTTTAACAGTTTTGTAGGCGTGGCAGTGTTCCGATTACCCTCATCTAAGAAGAATTCGTATTTTTGCCAACGAACGCGTATACCAAGTTTCATCAGGATGTTTCAATTTTTACTCAAGTTGCAGCTTACACGGAAAGACATGTCATCCGGATCATATTGACGATTATATATATATATATACATATATATTATATATGTATATAATCCGATATCTATCTCTACTATTTTTAGGTGATACATACAACCGTTAGGTGAACAAAACAGTTATATTCTGTAGTAATATGTGGCAAGAGTACAGTAAATTCCACTAATTTGGTTTCCATTTTAGTATTACTCACTGGCATTCTCAGCCCCACTCTCTCAAACAGCCCCGTGGTTATTTGATGCACAAAAAGCCAATTAAGTTTGCACAAATTTTGGTGCCATTGCCCGCTCGCCAGATGCACCGGGTGAACGACCAACCGAACCGCTACGAGCTGGCCGCTTTGGCCACACGGTACGGGCACCACTCGCGGGCGCTTGGGTGCGGTACATCGACTGACCGCCTGTTACTATAAATTAACTTTTGACAGCTCATATTTTCCTACAGCTTTTTATTTTCGGGGGGATTTTAATTTAATTTCCAGTTAGTTTAATGCTGTATTGTGGCGGCGCTGCAGCCGCTGTTGTTGCTGTCGTTGTTTGTGGCTCTGCGGAAGCTGCTGGTTATAATGGTAATGTTCGCAGCGGGTAGAAGCCAACACAACCACCTGTTACGGGAGGGGGCTATAGTCATAGTCAGCGAGCTGCAGCCTTTGGTGCGGCAACACCGCGTCCTTGCTGCACGGCGGAATATTGTCGGTAGTTGCCATTATTATTGCATACACCATACTTACAAAGCCGTTGCAAGCCGTCGTGTACCTCAATTTATGGTTACCAGGGAAGTGTTGTTGCCGCAGCTGTTGTGTATTGTTTCTTTCATGGTGTCGTGTGAAAATATGTGTGTTTCGCGCCAAGAAATCGTGTTGCGAAAATATTGGCCAAGTCGTTGCCGCTGCCACAGCCACCAAAGGCCCGGCGTTCACGTGTTCTTATGTTGGTGACCAAGTATAAGTAATGCTTGTTTTCGTTGGCCCAAATTCAGAAACCAACAGCTCAAGAGCCACAGCACGCGCTCACAAAGTTCCTTTGCTTGCTTTGGTCTACGCCAGGGAAAAAGGCTTTGGGCTCCGTCTTTGTAGGAAGCCAGCTCGCAGATTGCAATGGACTGACTGCTGCGAATTGCGTCTGGTGGAAGCAAATTAAGGGGCATGTGCTTGCAACAGGCGAAATTATATCGTTATTATTAACTGAAACTGCCGAAGCGGAAAAGATTTAAAGCTCCAAATGTTTCGGATTACAATGGAATGGAAGAAAGCTCTTAATTGGCAAGAATTATTTATGAAGTGGCTCTCAGAAAGTATTACCATAAGTAAAATTTGAAGTACTCGTATTTTAAATTAATTTAAAGTAATCATACAGGGTTTTTTTCGGAAAGTAATAGGACTGACTCTACGTGGAGGGCCGGGAAAAAAATGAGCCAATCCAAAGGTTAAACGAAGCTAATTGTCTTTTTTGACATCGAAGGCATCGTCCACCAAGAATTTCTTCCTTTTGGACAAACCGTCAACGCCAAGTTGAATGTGAAAGTCCACAAACGAAGCGTTAATCGGGTCCGACAAGCCGCAGCCGATTGGAAGTTGCTCATACCGTCTTTCCTGTGAACAGCTATCTATCCAAGGCCGGCATCCCATTGCTTCCGCAGCCGCCCCAAATGTGGCCCTCCTGAAACCCCCCACGCCTTTAAAAAGACGAGATAAAAAGGGGGATCCCAAGCCCCGCAATTTTCCAATCTTTTTTGGGCTTTTTCCCAAGGCTATTTTTCCCCAGAATGCCCCCAGGAACTCTGAGTTAATTCACTATTTAGATGAAAGCTATAGAGTCTCAAGTAGAGTATTAAACTGGATCTATTCATATTGAGCCAAATTTCTCTTTTGCTACTAAAGAAATACTCAAAGCTCTCTCCGATCAAATCATAGGGAAGCCTTAGGCTTCGGAGCCTTAAGAACATAAGTTCGAATGTGGAACTACTTTTCTATACTGATTGAGACTCGAGGTAAGATAGTCTCCTTTTTTTACTATCCGCTTGGGCTACCGTTCTCTTAGAAATTTTCACTTTCGGATCAAACGCGAGCGTCTGAGTATTTTTTAATTATTTATAAGGCGAGCTTTATTGCCCTAAATAAACACACACATTTACTTTATAAATGTAAATAAGTAATTCTGACCAAAGCAGATTTTTACCGACAACTTACAGGGGTTCCACACCAAATTCGTGCACCAGTGCCGCATTAGCAGGCGTGTGTGAGTGTGTGTGGCGCCTGCATTGTTTGCCAAAACTTTTAATGGTCCCTAATAAATTTAAAGCCCCAGCTTGAGTTCGTTACGTAATTACATATGAATATTATTTACGTAATTTAGCACCAGACCACACCTCACACACACATACACAAACACATAACTGCATATGTAAATACTTGGCTCAATAGACAGAACTCCCTAATGTTCTCATTTTCATAGACAAAGCAGCGCACACACACACACCCACTCGTTCTCGTCTGTGTCTGTGCACTTTGGTTGTTTCTAATATGAATATTCAACTAATATGCACAGTTAGCCGACAGGCGTTGAAGGGCACGAGCCGGATGGGGCACTTCATAATGTATAAATATGCATTATTGCTATTTTAATAAGCGCCAGCCAACAGCTAACAGCTGACGAGCGACAGACGGCAGGCGGTATACACCACACACACTCGGACTCACATGCACACATACATATACACAGAAAGTGACTACGCGGCGCAGAGGTTGTAATGTTGTGGCGTTTCGGCAGGCGTTTGTGGCGCCCGGAAGTGGGGATGCTCTCTGGCATATTTTATTTGGTTTTGAAGGCCACAACATTGTTGGTTTTACGATGGGCGAGGCGCGCGTGGGCTCATCTAACCAGCGCTAAATTTCATATGGCGAGTATATATGCAGATGTGTGTGTTTACTAAGTGACACTCAGAGTGTGGCTTTCACTTGCACATATGTTTGTTTGTGTGTGTTTGTTTGAGCCTAGTTCACCTCATTTTTCCATAAATATTTAGTGCGATGTCATAAAAACCTCGTACATAGATTTCTGCTGATTACTCTGGTGTGTCAACAAAATGTGAGCCGATTTTATATGCTTTCAATTAATGATCCTATTTACACGCCCACTTGATGGCGCAGAGTTGGCAAAAATATATTTAGTATTTCGCATTAAACAGATTTGGTTAGCAGCACTCGAATTTTGTACCAAACACTCTCGCTTAGGCGGTTAGTTTGTCTGTTTTGTAAATATTAGGGTGGTCCGACTTTTTGTATAAATATTTTAAAAATTTCCAATATTTTATTCTGAATTGGAGCTTAACTTTGTGGAAGTAGTTTAGAGTAAGCTGACAAGTTCTTATGGAGCAACCATTTCAGTCAAGAACGAAGTATGACTGACTGTCTTTACTATGATAAGAATACATGAAATATCAGCAAATATCAAGTAATTATCAATTAATTATAATCAATACAATTAATAATTTTAGTCCCATAAAAATATTAATACCACTTTTCTAATGTGATGGTTCACCCTAATGTAAAACTTACGCATGCATTTAGAACTCTTACTCACTTTTAATAAAACCCATGCAGAAAGAAAAACGGAAATTATAACAGAAAAAATATCCGTTTATAGTGGTTTAAAACAGGAATGCGGAGAAGGAAGTCTTCCATGATGTCTTTGGAAGATAATATAATGTCATATTATGATATGATGCTCAGAGCATACATAAAATTATGGAGGGAACACTTCTCCAGCCTGCTGAATGACAGTAAAAGTATAACGCCAGGAGAAAGCAAACCCGATTTCCCAATCGATGACGATGGACCAGACGATCCATTGTACGACCATGAAGAAGTTCGAAAAGCAATTACTCCTCCGAAGATCAACAAAGCGGCGAAGGCCGATGGATTGCCGGCCAAGCTATTCAAACACGGCGGCGAAGGGGCTGATAAGAAACATGCATCAGCTTCTTTGCAGAATATGGTCGGACGAAAGTATGCCAAACGATTGGAATTTAAGTGTGCCTGCCCATCCACAAAAAGGAAGACCCCACAATCTGCGCCAACTACCGTGGGATAAGCCTCCTCAACATCGCGTATAAGGTTCTATCGAGCGTATTGTGTGAGAGACTAAAGCCCACCGTCAACAAACTGATTGGACCTTATCAGTGTGGCTTTAGACCTGGTAAATCAACAACCGACCAGATATTCACCACACGCCAAATCTTGGAAAAGATCCGTGAAAAGAAGATCGACACACTCACATCATCTTCGAGTTTGGAATCCCAGTAAAACTAATACGGCTGTGTAAACTGACATTGAGCAGCACCAAAAGCTCCGTCAGGATCGGGAAGGACCTCACCGAACCGTTCGATACCAAACGAGGTTTCAGACAAGACGAGACAAGACTTTCGTGCGCCTTCTTCAATCTTCAAACAGAGAAGGTACAATCTTCTATAAGAGTGTACAACTGGAGTATACCGATGATATCGGTATCATTGGCCTTAACAACCGCGCCGTTAGACACTATTTTAGAAGGGTCCGATTAGGTTCAAATATATATAATATTGTTCGATACCCTTGTCCTATTGACAAAACTGGGGACAATCGGTTTTCACAGGCTTCTTTTGAGGCGAAATATTTACTCACAAAACCCATCCTCAAAAAAGACACTAACACCTGTGTCAGGCGAAAATATATGCAGTTTCTGGCTAATCAATATCGAAATGAATGAACTGGCGTTGTCGAGATGGAATACAGTTCCTCTCCTATTGGCTAAGTTGACGCTTCTTTGCGATTCTTCTCTTCAGTTATGTTAAAACAATCAATAATTCCTATCTGGTAGTCAATTCTGGCTTGGCTCGCCGCGATTTTATTGACTTGCGCGGTAGCCTTATTGATAAGATACTAAGCAGCTTCTGTGTCATATCTCTTTTTTCGAGACCTGACGTATATTTTGTTGTAACTACTTTGGATGACCTCTCCAATCCCAAAGTCTAGTCAATGTCATTACCACTTAGAAACATTGTGTGAATCGCTGTTTTGTCATTAAAACTTTTCCTTTTCTTTACTCCGGTACCTTGCTATGACCCATCAAAACAACGATCCCAGGAATTTCCAGCAGGGTCGCTTGATTGCTGGGATTAAATATTTAAGCTGCTAACATTAACTCATGCGTTCAAAACAAAAGCGCTTGACTTACTAAAATATAAATAACGGGTCATCTTTTGTATGAGTTTAATTAAACTTCATGATTTTATAGCAAAGGATTTTCTAAATTTAGGATTATGACCAATTTCCCCATTTATATTACTTTTTAGTAGACTTTATGTTGTGTGAACATGATTTAGATGAGGAGGTTAATGATTACCACTTTCTAAAAGAGCAGTAAAAGTGATAATAATAGAACTCAGCTCGGGGAAGGCTTTCCAATTTTAGCTCGCATTTATTTGATGGAAATTTATTTTTGGTCCGTTGCGGCAGTTAAAGCAAAACGAGATGAAGGAATTGCCAAATTATTATTAGTCTTGTACCGATGTCTGCTCTGGTTTGTTAGTTCTCAGATTGAGGAACGAGGAAGGATTTTCTGTAGCATATGAGCTGATATAATGTTGAAAACGAGACCTATTCTTATGAAACATTCTTATGAAACATGAATGTATATGGGAAGAATCAATACACAGGGCTCATATGGAGTTTTAGCTTTGCAGAACATTGAAGAGCTGATGAAAGCGCCATTTATTGAAATTTTTATTGCTCTTGGAACTCTAGTACTACTTTCAATTACGGAAAACGGTCAAAAAGATGGCGCTCGCTAGGTGGGGCTCTTGCTATCTTATTAGTAAAATTTTTTTCTTTACGAACAAGTGGATTTCAGGACTTCAATTTTCTGTGTATTTTGTTTTGTTTCGATAATTAATGCCCGTAACGTAACGGGAAATTTGCTAAGCGCTTCAAAATATTTGCTCCGACATTTCATTTGCAACACTTCTACCAACAACTCACGGACAAGCGAGCGAAATGTATTTGACTGCTGTGCTCGCTCCCTCAAGAGCAATTTGCATTTTGATGCTGAAATGTCGGACGTGATTTTTAATGACAAACGAATAACAATTTACCCCGCGACACACATAAATACATAGTTGTAACGACTTTGCGTGCAACATTTATTGAAAATTTTTGGAAAATTCGTAATCTCATAATTGAATTAGCGACTCGCATTGGACGCAGCTTTGCCGCTGTTGCTGTTGCTGTTTTTTTTTTGTTTTTGTTTTTTGAGCAGAAATTTGCACGAAAATGACATTTTCAGGCTGACAACATCACAGCATCACGGGCAACGGGTAAGTGCGCTGCGGAGTTGGGGACGCGCGGGTTAGCAGCACGTACCACTTGCCGAGTGTAATCACAATGGCTTGCAACACGCCATGCCACACCGTACAATTGCAGAGTGTGCGACATCCACTCGACATTTTCGACGCACTGCTGCCGGATGGGAGGGCCCACTGCCAGCCCAAGGACGCGAATGGCGACGCGATTATGCAGTTATTTGTGTGTGTGTGTGTGTGCGAATAACTACAAATTGCTTGTTTGTACAGAATTATGCAAATTTATTATTTGCGTTGCAGCAGTTTCACAACTGTTTTCACATAGCTTATTGCTGTTGTTGGTTAAGTCGAATTGAATACCCCTGCGGCTGCGGCGTAATAAGCCGGGGTGGCGCGGCTGAGCTGCGCCTGCATTATGGCCGGTGTCCGTTTGCAACATGCTGCGCTCAAAGCTCAAAAGCTTGCCAGTTGCTGCCGCGGCCCAGCGCTGGAGCGCCGCGAACCTTCGAGTGAAATGCAGAATTGGATATTTATGCTTTCAGCTATTTACTTTGAGGAAATTGAAAAGAAATTATTTTTGATATTTGCATAATAGTTATTCCACCACGACCACCCGTCCCTCCGACCAAATTGCTGTTCCGCGCGGACCCGCTCTCACTGCCGTTCGTCCGCTGAAGGCGCGCGGAAAGCATGTTGCAGCGCTGCGCTCGCTGAGTGGTTGTGACATTAGTCAACGACTGCGTGATGGAAAAGTTAGTTGCGCGCTGCTTGATGGCTTGATGCGACTTCATACTTTCGAGCAGTTGACTGGGTGAATGCGAAAAAGTTTGTGATTTCGGTAAATGCATTTCGTGAATGTGTTTTAGAGTTGAATGGCTTGGAAGGAACTTAGATTAAAATTCCACACTTTCGGTTGCCTCAATAAGCGCGGCCATGAGAACTTTTTGCCAAGCGGAAGATGAGTGCCTTTGCTTCGTACTTTCAAACGTCTCGCGTACAGTTTTTGCTACTTACGCATGCTCTGCGAGTAATGCCGGTAATGAAAATATTTCGAATGTAAAAAGTTTAAGTTTTGAGGTTACCGACAGTTTGCGGTCCGATTATTTACAAAATGAAATTGAGACTTTGTGGGAAGCTCGTGTTATTTTGCAATTTTGGGAGTCAAGTAGTGAAATGTGATTAATTTTGTTTGAAAGTTTGTAGTTTTAGTAGAAAGTGGAGGCGACATTAGGAAGGGTTTATCTTGTAAGCTGTTAGCATGACAAATTTTTGAGACTTTGATTCGCACCGTTATATGGAAGTGGTTATTGCGGTGTGTGATCAATATGTCAAATATCTGGACTAAGTTTTTGTACATCGAAAACTTTTTGGCATATTAACGTAAGCTCAACTAGACAGAACAGACTGCTTGAGAAGAGTTGCAAGAGGTAAAGAAATATTTTTTCAGAAGAATCAAGAGATCGCATACAAGGTTTGTCCGGAAAGTAATACGACTGAGTCGATTTAAAAAAATGTATTGAACCAATCGTTATAATTCTTTAAAAACTTTCAAATTATACGCCTTCTGCATCGATGCAGTGCTGCTGGCGCGGTTTCCAATCATTAAAGGCGTCACGGAAGGCATTCTCCGGAATAGTCTTGAGAGCCGAGGTGGTGTCACCGAAACACACCACTTCTTGCTAAAGCAACATCTGCGTAAGCCTGCTTGATCATATCAAACGTCTCTGTCGCAAATTTACCGATTTTCATATAGAATTTAATCGGGTACCTCTGCTCTAACGAACGCTGGATTTTCGGATTGCACCACTCACAGAAACAAGACGCGCGAAAATGTTTGTCGTGACTCTCCAGGTTAGAGATAAAGAGATTCCCAACTCTTCTGTCACTGGAAATGTGAGAACGCTCACCTACCGAACTTTGACAGTTGACTGAAAATAAATCCTATTACTTTCCGGACAAACATTGTATAACTTACAGATGTTATCACAAACCTGTCATTTCAGTGGCTTTCAAAAATGAATAAAACTTTTTATATTTTACATTGTGATATAAAAGTACTTTTTGGATGGTATTTAGCTCCATAAGCAAAGTTTGTTTTATCTCTTCGATCGAAGGAAAATGGCTCCCATTCCGATGATTGTTGACTTATCTCAACTCATAACTTATATTTAATGCGCTCCATGGATATGGGATCGGAATTCGCACGATCAAGCATGTCCAAAGAAACCTATTTACGGTACTCTTTTTGAAAAAAAAACTTCAGTATAAAAAAATATACACCAAAATCATTCGAACGGACTCACGCGAGATGTCGGGCTCTCTTGCCATCTCTCTAATACTTGCTTGACGATTTTCGCGGTGCTTAGAAATACTTCACTTTTTTAATATTTTCATCATTTGAAGAGGTCTATGGTCGTCCAGATCGAGGCATGTCTTCAACGATCTCTCGGTCGCCTTTGAAGGCTTGTACCACCTTTAAGCTCGTCTTTTTGATAAAACTGAATCATCGTAAGCCTTTGCCAACATTCTCAACGAACCCGCACTCGAAATTAGATTAAAAATACTAAATTGTAGACATAAAAATCGTTGAATTGTATCTATTGTTAAGATCGCAACGCACTACTTTGGTTTACCGACTTAAGCAGCTGCTGCTTAAAAAGCTGGTTAACAGATCGAGCTCATATTTGCCATAGTAATTAAGGACAGTCCTTATCAACATAGCAAAATAATTTGTTTTGAAATAGCATTTACCCCGGGAATTAAATACCAATTTCCGGGTGCTTTTTTGTCACAATGTTTAACCCTCGCCTTACTGCATTTAGCATTCACACATTTAGTTTTGTTCCCTCCCACCGAATTGATTTAATTTAAAACTACTCGAACTAATTTAATTTAAAAATTCTTCTCTCTTCGCGGTTAACTGATTTGCATGCAGTTGGCAACTCTGACCCCAAACCGCAATCAGCTGTCCACACCAACTGCAAAAAAGAAAATGCAATTGAATAATATGAAAAAGAAAGCTTAAAAATGCAGATAACGGAATAAAAAAATATAGTGGCAACAACAACAATTGCACATTAAGGCTTTTTTCATTTTGAGCCGCAGCAAAGAAAGTTCTGTTTCATAATGGATGAAGAATATACAAGTACATATGTATTTAATAAGATTTCCTTTGTTGTGCAGTTATTTAACCGCTTAAGCTTGCAGAAAAATATGACAAAGAATGAAGTTCGGAGTAGCCTCTTAAGGAATTTATAATTAGACCTCGAGTTAAAATTTGAAATAGATATTTGACCGGACATACTTCCCATTTAGCAAATATAGGTTATGTTAATCTGATAGGCCAATAAGCCACGCATAGATCAGATGGAGTTCATTTGTTACCTCCATGAGGAGTAGTCATCCTTTTACCTCACAAAAGCTTTATAGTGACTGAAAATTTGAAAATTGATGAAGATTGATCCATATTAAAAACAAAAAAAAAAAAAAAAAAAAAAAACAATTTAATTTTAAAAGCATTTCTCCATAGTTTCAAACCACGTCGTTCCGAGTAATACTCGTAGTTAAAAAAGTCAACTAATTCTATCCAGACAATTGTCGCCTCAAAGAAACATCATCTTGATTTGGGTAGAATCCTCTTCTTTCCAGGTTTTTCAAGGTGATAAGAGTCTGGACGATAAAATAGTAAAAAAGGTGCCAAAAACGAGCTGGAGACTAAGTCATTGCGTTTCGAAACGTGTTAATCTTGAGTGAAATGCCAAAAGTGTCCGACGTCTGTTAGTGGGTTAAGAAATCGAAAACTACACAGAAGCCAACGAATGCTTTCATTTCACTTCAAAATTTCACTTTATTTGCTCGAGCTGCACTTCAGTGCACTTCACTTCACCTACCCTCGAGCATCTTATGAAAATATTTGCTCACACACATCAACAAACACAAAAGCGCACCAAACACACACATATACACGCATACTGGCAGTAATGGACCAAGACTTTAATCTCGAACCGAATTCGAATGTCAAAAAGTAAAATGTCAAACTTGGCAGCATTTCCTGAATGCAGAGGTCTGCGCTGAGGCAAAATAACAAAGTGCGCTCATACAAACACAAACACACATGCATAAATGCCTTGAGAAAGAACACGGTGGACGGTCAGTCGGAAGCAGCAAACTGATAGTTTTTCAAAACAAAAACGACGAAGAGGAATGAGAGAAAAACTAATAATAATAAAGTGTGGCAGTATCTGAAGGTGAAAGCAGAGCTACCAGAAATTACCTTCATGTACTTTTAATAGTTGAATTGCCCGAAAAGCTGTGAGATTTTCGCAGGGGACAAACTTAGTCTGTCGTTTTCAATTTGCTGGCGATTTTTTTAATTTTTCTTGTTGCAAAAGTTAACTATGAAGGAGTGAATTGGGTCTCTTTGAAACGGCGCTGAGTGTCATACATGGCTGCGAGCGACGGCACCTTTCACTCTCCCACACGCACGCACGCTGTAAATTACTGCTACTTGTCAAGGCACACATATGCAGAAACCTGGTAGAAATGCACATATGTACATACACACATATTGCATTATGTCAGGAAGTATGTTCTTGCAGCACTCTGTACCTGTATGAGAAACTTACAGAAATGCAAGAGTAAAAGTTCGTTCTTTAAAAATATGCTTGTGTATGTGTGCAAATACAAATGTACATGCATGTGTGTGAGTATATTTGTAAGGAGGTAGGACTTGCTGACGCTTTATGTCGCTGAGATTGAATGAGCTGATTGATTGGCTGATAAATAAAGAAAATTAAAACCATTCGCCGATGGAAATGAAAAGAATCATACGAAAGTAATGGAGGCTACACAAGTCTTCGTCTTCTTATAGGAGGACATGTGAGTTGGAGTTTACATTTGGAAACTTTAGTTTTTAACATATTTTTCGCCATATGAAATAAACTTTTTACAGTGCGGGGTCACCGTTGCAGCCAAATTAAATTGTCTTTCATCAGTTTCCCAGATTAATTTCGATCCACCGCTAAATGTTTCATGGTCGTTTTGTTAACTTTTTGGAAAATGAGATGGTGAGAATACGTGCAATTAAACTTTGCTGGACAAAAGCAACAGCGCTGATGTAATGTAAGAAATATTACATTCGCATTGAAGATTTTGTAAGGTTTTTTGCCGTTCTCATGAATATTTAAGAAATTCTTAGATTTTGCCACGAAGAGGACATAAAAAGCCAAATTAATAAACTTTCGGAATACTGATAGAATGCGAACGGTTGCTTCCACGACAACCGGCTTTACGAAATCGAAAATTTACAAGCGATTGTCGCCTAGGTAGGTAGGTAGACTGGCTGTCTAACGACGCACCTAGACCTCTTGGAAGCTAGTTGTGATACCAGCGGGTCTAAAGTCATAAGAAGTTCTTCAACACGATTAGATTCCTATATAGAGGTTTATATCCATTCAGACTGCGTTTTATAGTATCCTCTTCTTCTATTCCGTACAGCTTCTACAATAGCCACTTTTATGGCATTCTTTTCGGCATTTTGTCTGTTTGTTGTCCTACCAGAAGTCATTCTGGTTAAATTTTAATATTCTGCATATGCGGTCCACATCCTATTCATCCCATGATTGGCAGCCTGCTGTACAAGTGAAGGAATATTTCCACCGAGACTCAGGTATACTTATAAGATATGGGGTAGTCCAAAAAGTCTTTAATGAGCCAAATATTTACCATTTCGGTCGACCATCAGTGTAAAAATTTTCTGGTTCTCGGCGAAAAATTGCGACAGTCTACTCTTGAAGCCAACTTTACTCCCTTACGGGAGTTCTGCATTGACCGAAACAAAATGCAGTCCGATGGTGCATGGTCAAGGCTATATGGTGGATCAAAACTTCCCAGCTAAGCTCTCCCAGGTTTGGCCGAGTCATAAAGATGTGTTCGGTCCAGCGTTGTCCTGATGGAAGACGAAGCCCTTTCTGTTGATCAGTTATGGCCGTTTTTTTCGATTGCTTGCCTCAATCTCATCAGTTGTTGACAGTAAAATGTGGAATCAATCGTTCGACCAGGCTGGAGTGGATGATTCCTTTCCAATCCCTCCAAAAACTCAGCATAACCTTTCGAGGCGTCAATCCTGGCTTTACGAGCATTTGTTGAGCTTCATCACGCTTGGACCATGATCTTTTTCCCACATTATTGTCGTATTTGATCCACTTTTCGTCTTTTGTTACCATTCACTTCAGAAATGGTTCGATTTCATTTCTTTTCAGTAAAGAATCGCAGATGTTAATTCGGTCCATGAAATTTTTCAAAGACAATTCATATGTTTCCCTAACATCGAGCTTCTTTTTGTATCCAGCCTTTTTTAAATGATTCAAAACTCTTTGAAAATGAATGTTAAGTTCCTCAGTGAGGTCATGGCTGCTTATGTGATTGTCCTGGTGAATCACATTCAGCATCTTTCACATCGAAATTTCCAGAACGGAAGCGAGCGGACCATTGTTGTGCTACACAAACTGATACAGCATTGTCTCCGTAAACTTCACAAATTTCATTGGAGGCTTGCGTGGCATTCTTCCCCTTTTATACAAAAATTTCAAGATATAGTGAATTTCTTCATTATTTTCACTCGTTTTTGAATAGCTGCAACTTTTTTTCAACTGACACTTATGACACAATGCGATTGGTAGCACTGGGGATATACCATACGTCTTCAAAAACATCTATTGGCGAAACATATGCGAAAGGACTTTTTCGACTACACAATATTACAGTGGTCCATTGTTGAGGGTTCCGGTAAGTAGAGAAATTCCTTGGGGAAAAATGAGATGATATCTCAAACACTGCGGGACGAGATCGGGTGTACACGAACAGATGGTCATGACTAAATCAACTCAGTTTGTCACGCTGATTGTTTTTTTGGGCTGTCCGAGTTTTTTTCTGGATGTTACAAACTATTAAAGAATAATCATTCTTTAAGATGGTTATAATATTTAGTTTTTCAGAACTGAATTCGAATATTACAAGCATTTCAGATAACTTCTAACTTCCCGATCATGATGCAACTCGGACATTTGCTTTAAAAAGTAAATTAAATTTTGATGTTGGCTAATTTTTTACTTGTACCATATGTAAAAGCCACCGCCCGCTCAGTGACAAGTCAAAGTTTCTTCTCTTCCGCTGGAAATGAGTGGAACACCAACTCAAGTAGAAGCTTTCAAGGGATAGTAAAGAAAAGTTGGAAAGTGGAAAAAGTAATTTTAATCCATAGCATATGTACATGTGGCAACAGGGCTGTAGCTGGACTGCGACGGCGATGAAAGTTTCTTCTACGACTTTTTACGCTTCGTTACGCTGCGCTTGATCCGAGTGGCAAAGTCGGCCTCGCAGTAACTGAAACTGTGGCTTACGTGGAAGATGCAAACCATGGATGGCTCAGGCACCACTTACCAAAGTGAATAAGTTTTGCAGTTGCATATGTGCATGTGCTGAAGACTGCACATCCGCCTAGTCGCCCGAGTGGTGGCTGAGTTGGTCCATCGCAGGTTCCGAATTCAATTTCCGTCAGCAGTTTTCTAATAGTTGCAAGCAGCCAACTTCTTACGAATTGAAGTGCGTCGATACAAGTTGTTGCAACATTTTTGATATAACGGCATTACTGCTCGTTGAATAGTACATGAGCACGTTGTACACGTTGCAGTAAGTGGTTGTTGTGCTAGTGGGGCAAATAAGTTATGACATCATAACAGCAGAGATGATATGCAGAAAATTTCAATTTATTACACACACACACACATACACATGCACATGAGCATCTCACACATATTCAATGGCTCACTGCATTAGGCAGTCCTCTGACTCGAGTGTTGTGTTCGTGCACCTGTTCGGCTGATTGTGCGCTGTTTGTTGCATGCGCCTGAATTAGTTTGTTGTAAGCGGAAGCAAGATGCAACATGTGAATAAATATGAAAATTCAATTTCACAGTAGAAAAGTTTTTGAAGGATGGTCTATGGACATTTATTAGACATGAAATTGATTTTAGAGCTGTGCATAGATTTATGCCATGGCATTTGCATAAGTTGATGGGCATAATAAGAGTAATTGTTTTGCATTTTTACGCCTTTGCAGCTTGTAAAAAGGCGGAACTCATGTAATATTTCTTAGTATTTCATCCAGCGGTACTCTCATGCATTTTTTATCGAGTGACTTGCGAAGTAGGTGTATATCACAGGATGGAATTCTGTAGATGAATGATAGAACTGTGTAGCAATCACAACCCTAAGCAAACTAGAAAATAAATATCCAGAGTTTTTATAAATACGCATGATTTATGGTTCATTTTCGATACCTCTGTTAGTGCCTGAGATATTGTAAAAGCAAATATGCTGATGATAGTAAACATTATATTGGAAATCGTCCGATGAAACATATTTTTAAAGTGCAAAAATAGTAGATGACGAGAATTTTGTGAATCCAATTTAATTGAATTCGAACGAGTAAATGCTAAGAGGTGCAATTTTATCAAAAAATACTAGGGCTTAGAGGGCCTTCAACAATGTGTGGTCAAAGTCGGTGATTATAGCTTTGGAAAAGTATAGGTGCAATTCCATAGTCTGGTCTGGGCGATAGAAGCCATTTAGCGGTCAAACCAAACCAAACCGGCCGTTCAAATATTGGGAATAGTGTAGGGAAGTTAACGGTTTCCTTATACTGCTTCAAATGAATTATAGGGAAGAGATATTAATTACCACCGAAAGTGGTGTTGTGGCTTTATGAAATCGTCATCAAGCCAATTATACTTTATGGTGTATTTGTCTGATGGAAGATGCTCGAAAAGTCTACACTCGCACACTTACCCCGCTCACATCGAAGTGGGAACGAGTTGGATCTCCATTGCCATCATGCGTCCAAGCACTGGACCCTGTGGTTTGCTTACTAGGCGCTGGTTGACAATCAGCTTCTGTTCGACTGTGAGATCATTCTACTCTAGAAGGAAGGATATCTTCTGAACAGCTTGCCCTTAGTAAAGTTCATCTGGTTCATCTGACTACAATCAAAGGAGATCTTAGTGGATATTTTCCAATAGACTTTGCGGTAAGACTAAAAATACTGCCGGATGCCAATTATCAAAGTTGTATGGAAGAAAGAGAGACTGAGCTTGAAATATCTCGGCAGTCATAACTTCGCCGAACCATGGGAACTGATATTAGCTCAACAATCAAAACGGTTTTATGGCAGTTTTAGATAAGATCTCTGCTTGAATTGACTTTTTTTCATCTAACTTAACCTAGGTCCTATTTTAAATCTGAGTTATAAGTGAGATTTTCGAATTACTCATTTCAATTGTGTTACATTTTTAAATTTTCTTAACACATTACAGAGGTGGGCGTGGTTATTAAAATCGATTAGATAAATAAATGAGGATTGCACCGCGATCTACGTGTTGGGCCCTCTCCTAAGTCACAACGACTCACTTAGCGCTATCATATTAATAAATTTCCATATATGTACTATTAGGTGCTATTGAGGCGATGTGATCCCTATTTAAAAACATGAATCCAAGGGCCCTTTTTCCTGCGCCTTTAGACCGCTGTATAGTCATTTAAAAGGTGTTCTTGAGGTTCAGGCTCAATGTCGCAGAACCGACAGTTTGCATAAGAAGCTGGGCCCATGTTATATAAATGCCTCTTGAGCTTACAATGGCCCGAGTAGAAAGCGAGAAGTAGCCTGAGTTTGTCCCTTGGGAAGTTGATTACATATTTAAATCGTTTAAGGTTTTATCCATCCATTAGCAACTTGGGATGGCATATGACTTGGAGTTGTTGCCAATACTCCTCCTTGTCCACATCTTCGTCCTTGCGGATCAATTCTTTAATGGTATGGGAACCGCAATGAAATTTCGGGTCCTATCATGTTGGCGGATGCTGCGGAGCCGACAAGCTCATCAGCCAGTTCATTCGCGGCTATACCTTCATCCAGACAATGTGCACTTGTTTACGATCTGATTGACTGTTCAGCCGTTCTATACATTGCTGCATCAATAGCGATTTTATCTCTCGGGCGTGGTTATTACCTAATTTAATATATTTAAAAAATTGACTAATATAAATTCAATGCTCCAAGCAAATTTGGTTGGCATATCTTAATGAGATAATTTGATAAGGGTGGTATCGCTTTTTATTTTGGTGTGGATGGATCACAGACATTAAGTACACATATTTTCATATCTTGGTTCATCTGTCCGAGAATTTTTCCACAATTTACCGTATCATAAAGTGATTTGCAAAAAATAATTTCATTTAGAAACTAATTGCCTTGAAACTTGAATGGATGGATTTAACTACTTTTAAATTTTTCGAAAGTGAATTACTCCAAACAAATACGAAGCAAGTAAGGCCAGCCTCTACATCACCTACACAACCTACATTCATATTTACTAAGCATTACATAAGCAAAAAAAATGAAATGAATAAAGATATAAGTTTTTATACCAACACTTTAGAAACCGTATACCATTATTTAAGAACGTTACGGTAGATTAGTTACCGATTAAGTTACATGAAGCACAAATACTCTAAATTACCAGTTGTCGCCGCCCAGGAAGAAAGGCTATATTTTACGCATTTAATTTGAATATCCATATTTTCTCACAGTTATTGCTTTCACAACTTATATACTAATACATTTGGTGTGTGTGTGTATGTGAGCAATGCAAATTCTTCGCTTTTTTGCCAAATGCCAATAAGGACACCGCCCACACTCTTTGCGCTGTCGCTTTAACTGCCAAAAGTGTACAAACAAAGCCATAAAGCTGCATTTTTATGAGTCTGAAATTTGGCTGCCAAACTCAGCGGCAGACACTTGTAAAAATGGAAATATGACAATTGACTTGCAGTTAAGTTCATTAAAAATGAAAGGAATGCTGTACGGATTCTTTTTAAAGTTATTATGAGGCAAAATTATTATGTGTACAACAAAGGGGAAGTTCAAGTTCAACGGTTTTTAGTTTCTTTCAAATAAAAATTTAATAAAGCGTTGAATTTCTTTGGTTTTAAGCGGCAGCAGAGTTGGCCGCAAATTAAATTTAAGGACTTCTTCTTCTAATTGGCGTAGACACCGCTTACGTGATTATAGCCGAGTTAACAACCGCAAATTTAAGGACAGCGAGGAGATATTGTGGTGTGAAAATGTAATTCTGGAACTGATCACACGAAGGGTTTTTGCAACTTAAATCGGGACCTCTGAAGACTAAAATTTCTTAGAATCAAACTTCCCAGCGGCACCATCATTACTTTCTTGGAAAATTATTTTCTCAGAAAATTATGTTCTTATAAAATTATATCTGGAAAAGCTTTCAGTGACGAACCATGCCAAGCTTGTCTTCTTTTTCTTCTTTACTGCCGTAGGCACCGCTTAAGTTAACAACAGCGCGCCAGTCGTTTCACCTTTTCACAATGCCACGCCAATTTGAGATTCTAAGCGAACCCAGGTCCTTATCCATCTCATCTTTCCAATGGAGTGGAGGTCTTCCTCTGCTTTCTCGGCGAGTACTGCTCCGAATACTCTCAGAGCTTGAGGGTTTTCGTCCATTCGGATGACATGACCTAGCCAGCGGAGCCGTTGTCTCTTGATTCGCTGAACTATGTCAATGTCGCCGTATACCTCATGTCATCGGCGTACGCTAACAGCTTTACACTTTTATAGAAGATGGCACCTTCTCTATTTATTTTTTATTTTTTCGAAGTGTAGATTGAAGAAGTCGGATGATAGGGAGTCGCCTTGTCTGAAACTTTAGCTTACAGCCGTATTAGTTTTGCGGGGATACCAAATTCAGGCATCGCGCCATAAAGGCAGCTCGTCTTCGTGCTGTCAAAAGCAGCTTTGAAATCTACGAAGAGATGAGTGTTGATTCTCTTTTCACCGGGTTTTTCCAAGATTTGGAATGTGGCGAATATCTGGTCAGTTGTTGATTTTCCAGGCTTAAATCCATATTGATAAGATCCACTCAGTTTTTTGACGGTGGGCTTTAACCTTTCACACACTAGGCTCGATTCAACCTTGAACTGGTATATAAAAATATTTTTGTTACCAGAAAGCTGTAAGAACAGCCAGTGCACGGATCTTAAGCTCTTAATTTCAGTGCTTGTTTCTCGAAAATTGGTGCTTTCTTAACACAAGACTCCGCACTTTATTCCTTATATGAACGAACTCACAAATTACTTCAACTGCTTTTGAAAATTACTGAATTTTATCTTTGCACCTTAATAGTTGTATAAAAAACTGCATTCTTGATAATTTGACCTGGAAATAGCTTAAATCAATTTCACCCACTCACAGAGCAAAAGAGAGCGGCAGTGGGAGAGGTTAAAGCATACTTTGCTATGCTACTTGGAAATGATTCATCCTCTTGTCACTTGTCACTGTGCAAATGCGGGAGTGACAAATGGTATTCGAAGTCAAAAGGTTGTGCAAATATTTTTTTGTATTCTGACATTTGCTGGAATATCAAAAAGCAAAACCAGCAAACTAGCAGAGCAAAGGTAAACAAGAGAAAGAAGAAGCAGCACACAGTAAGAAAATAAAAATGTGTTGTCCTCGACTGTTTTCACCACAGAAAATTGTATGTTTTATTGATGATTTGTGAATGTAGGTGTTGTTGCGGTTATTGTTGTTGCTGTCGTCAAAGAATTATTTTCATGGAAGCGCCTGCATATTTTTAAGCTCACTGCATGAATTATTGCGCCTTATGTTTTTCTATCAAAGTAAGTTCGAGGAAACTCGCAAATAAATATACCAAAATGCTACAAATGTCTGTATGTATGTATATTTGTGGCTCGCTTAAAGCTGCTTTCTATTGTCATTGCTGGCGTAATGGTTTAAAAGTATTTAATTTGAAAATTGTTGCTTGACAACTTCATTACGCTTGTGCAGCGAGTTGCTCTTTGAGTTGAGTTGCGCGCTGAAATGCAGCGCCTGCATAAAAATATTTCGAACAAATTAATTAAAAAGTGAATTCACAACGTGTCGTGCGGCGTTTCCGCTTGCCCACGCGTTGCCAACGGGCTCAAAACTGCCACCGCACTGCTGTCATGTGTGCCCGCATTACCACGCGTACGAAACGTGCCACACACACACACACACACACACACACAAACACATTAGGTGCAAGCAGTAGCAACAACAATTTGCAGTCGAGCGTGACAAAGTTTGACTCGAATGAGTGGCACGTTGTGACCGGTGTGTACCGCTGCGTTGGCGACTTTGGGCGCAGGTGGTAAACAGTATTAGTAGACCTGAGAGTCAGTGGCAATACAACCACCGGACTAACATCGACACGCGTCAGGCGACAAATGCTATGGTAAGTACGGCAAATATGGTAGAGGCGAAACCACTAGCACGTGCGGGGCTTGGTCAGCAACGGCTGTGTGCCACGTGTTGGCATAACGGTAGCAATTAAGCGAGTTATCCCCGTACGAAAAAGGACTTTTAATAGATATTCATGCAATCATGGACGAAAACACCACAGCTTTGAAAGTATTCCACATAGTACCCGCCGGGAGAAGTAGAGGAAAAGAAAGACCTCCACTCTGTTGGAGGGACGAGGTGGAGAAGGACCTGGCTTCGCTTGGAGTCTCCAACTGGCCTTTTGGTGGCATAAAAGTATATCTATTGTGAGAAAACTAGAGGCAGTTAATGGTTCCTCAGATAATTACGGAATTCACAGCTCTAGTCTTAGGGTACTGAGTTCGTAGAGACATTGAGATAGCAAAACCCAGAAATAAGCTACCCCAAAAGATCTTACAAACAGCCGCCATTACAACGAACATGTTGAGGATACGTGGTTAGCGGGATCACATCATGGAAAAACTTTTTTTGATGTTTCAGAACAATAATGGGTTTCATTTAGCTCTAGCTGAGTTCGCAATATATTCATTCTTTACTTTAAGTGGAGTCGAAGACACATAATTTTTTCTACGCAGAATATGGTTGGCGATCCAAAAGATGGTATCTTCCTAAAGTAAAATCATTTCCTCCAGGGCTGCAGCCTGATGACATCGTGTGGTGTGAGCGCAGCTGCGATGGCCTTAGCGCACGCGCCATAAAGTCAATAAACGCTGGCAAGATAACAACGACCGAGCCCACTGGCCATTCGCACATTCGCGTTGAATAATTGTCTGTTAGAAATGTTCATATGTGTCACATACACATTAACAAAATTGTGTCGTGCCAGTGCGCCCCGAGGGCTGCCACCGTTTTTAACTATTTTTCGTCCATTGGCCTATCGCAATTTACGGTTGTGGCCCAATACTCGGCCTAGCGCATCAGGAAGTCGTGTCGCACTGACTGTTTTGCTTGTTTTAGCCGCGCATTTTTTATGGCATATTTGGACCAAACCACATGTTCCATTACAATGTTCGCGGCACACTGACATTTTTACCGTTGTTGCTTGCACTAAATTCGCACCGAACCCAAAACGAGCTCGCGTTGTCATTGTCACCCACTCAATGCGTGTAGCAGCTGCTGCGTCCACTCATCTACAGCGCCCCGCTTATTGCTTTGACTTCGGTGGTTATTTTTTCTGGCAGAAAAAACAAAAAACATTTTCGGTTCACTTAAAATCCCATTCATTCATTTGGAATCACCAGCGCTAAAACCGCGCTCCCACTGCCGCCTTTGTTGCCACTTTTTATTGCTGCCGAGTCTGGAACGTGGGCAGAAGGTGGCAGAAAGGCATTACGTTTAACGGGTTTTTTGAAATTTGTGCGTTTTTGTTGCGTTTCCCATTTTCCGGCTGACACTGTTGCAGTGCTCTTTGCACGATGATACTCGGACGCAGCTGCCGGCCGCGAGCCTTGTCAGTGCTGTTGAGCATCTACTAGTTTTCCCTGCAATTGCCGGGAGCTTTGTGCCCCTGTTGCCGTTTTTCTGTTCTCTTTTTATGCACTCTTATTTTGCTTTTGCCTTTGCCTTTGTTTTTGTTTTTATTATTGTTTTAGCTTCACTACTTCAAACAGTGCCGCCAGGCGTTAGATAGCCTCCTTCCATAACATACAACAACACTTTTGTGTTGTTGGCTCTGCAGGAAGCAATGCTTGTTGCATATGCCCAGGCGTTTTGGCGCGGCTTTGCCACAAAACACGTGGTAGCAGTGTGTTTAATTCACTTACATATTTCAAAGTGGGCTTTTAAGCATTTGGCGAATGGAAGAAGCGGGTGGAATTCGGTTTGTTGGTTAAATCGAGGAGAGAATTTGCAGTGCCGTTTAAATTGCATACCAAACGTAGTTAGAAGTTGTTATTTAAAGGAACAGATAATGAATAAAGCAGAAAGGCGGTGGGAATTTATTTCGAAAAGTTTGTAAACTTTTTCAATTATCATAACTGTTTCGAAAATATCAATGAACGATTTATCTCTTTGATGGCATTAAATAAATATGTATATAAAGGAAGGTGGTGTCAGATGGGCGGATGCTAGTAGACATACAGAGAGCCAGTTGTATGAATATGTAATTTAATGTTTCCGGGGTAGGTCTGCTTAGGGTCTCGATGATCTTTCTGGTGTATTAAAATTTGTGACTCTCTTGTTTGTCTTGCGTAGTATCGAAAATTTATGGTTTATTCAGTCACTAAGTCAAGTTTTACTCTGTTTCCTGTATGTCAAAATAATGTGTCCTAATTATGGGTGAGAGGGTGAGCTGTTAGCAGTGAAGAAGCGAAACATGTCGGAGAAAAAAAAACAAAAGGATTGGTTCAGTATCCAAAGAGATTATTGTGTATTTCTGATAGATAGTCCTGCATTTATCTGTTGTCCAGATGGACCTCACTTGGACAACTGTGAACGTTGTTTTTTAATGATTCTCAAAATCTCTTAAAAATGGATCACCGGATTCTCATGGACCGACGTTATGTCAAGCGCAGGGAAATGGAAGAGAAAGCCTTCGTCTATACAACTTTGGCAAAAAGCGGCTGACAAAATATTTAATCGCACCGCGTGGGACCCTTATTAGAACGCTTACAATTGCGGTAAAATTGACATTGCAAAGAGCAAGAAGTTCAGAGTACGTCTTACGGTGCACCTTACACCAAAAGGTTCTCACGGTCGTACAAGTTCTAGTTATTGACCAGCGCTTGTTGAGCTGACTAGAGGTCCAGCGTTAGAAGAAAGTGGACAATGTAGCACCGATTTTCTTTAAATCGGATGGAATTGGTGCTATCCCTACAAATTCATTGGCTTTATACATCCTGAAGATTTCTTTATGAGCGAGCACCCCAACACTAGTTTTGGGACTAATGAGTTTTCTGTTGACTTACGCATGAGTTTATTATACATATGTATATAAGCACACGAGAGTTTTAATCAGCAGTAAGAGAGTTCCTTCTTAAGTAATTTTAATACCATTTGAATTTAAGTTAAGGAATCTAAGTCATCTTTTTTTATCATCCTAACCTATCATTTGGCTATTGATTTAAACGGAGAAAAAATACTGTTGAGAATACTAGTATTTTCCTCAGAACGGCATTAGGTTTCAATCAATATTAAATACTCTCTTATTATACGAAATAATATAAATTTATTTTTATAGAAATTTCAACCCCGCCTCACTTCTATGCAACTTCAAGACGTCTCTATAAGAAAACCTTGGTACTTTCCATGTTACAACTACTCTGTTGATAGTTTTTAATCTTGCCGTAACAAACATAAACAATTTTGCATATCCAACAACTCGGTGTGGCTTAGTTGAGCTCAATACAACACTCCAACTGCAAGCCGCTGAGGTTTCACTTTCATTCCTCTGATACTGCTGATGCAATGAAAATCCCACTAACACTAAGAACTACTAAACCTCTGACTAAGCCATTCGTAAAAACAGCAGACACACACATACACACACGCATACACAGATACTTTTACACTGGCTCACAACATAACCGCATGAGTAAACTATAAAAATGCCATTGATTTGCATTCATTCATGAAGCGACGGATAAGCAGGAAGTGTGCGACACACGGCTGAGCTCCTAGGATCTCGGCAGTTTTAGCATATGAATGAAGTGCAGCTGAGGGTATTCAAGTACGCCTTTATATGCATATGTATGTATGTATGTATGTATATAAATATAGGAAAATGCAATGCAGTTGGTAATCTTTTGTTGGTTCCCGTTAAATCGGGATTGAAATTTCAAAATTTTTTTCACTAAAAGTTTTTTTTGAAATGTTACACTGAACCTACCTAACTTGTGTTCTCATAAAAACGGGATCCCGAAATCAAAAATTTTAACTTACGAAATTATATTTTTACCGAAATTCAAAAATTAATTTAATAGAAATATTTCTTGTAGAAAGAAAGTTTTAAAAATTTAAAATCTGGAGCATTTTATATTGAAAAAGTCGGGATCCTAAATTCGAAATTTTCAATTCCGAAATTAAAACTTTTTCTATAGTCCCGAAAAAACCTTATCCCGAAATTACAATCCTGAAATACTGTTGCTAACTAACTGCTCAGAGAGAAAGTTCTAAAATTATGGAATCTACAGTTTTTCATTTTGAAAAAATCGGGATCCCGAATATCAAAATTTCGAATTCCAAAACTTATGAAGCCTATGATATCGAAAAAACATAATCCCGCATTCTTTAGTCCCAAAAAATAAAAATAAATTACGTACTGAATTATGAATTCGGGATTTTGATTTTTCGATTCAATGCGTAAAGTGTACTTTTTTCGAAAATAAAAATTTCTAGTTCTGTAAGCTGCTTGGCATTGGCACGGAATGAAAGTTCTAATATCGCGTAGTTTAAAAATTCCAATACCAAAATCGTGTTGCTTTCAAATTGCACAGATTTAAGTTTTACAAATGCTACCATGGCATATCATTAAAAAAAATCGGGATCCCGAACTTGAAACTTTTTAATCCCGAAATCGTGCCGCTTGCCACTTGCTTATAACTAAAGTTTTACAACTATGAAACCTAGAGCATTTCATTAAAAAAAATCGGGGGTCCCGAAATTGAAACTTTTCAATCCCGAAAACGTACCGCTTGCCAATTGCTCATAGCTAAAGTTTTAAGACTATGAAACCTAGAGCATTTCTTATTGAAGAAATCGGGATCCCGAAATTGAAAATTATCAATCCCGAAAACGTGCTGTACAGATCCATCAATGAAAGCATGCTTCCTCAACGCATTTGTGCACAATTCGATCGTTAAGCAAAATATGGTAGCAGCAACACCTAAAACAATGGAAGGGAAACAACAAAAACAACAACTACCTACAAAAGAAAATGAAAAATTGCAAATTTCCCAGATGGTTCGGCTTCATTTTAATTTACTTACACGCCTACAACGAGCTACAGCTGCGCTGTAAAGAAGCCGTTAGGTTTGTTTATGTGCAAAAGGATTAATAAACCTGCAGCAATACACGTGTCGCACAGCCAATATATTCACACACACACATACATATGTATGTATATAAATATGGAAAAGTATGTATGTACACATGCAAATTATTATTGTGTATTTTTAGGTGTGTGCGTGTCTTCAACTATGGCATTAGTATACAAGTGTGTAAAATAAAGACATACTGGCTTGCACGTGCGGCAAGTATAAGTGTGTTCGTGAGTGTGTGTGTTGCAGTCCGTTGTAACAGGTAAGCACCGGAAGAAATACAAATGTGTGCAGAAAAAAGCGAGCAGAAGAAAAGCATACAAACTAGATCATCTTACTTGTTTGTTAACTCACAACAAGTATGTACTTGCATACATGCTTAAGTCCATATGCATGTGTGTGTGTGAGGGGTGTGTGTACATACACACATGTGTTTCAATGGATGCGTGTGCGTGAATGGCTTTGGAAGTGTACAACTTGCAGCGCCATGCAGAAAATTGCGTTATGTCTTAGTATTGCTGTTGCTGTTGTTGTTGTTGCTGTGGTTGTGGTTATGGCATATGCAAATTGCGTATAAATGGGCGAAAAATGCAAATCCATATTTGAAAAATTGTTTTCGGGTTTCGCTTTCGCCTCGCTCGGCTTAAGTTGAATAGAGGCGAGTGCATTGATATGCTTTTTTGCGTGTGCGTGAGTGTATGTGTGAGTTTGCGATAAAACGCTCGGCTTAGTTGCACTGTGTATGTGTGCTTGCATTTAAGGCAACAACAACGACAAGTCTTTTAAATCGCCTTTTTTGTTTTTGCTGTGTCTTTTATTTTATTTTATTTCATTCATTTTCCGATGGCATCTCGCATGTGTAAGCAGTTTGCTCCGGCGGGATTATGCATGCATAGATAATGCCGCAAACAGAGCACAAGCACGACAGAGTTTAACCCACGCTTAGGGAGCTCTGCAATATGCATGTCCGCGCACATAGCGGCTTATCGCACATGCGGAGAAAGGAGGACAAACATTGTCATACGAGCTAAATTGATTTTCGAAATTCAATACGTTAATCGGTTTATACTTGCAACTAAGGGAAGACGTAATAAATATGAAGTAGTGTTTTTAACGGCATTTAACAGTGTCTTTTAAGAAGGTGCAAATATTGAATACAAAAATAAGATTTTGTTTTTAAAAATTTTGAGAAAATACGCTTGAGTTTTTAAATTGGATTTATTTGGTATAATATATCAATATCCCTAAAAGTATGCTAAAGTAATTTTTTTAATGAAACTTAAAATTTGATTTGTATGACAACTTTTCCATAAAGTTGAATTAAAATTAAACTTTAACAAAATTTTTATATTAGAATTGGGACAAAGTTCAAGAAATTGCTTTTGTTCAATGTAAATCTGTTCAAAAATCCCTCTAAACAAGTCTCAGCTAATGTCAGCTTGAGTTTCAAGTTGCCACTCTATGCAAATCAGTTCCGTTTAACAACAGTATAAACCGTTACCCACAGCAGTAGTTAACTCAGAAGCGGGTAGAAGACGGACTGAATTTCACTTTTTGTTGCTTTTCAATTTAGAAACTTTTTCTGACCACTATGTCCATGCGCCGTGAGCTATTGTGACAAAAGACCGAACATAAAGGATAATAGGATTGCTTAGTGCAATCCTTTTTGCATCGATTAAAAATACAGAAAATAGAGAATGGCCCACGGCAACACCTACGAGTGCACGCGCTCACCCAATGCTATGCAAGTGTGTATACCTACCCGGTAGGAAAAAAAATTAAATAAAAAAATTTAAAAAAAATATATAAAAAAAATAAATAAAGTAAAATAAAATAAAATAATATTAAATAAAAAAATTTAATTAAATAAACTCAAAAAATAAAGATTAAAGTTAAATAAAAAAATAAAATAAATATAAAAAAACAAATAATAAAAAAAATATAAATAAAAATAAAATAAATTAAAATAAAATAAATGTATAGAATTTTGCACCGTTTTCTATTCTCAAAACTTTTTCGTATAATTTTTCCCACAGAGCATACATATGAGTATGATGAAAAAACGATCAAAAACAAAAACAAAATTGTATCTTGGTTTTACTGCAATGATTTCTCGCTTAACTGCATCCACCTTCGTCCCTAGTCCTGCTTTCTCAACAGAATTTGCATTTAGGATTTGAATTTAAATTCGTTCTTTGTTTGTTGCACATACTTTGCTTTTTTATCTTTAATCTGCTCGCTACTGGCACTACAGCAAGTGTTGCTGTTGTTGTCATAGTATATTTGCTTTTAATTATTCATTTGTTGTGCATCGAGCCACACACCGCACTGCGCCCTCTAGCGTCATTGTTATCCTAATCCCAATGCTTTGGGCCGCTGATGTTTTATGCATTTATGTTTGCCGAACCGAACGACCTGGACACCCTATGCCGTCGCACACTAATCACTGACGGCATTTACTTGCATGTCTGTTGTTGTTGCTGTTGCAAATGTGTTTGTAGCAGGATTAAGACGGTTTCGCTCCTCTTTGACCCATTTTTGCAGAACATTGTGTTATTTTCCATTTCATTTCCATTCAGCGATTAATTTCATTCATACCCCGCCGTCCTTCCCTTCATTCAGCCCTTATTCCTGCACTTGCATGCGAAGCGCTCCGCTGTACGTGCACATCCTTGCATCCAGCCTGTGGCTGAATGCATTTGTTGTTGTTGTTGGCTGGGCTATTACAGCGCACCGTTAGGTGTTAATGAATGCAAATCTAAGCCACACCTTCTTCGTATTCAATTGACACAAAAATTAAATTCTTAAACGTTGCTGCTAAGCGGGCCAACGGTCGGACGGATGGACGGACGTATGGATAACGGAGGAACGAGACTTGGAAGATTAATTCCCTTGGGTTCCATTCCTTTTGACGCGTGTCTGCAGTGTCACTCAAATGTTTTGCTCTTGTTGTGCCCGTGCTCCGCCTGATTTGAAGCCAGCGACAGCGTTGAGCTGCTGCCGCCGGCCTCATGAATATGCAATTCACACTCCTCCATTCACGCTGCTTTGGTTTTCGGGCGTTGCCGTTATTAATTTAAGCTGATTGCAATTTGGGTTAAGCACTCCTTTGGCTACAACACTAACCGCATTTGTTGCAAAACCATTGCAATTCATTCACTAGTTGTGTGTGCGTGTGTGTGTGTGCATTCGGTGAATGCGGTTGCATCTGCGTAAATGGTGCGAAAACTCACACTCGTGTTGATTTTCAAATGAGTTCATCTGGATTTGCGACACCTTTGTATAGGGTGATTTTTTAAGAGCTTGATAACTTTTTTAAAAAAAAAAACGCATAAAATTTGCAAAATCTCATCGGTTCTTTATTTGAAACGTTAGATTGGTTCATGACATTTACTTTTTGAAGATAATTTCATTTAAATGTTGACCGCGGCTGCGTCTTAGGTGGTCCATTCGGAAAGTCCAATTTTGGGCAACTTTTTCGAGCATTTCGGCCGGAATAGCCCGAATTTCTTCGGAAATGTTGTCTTCCAAAGCTGGAATAGTTGCTGGCTTATTTCTGTAGACTTTAGACTTGACGTAGCCCCACAAAAAATAGTCTAAAGGCGTTAAATCGCATGATCTTGGTGGCCAACTTACGGGTCCATTTCTTGAGATGAATTGTTGTCCGAAGTTTTCCCTCAAAATGGCCATAGAATCGCGAGCTGTGTGGCATGTAGCGCCATCTTGTTGAAACCACATGTCAACCAAGTTCAGTTCTTCCATTTTTGGCAACAAAAAGTTTGTTAGCATCGAACGATAGCGATCGCCATTCACCGTAACGTTGCGTCCAACAGCATCTTTGAAAAAATACGGTCCAATGATTCCACCAGCGTACAAACCACACCAAACAGTGCATTTTTCGGGATGCATGGGCAGTTCTTGAACGGCTTCTGGTTGCTCTTCACCCCAAATGCGGCAATTTTGCTTATTTACGTAGCCATTCAACCAGAAATGAGCCTCATCGCTCATCGGACACGGACGCGAAACACATTTCGAACCGAACACTGATTTTGGTAATAAAATTCAATGATTTGCAAGCGTTGCTCGTTAGTAAGTCTATTCATGATGAAATGTCAAAGCATACTGAGCATCTTTCTCTTTGACACCATGTCTGACATCCCACGTGATCTGTCAAATACTACTGCATGAAAATCCTAACCTCAAAAAAATCACCCGTTAATAACTTCGAGAACTCTTACACAAACATACACATATAGAAAAAGCCACAAATGCGGTAAGTAACAGGGCGACAAGGTGTACAACTGCAGCTAACTGTTAAAGTACACTCAACTGTGACTCGAAGAGTGATTTGCTGGCAATCAATGCGAACAGCTGATTGGAATATTCATGAATGACAGAAAACGCATTGAATTCTCAGAATTAAAATAAATCCGAGTACAAAAGCTGTTTGTGCGGAAATTGGCAAACTATGAATTCTGTTTGAATATAGATTATCTTTGTAATTTTTGAACTGCGTGACAAACTGAGCAAGTACTCGGAAAACCCAAATTTCAATCAGAGTTGCAACACCCAGAGGGTTTGAAGTCACTGTGCAGAAATAGTTTTTCGGATCCAATTTGGACTCTAGCCAGCACGGCTCAAAAGTGTATGCAGAGTAACTAGTTTGTTACTACTTATCATGAATGACAAGAGGACGGGGGCTGATAGATTGCCGCTCGAGCTATTCAAACACGGCGGGCGAAAACATGCCCGATGATCGAAATTTATGTCAGCTCTGTCCAAAAGGCTCTGTCCAGAATCTGCGCCAGCTACCGTAGGATAAACCTCCTCAACAACGTATATAAGGTTCTATCGAGCGTATTGTCTGAAAGATTAAAGCCCACCGTCAACAAACTGAGTAGACCTTATCGGTGTGGCTGTAGGCCTGAAAAATCTACAACTGACCATGTATTCACCATGCGCTAAGTCTTGGAAAAGACCTGTGAGAAGAGAATCGACAACCATCATCCACCTAAAGCTCCGTCAGGATCGGGAAGAACCTCTCCGACCCGTTCGATACCAAACAAGATTTCAGACAAGTTGACTCCCTATTGTGCGACTTCTTCAATTCACTGAATCGAGAAGGTACAACCTTCTAAAAGAGTGTACAACTGGTGACGCACGCCGATGACATCGATATCGCACTCAACTAGGCTCTCACGTGAATATTGACAGTAATTACTTCGAAGTTGTAGATAATTTCGTCTATCTTGGAACCAGTATTAACACCAACCATAATACTAGCCCCGAAATCCAACGCAAAATAATTCTTATCAACAGGTTCTACTTCGGACTGAGGAGGTAATTGAGAAGGAAAGTCCTCTCTCGACGAATTAAAACCAAACTCTTTAAGTCACTGATTATTCTCGTCCTGCTCTCGCAGAGGCATGGACGATAAAAATATCTGATGAGTCGACATTACAAGCTTTCGAGAGCTTTCTTTTGCGCGTTAGCCACGGCGAATACGCATTCGATGGAGATATCGACGACATTGACATAGTCCAGCGAATCAAGAGACAGCGGCTGCGCTGGCTAGGTCATGTCGTCGAATGAGTGAAAACATTCTAGCTCTGCAAGTATTCGACGCAGTACCCGCCGGAGGAAGCAGAGGAAGATAGAAACATCCACTCCGTTGCAAAGATCAGGTGGTGACTTCGCTTGGAGTCTCTAATTGGCGCCAAGCAGCTACAAGGAAAAATGTCTGGCTCGCTTTCGTAATCTCGGCTATAACCGCGTAAGCGATGTCTGTGCCAATAAAGAAGAACCTTTACTTCAGAGACAAGAATATCTGGAACACAAAAAGTGGTGTTTTATTTAATTTCACCTCTCATCTTGTTTTTAAACCCCTCCAAATCAAAAACTTGGAACCATAATGCTCATCGATAATGCTGTCTACAGTCTTGGTCTAGTTATAATGCTCGATGTGTTTCCTTTCTCTCATAAAATCTATTTCTCCAACTTCCTACACCGCTACTTGTAAAGAAAGCAGAAAAACTATTTTTTGTATTGAAAGTTCCGTTATACAAAACTGCCGGAAAAAACAAATGGATTTAAGGATTAAAACTTTTTCATCACACTTCCCCCATGCATGCTAGTGTGTGTGCTCAAGCAGACATAATCCGCCGATAAGCCGCATTTAAGTAAAGTAGGCGTAAACGTAAACGATTAAAGGACACGAATTGTTGACGATTGCAATTTAATTGCAAATCTATATATATTTGAAGGCCTTGCTTGCATTTTAAATGTGCGGACCTTTACATACAAAAGTAAAGCGTTTATACATATAGTAATGTTCCTGTGTTGTTACGGGGTTTGCGTGATAAATCCGTGAATTGTTCAAAAGAAGAAAATTTTTAAAAATTTACATGAATATTGTTGTTTCTGCAGCTACCTCTAATGATCTGGTCATTTCTATATCTATTCTTTCTGTATATTCAATATTTGTCTTATTCAACAAAGTCGTTCTCGTTTAAAAATAAAATATTTATATTCCAATTATGAATCAGTGTAAGCAATAACGAGTTATATGTGCAGATTATGAGATTAAATTTTCAAATAAAGACTCCTATCCTGCATCTAAGCAGGTTTATGTGAAGGAAGACCGCTTGCCAGTACGCACTTAATAGATACTGAAGTCGAGGTACTGACCGTACGATCAGTAGATCTATATTTAGTATAAACATGTTCGGATGCCCTCCAAATTCACAGAGCTACTTACTTACCCAGCACCCTGTGTAACTTCAAAACTTATTTACTTGTATGTCGGTTGGCAACGCCTCTAACATTCTGTCTCCTCAATAATTCATCTGTATTTTGTACACTCCCCTACTCCCCCAACTGTGTGTGCGTATTGGAATTGCAACAGTTGCACAGACTGATATCGGCGGTGGCGTCATGGACAACAAATTGCTTGCAATTCCCCTATTGCGACATGCAATTGACTGCGCATACTAAGTGGCAACCTCGAGCGGACAATGTGCCCTTCTGGCCACGCAGCAGCCATTTAACATTTTATCAATTCCGATTCAGTCGCCCGTTCGTCCATTCGTCCAGCCATTTACTCAACCCACAATCGTTAATTCCTTTGGTGAGCGCTCGCAAAGTGTCCGTGTCAAATCGATTGCAAGCTCGTTGGCATTTATTTTGCGATTTTGTTTCAATTTCGTTCGAAATTCATTACATTCTCTGATTAAGTTCGTGTCTGAAAATCTAAAATTCACAATCTTATTTATACAGACGAGCTGCAAGCGGAATTCTATTAAAGTACTTTTACGAAGATGGATTTTTTGCTGATGCTGTTTCAGTAGTGCCAACTTTTTTACTCGATAAGTGATGATGATGTGTTGGTATGTTTTTATAATGCTACACAGTTGCCACATATCAAATATTTGTGCAGATAAATTGGAAAATTAGCAAGTGAAATAACACCACGAATTAATCGCGTGTGGTTTCGTGACGCCAAAGTGATTCAAGTCTTTTGCTAGAAGGAAGGAAGAGACTGGAGGCGTGTCCTTTGAATAATGAAAGTCGTCAGTCGAGTTTTCGGCTTTAAGGGTCATTATTTGTTAACGCAAGCAACTCCTTGGTTGTAGTTTATATTTTTTTTTGGAAAGTGAGTGCCATAGGTGATCATCCTCTCCATTCGAGCATATGAATACTATATCAAAGGTCATATTCGTGATGCCGAGCTTTAGAGAAAAATATTTGAAGGGATTCCTGTGATCTATTCATAGAAAAGTCGAATATATTTGATAGAAATTGAACCATATGAAGTCATATTCAATGAACTAAAGCTGAAGTGGTCAACAAAAATGTTTATATAAAAATCTTCAGCACTTTTGACAGCAGCAAAAATAAAGAAAAATATGTCTTCATATTAAGATCATAGAAAAGGGTTTTCACACTATTAAGGATAAGTTCTTGCTGCTTTTGCTCTATTCACTCTCTTTCTCCAAACTGGCAAGATAGCACTTAAAAAAAATTCTTGTCCAGCGCTGGCATCCTGAAGGACGACTACTTCTCATGTACTTCGAAACGGCACTCCGTATGACATTGCCAAGTACCAAAACTGGTCTATGCGTAGCTCACGAGCCTGCCAGAATAACCTAACTTTTTCTTTTTTCAAATAGCGGATTTTTTCAATAAGAGCGCTACAAAAGGTTTGGGATATTAATAAAATTCTTCAATCCTGTGAAAGTACATTCAAGCCCTTACGTATGGAACTCGACTTCTTTTGCATGAAGTCCATTCACAGTAACGAGCCGGTCTTGATCATCAGGAGAAGTACGACCCAATGACGCCGCCGGCATATAAATCGCACCCAACCGTAATTTTTTCGGGATACAATGGTGACTCATGGAGTACGTGGGGATTGCTGCTGACCAATAACGCATATTTTGCTTCTTGATGAAGCCATTCAGCCAGAAATGAGCCTCATCACTGAAGGCGAGTTTCGATGAAAATCCGGATCATTTTCAAGATGTTGCTCAACCCAATTCACGAACATACAATTTGATCTTCTAAGGATGTAGGCCAAGATCTTTTCTCATAATTCGCCACAACGACGTCACAGAGATGTCCAATGCGTGTGTGAGAGACTGATTTGGGTCTTCTTAATTTGATGGGCCAGTGGCAACATTGTTCTCGACACTACGAGGACTTCTTTGCCCCACTAACACGGCAACATTTTATACTATGCCTGGGAATTAAAATTTTTCCACTAGACACCAATTATTGATCTGACAGGACGATTATGATGACCATAAATTGAACGTAGCGCTCTTAAAGCTGAAACCACGGACTCCGAATTTCGGTAGTAAATTTTAATAATTTCGATTCTTTCTATATCTTTTTATGATGAAATGGCAAGCTTTCCTGAAAAGAATAGCCAAAGAGCAGGAAAGAATATGGTCATTTGCTGTCACTTTCGGTGTACTTTTGTAACGTCCCCATTAAAATCCCGTTTTATAATTTGTTTATTTTAAAAACAAGCTGCGAAAGCTTCAGTATTCTCTTCTCTTTCGAAGAGAACATTCACAATATTTGTTTTTAACAAGCTCTAAGCCCTTTAGGGTTACTCACTTGTCTTAAAAAATATGCTTAAATTCTATCAAAAATGTATTCAATACCCAAATACAGGATATCGATAACTTGCATATAATATTAGTTTGCATGCCGCACATATACTTTTCAATGCTGCCACTCTGCGCCCTAATAAATTTAAGCTTATCAATTCATAAAAACATATTGGCCGCATTGCGCAAGAAGTGTGTGCATGCGGGGACATTTGCGAGTTTATAGGCCAACGCGCATATCCAGCTTATCGCGTTTTCATGCTTAGTGGTTAAACTATTTTAATGCCATAACTTGCCACTTGAGTGTGGCAAACTTTATTTCATACAGAAGTTCGCACAAAAACTTCACTTATGCATTACAACTTGTCGGCGGTGCTTGTCTAACAGTACTTCCCAAGAGATACCACGCTGAGGGCACATGCAATGAAGCACATTCATCATCTACCAACCAGCGCTTATTGCAGCGCATATCTGTGGCCAAACTTACCACACATCTGCTCGCAAAGAAACTTTGTCCTCCCCACATATTTCGGAGCGATTTGTAAGACATTTCCTTTCGTAGCGCTTGTACTCGTCTAGTCGCTCACCACACTCCGCTTTGTCTGACATTAGTTTCGTTGATTGACTGAACGACTGGGCGACTGCCTTCAATCGACAGACGGTCGCGCGTACACGCCGCTGACTGAAATGTTACACCGTGCGTATTTGCCACAGATACGCCGCACGAGCGACTAGCGTACGCAACCTGTGACAATTTCCAGGTACTCGAAGACAGCTTTCACATTTCCCCCTTTCGTTTTTTCTGTGATTCGTCTGCGATTGACTGCATCGCGTTGCTTCATTTACAATGTTAGTTGGGGAATCGTGATGCGCTCAGGAATCAATTTTGAAATTCAGGACATGTTGCAACTTTGTGATTTTGCGAAAGTCAAGCGATAATTCAACGTTGTCCCCGGATGACGACGACTTTCACCAGCGTAGTGGTGATTGGCGACGAAAGAAACGCATTGCTTTAGAAGCGGGGAGTTGCATGCTGCACAGCATGCCACTGCACAAATGTGAGGAGTGGAGCGCGAATGAAAGCATGTTTTATTGTGTGGTGTGGAAGACGTTAAATTGGTGGTTGCTTCAGTATGGTATTCTTGAATGCTTTCTAGGATATTACAGCGCTTGTCAGCAATGTTCAACAATCAAAATCTCTTACATTTATGGCCGTTTTTACTAGGAATGTTTTAGTTAGTTTAAAGAAAAATAGTAAATATTTTCGAAGAAGAAGTTTTCTCGAAAGTTCATTAGCAAAGCTCATTATAATTTGCAAAAATAGATAGATAGATAGATAGATATTTATTTATTTCATGCACAATAAATATACAGTAAACAAGAGAAAAAAAAGCAGCACTAGCTCGAGGCCATCAGCTGGTTTTACAAAATAAATACTAATTTACATTTCTTTTATGGATTACAAATATCATACAGTTAAGGTTAACTAAATTAAATGAGATAGGTTGCATGAGGCTATAAAACTAGATATCTTGCTTATGTTAAGTGCTGTAGTGTCGGAAAGAAGTTGTGATGGAACAGTCAAGCCAAAAATCCGTTGCCTTTGAATAGAAAAACGAGGGCAGATGTCCAAGATATGCTTCACTGATGTGCTCATTATAATTTGCAAAAATAGAGATTGGTCTTTCGAAGATATATGGTTTAATAAGAAAATTATCAAGCTTGCCTGCGAACTCGAACTTGGCTAATACTTATGCAATGGTTGAATAATTTAATATCATCGAAATGAGACTTAAATAGTAGCTACGGTCAAAACAGATACAGATATCATAATATATTTATATCAAACATAAACCGTCAGCAACCACAGCCTCCTTTCCTTGCACAACTTTCAGGTGGCGTGCAAAGCTTCCACCTTCTAAAGCTCAACTTTCATTATTCAAAACGCCAGTGAAGTGGAAAGCATACTCTCACATATTAATTTCCTTAGCAAGCACTAGAGTAAGTTTTCAAAAGATTATGTAAACTGTTCTTCAAATGGAAACATAAATTAATTCATAATAGCGACAACAACAAGAGTGCCGTCGTGCAAAAACAACACGTAGCATACAACAAAAAGCTCAGTAAACAATTTCAGTTGTCAGTAAAAGAGAGACGCAACTTTAACCGAGAACTACTACAGCGAAAACAAGCAAACAGTTAGAGTGGACATACAAAACATGGCAGGACATGACAGCACGGAACGAAGTGAACGGCAAGTGCCACAAAAAAAGGAGTGAAAATAAAGTGTAAAATACAAAAGGAAAGCGGCAAAAGACAGAGGAAAGCAAAAAGTTTGCTTTGCTGAAAAAATACGCGCACAAAAATGACCGCACAATTTACTCACAATTTTTCTCGCTCTAACTGTAACGTAACGTTACGCTCGTCCTTTGGCAGCGTTGCACGTTTTCATTATTTTCTAACATCGCGTTATGGATAGCCTTTTGTGTGTTATTCGCTACTGTTGTGGCGCTCGCTGTGTTCCAACGGTTATGTGCGTATTGTACAACCTCACGAAAGTTTTCATTGTGAGATTTAAAACAAAGCATATTCAAGTTGCTTAAAGAAATTCATTAAATTGTATGCAATTTTCAGTAAAGTAGGCTAAACGAAACAACTTTGATTAAAAAACACGATTCCGTTTCGATTGAAAAGGCAAAATACCCAAAGAGGAAGACTTGATCTCAGTGAAAGATCATGTTTTAAGTGTTACGAAGAGCTGGTTGATATTCCAACTATTATGAAGAAAGAGACCTTACTGGCCTTAAAACGTACAGAATGGATTGAGACCAAACTAAGCAAAACAAGTAAAGAAGGCTAAGTTTGGTTGTAATAGAATATTTTATACTCTTGCGACTTTCAACGATCAAAGCCGAGGAAAAACCTTCCTTTAATTTCACTAAAATATCACACAGTTTGACCAACTTAGATGGTTTAGAGACAGGTAGGAAGTCGGAAGTTGCTATATAGTCAGGGTCGGATCCAGAAACAGTTTTTAAATAAAAATTTACTTGAAACATGAATATTCTTATATTAAATAAAGTAGTCCTCATACAGTTTAATATCATGGTGGAAAAATTTCAAATCGACCTTTTTATATCAAATCCTACTAAAATGAAAAAAACACATTATAAATCGTAGACGTGGGGCTGACTTACTTTATTGCATAATACTGTAGTGAGTTCGTGTATTGAATAGAAAAATTCCACAAAACAAAACGATGTGGGCCAAGTTTTGAAAATCTTTCAAGAACTTCTTCTGCATTGACTTCAATATCATGATGCGTGTGCAGCAACGCCAGGCCGATCTACCTTGAACCATGTTCATCCTCCGCCACGTTTTCATGCGGCAAAGTGTCGAAAAAGAGCTTTCAGAGCTCACATTCATCACAGGAAGGGTGCAGAGTATGCGAGTTGAAATCCATCCAACACTTCTCTAGAAAAGCACGTCTTCAAATCTTCGCCGATTGTATCCAACAGACGAATGTACGCTGAGACCCTGTATTATTCTTCGCAAGTTCTCACGCAGAAATTTTCACGTTTTCTTTGTCGGTTGCAGATCGACCTCGGCTTTTTGTCTTTTTGTAAATTTCCTCCATTTCTATCCTCTGAGCCGAAGCTAAAAAAACACCTCTAAACAGGTAAAATATCGAAGTTATATGAAGATTTTTTTTCGAATATCGTGATGCCGTTCCTTCCTACCGGCCAAACTGTCAACAAGAAATACTATTTTAGTGTTATGCGTCGATTGCGCGAAGAGGCCGAAATTATGGGCTAAAAACTCTTTGTTTTTCCATTACGATAATGTTCCCTCGCATACTGCAATGATTTTTGTTAGTTTTTCGCCAAATTTTCAACCAATATTGTGTCAAAACCACCGTATTCGCCTGATTTAGCTGCGTGTAACTTCTGGCTATACAGCAAACCCAAACGACTACTCTGTGGAAACGATTTTAAGTGAATTGAAGACATTAAATGTGAAAAGCTAAGAGTATTTAAGGCTATTCCGGAAATTGACTTTAACAACTGTTTTGACGATTATAAACACATTGGCAGAAGTCTATTGTGGCCAGGGGGGATAACATAAATTTTGCAGAATAAATTAAGAATTTAAGATTGTGAACAAAGTCTTACTATTTTTTGCTAATATGAGTACCACCATATATTGCGGACCTACCAGCCAGAGTGTTACAGCCTTGCGGATAATCGTCAGTAGCCAAGAAAAAAATAATAAACATTTTTAATTTTTTTTTTATTTTATCAGTAAGAACCCACGAAAACTAATTTGCCAAAAAGTAAAAGTAAGCGAAAAGTGAAAGTAAAATTATTTGCCACCCGCTGTTGCAGCTAATTTGTAAACAACTACTTACACGCAACGACCAACAACAGCGAAAATAATTATAAATAAAGGAATAACACTCCAGGCGTGAAGAATTAAAATATCCGACACCGATGAGTGTGACCGCGATGAGGCACGAAGATAAAAACGGCGTTAGAGCGATGGAGAGAGCGAGGGAAAATATGGAGCATTGCGAAAAATCGCCACCACCGCAGCTAAAAACTTTGCTGTCAGTCAATCATTTTAATTAAGTAATTTTTTTGCCGCCTGACTATGCTGGCCGGCAGTGAAAGTTTTCCCAGTTGCCGCACGGCGTGGCGCTGACCAACAGGCGCACGGCCACCAGCAAATCCATTATGTGCACATTTGTGAGTGTTGTTGTGTGAGTGAGTAAGCCACAAACCAGCGCTCAACACCCGCTGCGCTACTTCCGGCTTCGTAGAAAACCGGAAGCGGAAACGGATGTTAAACCTTTCACGCGACGCTAACCACAACGTCACAAGAACACTTTCGGCCACCGAACGCCGCTGTGCCTGAGTTGAGCTGGCCAAAAAGCAGCGCTTCGCACATTCAACTTCATTCTTTAGTTCGGTTAGTGGGTCAGATCGCCGCAAGGACTACTATGTGTGTATGTGTGGCTGTTTGGTTGCACGCTTGTGTAATTGCGGTTAATTATAGCTCCGCTTTGGGCGGAAAAGCGTGACACGATGTTTATATTCATACCAGGCGCAGCTGCGGCGCCTTCGGGAGAACGCCGCGGTTCAGTAGTCCAGCGCATTCCAGATTGTCGCATCTTGACTATTTCACTTGTTACTCACCCTCGTGTCGGTTGGTGTCTGCCGTGGCGTAATCGCAGACGCTGCATGAGCATTCGCTAGATTTCATTGTTAATTGCGGAGATTTGCGCATAGTTTCTGGCGGAGATTACGCGGTGTTTAACGAGCTCGTAAACCGGTCGAATAAAAGTTGCTAAAAAGTTTTTCACATCCCCGCTCCCGCACCCGCACACACTCGCCTTGCCATTTCACTTATTTAATTATAATCGTTATTGTTTTTGTTCTCATTTGTGTCTGTTTTTTTTGTTTTTGGCGCATATCTTTGATGGCTTTGCATTCTGTGTTTGCACTTCGGCAAAGTACATAAGTACTTTCGGGAGTTGCTCCAACTAGTTTGTACGAGAGCACGCAATTTGAGTTGGCTAATTAATTAAATTTTTATGGCATCCGGGATATGTGCTAAGCGTCGTCGGATGGCTATGAAATCTGTTTACGCGATGTGGCAACGTGAGATTGCAGAACTTTGATTAGAATGTGATATATTTAGTAGCTGGTAATTAAGTGTTGACTAGCGCAAAAATAGAATAGTAAAAACTTTCAGAACAAAATAAAGCCGCTTTCGTTTTATTAAATCCCTGAATGAATAATCAATATTTAAAGAGTAGTGGAACAAAGGACACCCTCTACTGAGCTAATATGGTATTAAGTGAGGTGTGGGTTAGTTTAATCTGGTCAGTTTGGTTCCCTTTGCGATACCAGATGGAGTTCATTTGCTATTTTAACAGATTCAGCGGCCTCACTGTCGGTATCTCCTCCAGTGAATCATACTGTGACAGCAGTCTTATCGATCTGTCCGTCCCATTTTGCGGTCGTGTGTCGCCACTATACAGTGACCAGTCAGTATTCCCATAATGCTCCCACAGTTTTTTCTACCAAGTGCCAATAGGAACGGTATGTACTTCCGTTTTGCACATGATTTTTCACATGATTTTGACAGTTTTGCACCCTGGTAGCTGCTTTTCTTTGCCATGCTTTGTCGAGGTCGTCGTATCGACAATGCGTGGGTTTCCCAATGTTGTTCACGTTTTTAGATGTTAGCCTTAACTCGTTCTTGGCATTCTCGTCCACTATTTCATTGCCCTCGATACCATTGTGGCCTGGCATCCAGTAGAAGTTAAGTTGTTTTCTTTGGTTTAACATTTTTCACTACTGCCCTGCTTGCCAAGACACTTCTGACCGATGTGCGATACGAGGTTTCTGCCTTGATTGCTGCTTGGCTGCCTATGCAGATGTCTGGAATCACCTGCAGGTTCATTAGAGGCCAGCATCACTACTTTCGCAATAGCAAAGGCCTCAGCCTGTAAAATACTGCAGTGGTCTAACTATAGCTGTGTATCACCAGTGCATGAGAGAGGGAGAGAGCCGCCAGTTTGTACCGAGCATCTGCGTACACGCATACAAAGCATTGCTGGCCCTTTCTTCTACATAGTGCTTCCACAGCAGATTGCTCTCAACACTGCCCAAAGCTACTTGGTTGGGTCCTTGAGAGAGAGTTGTGTCCCATTTATGGAAGAGAAGCTCCATAGTGAAATTGTGTGCTTTCTTGTGCTTTCCAGTTCTGGACTGTATTGAGAGTGGGGGTCATAATACTACTAATGGTCTGTTGACACCTTCCCGTTATTAAGATGGCAATGACGTCTGCATAAGCCACTATCCTAGGGGGTTTGCCTTTCAAGTTCCTTACTAGTTTATTGACCACTAGTGTCCATAGAAGAGGAATAGCACTTCACGTTGAGGGGGGTACCTCTACAGACCTTTCCCTTTGGGCATTTTAGCGACGTTCCACAAGTAATCTACTTTTATCTTTCTAGAAGTCAAAAGGGTTCTGATCCAGCTTTGTATAGCAAAATCAACACCTGTTGACTGGATACTGTTTGGAAAAGGTTCCGTAGAGAGGTTGTTAAACGCTCCAGAAATATCCAAGAATATTCCAAGAGCGTATTTCTTATATGCAAGTGCACTTTCGATATTAAATTCCAGTGATGGAGTGCAGTCTACTGGCGCTGCAGGCCCTAATGTACGCACCAAAGATTTGATTTAGAGTGTTCAGCTCTTTTGAGTAGGTTGGGTGGGTATGTGAGGTGTAACTTTGGGAACAACTATCTGTATTAAAGATTCATTCACAATAAATTAGGTTGATTCCAAAGAGTTCCTAAATATCGCGCGAACCTACAAACGTTCAAGTTCATTTAACATCTGCTCAAATTTGACCGGGACGGACATCATGACCAATCTTTATAATTATCTTCAAAAGAGACTCCTAATCCAATAAAAGCATGTTAAAGCTTAGACCAATTTTCTATACACTTATGCCTCCGCTGAGACAGTCTTCAATGCTTTCAGTGAATTTTGGTATACTATCAAATAATACGTCGTTGAAGTCCTAATTCGTCCTAATTTCTTAAACTCAAATGTTATGGAAACAAATTGTGTTTTAATCGCATATGAGATCAACTGGATGAATGAACAAAAAGAAGATCTTTTTTTATGTCAAAAATACACACGAAGATTGACATTGCCATCCGAGAATGATTGCACTCAGATAAATCTTATCTGTAAGAAGACCGAATCAGGTAGTGATCAACTGTCTTTAAGATGTATAAACCACCGAAAATGACCCACATCATTTCCATATGACTTGCCCTTATCCAAAACACAAAACAAGATCTACAACATAGCAAGCTGAAGAGTGGACATCAATTTTTGTGTGTCTCTTTAAACAACTAATAATCATTTTGTATTTCCAAAATATTATTGTGACTGTGAAAAACGGGCCAGCAACCGACTTATAGCATGTTTTTTGAGATTGAAGATCGTAGTCTTCTCATTGTCTACGGTATAAGGTCTCGGGTGTCGTTCCAATACAAACCGAATACCTTTCTACAAATCTGGCGAATTCACGAAGGTCTGCTTGTCTGTATGTAAACGCATGTAACATATGAGCAGTAGCTGCCACATACAAGCCCGCGTTCTAGAAATCTGCGTCATTTATTATTTGCAAGTGTTCCCAGTAAGTGGATTTTAATTAACTCATAACTTCGAGCAACGCGCCACGTGTACTAGGCAGAGGTGGCTCTCGTGCCACACACACAAGCATACCACTGCATGAGGTTGCCACATGCCAAATATGTACTTACATAGCATTCATGCGATGTCCCCATTCCACCACCACCTTGCCACATGTGACGCGGCGACTTTCCATCGTTTGGTAATTAAGCTGTGCGGCACGAACGGCCTTCACGAAATGCAATGCAACACAGCATTCGCTGGATGACAAATGCCCAGAGAGACAAATGGAAGCTCGTGTAGTTGACCGGAGCGTACATAGAAAGTAATTCAAACTAATTTTCGACTGCCAACACGACGGCAATGAATTGTTTAGCAAGCAGTGTGCGCGTATGTGAGTGTGTGTGTGCAGGCACTCGCCTTCGGTGGAAGTGCACGGCATCGCTCTCGCACTTGTTGCACGGTCGCTCCGCATGAATTATGCGTTGTGCGTCCACTCAAGCGATTTGAGACAATTAAATTGAAATTTATGATTTATTCTCGCACTGAAATCTACAAATTGAATTGGTGATTAATGTCGACCCTAACGTCGCAGCAGGCGGCGCTTGGCGCTCAATTTGCGCTGTCAATTACATATTCAATTAATTAATATTTGCATTATTCACCGAAACTGTAATGAATTGGAAAAAATCAGAAGTTGAAAACAATTTTTACTTGTGATTAATTTAAGTGCTGGGAGAATGGCAATTCTCGGTTGAAAATATATGCCACAACTTACATTGACATCTGACACATGGATGGTAACGCATTTGAAGCTTGACAATTTGAATCAATGGAGAATGGAATGGTTGAGAAATATTGCAGAAATCGTTTGAACTCAAATCAACAACTCATGTCAACTCTGTTACTATTTTTTGATATTTCTGCATAGGCAGACACAAAAAGAAGGAGACCGAAATGCGTGAGTATGAAGAGCTTGAGAAGCTCGCCGGCAGGGGTAATGCTCGAAAATTCTACTAAAAGTGCGGCGACTAACGGAAGGTTTCGAGACCGAGCATCCTCTTGTAGGACCCAGTGTGGTTATCTAGTGGCTGAAATTGCTCATCACTCCCGTCCTGCTATATGTGGCGGAGACATGTACGATGACAACATCTGATAAGTCAGTCTTAGGAGTATCGAGAGAAAAGTTTTGTGGAAGATTTATGCTCCTTCATGCATTGCCAATATCGAGTACCGCAGTCGATGGATCGATGAACTGTACGAGATATACGGCCAATATTAACATAGTTCAGCGAATTAAGAGACAGCGACTGCGCTGGCTAGGTCATATTGTCCGAATGGAAGAGAGCACCACAGCTTTGGGGGTTATCGATTCAGTACCCGCCTTTGAAAGCACATGAAGAGAAAGATCTCCCCTCCATTGTAGATATCAGATTGAGAAGGACCTGGATGCACTTGGTATCACGAATTGGCGCCAAATAGTGAAAAAAACGACTGGCGCGCTGTTGTTAACTCGGCTATAACCGCGTAAGCGGTGTCTACGGCAGTAAATAAAAATATCCGTTTAAGGGTACATGGCAAACATCACTTTCTCCCTCTTTCATTAGCCACTTCCTCTAAAGAGTGTAATTTAAGCATTGCTAAAAGCCAATTTAAATCGTAAATGCGATTACCTACCACTGTGCACCCAACAAATCTGCCCTTTGGCAAGGTGGAATATTGGTTTTCAAGCTCGAAGCTCGAAGATGTACGCACGTCTAGGTAAAGACTGCTTCTGAAGTATTTTAACATTGCTGCAAGCTTAAGTGTTGCGGTTCACGGGAGCAGCATCACCCTTCGTTTTTCGCTTATTAAGTAATTATCGTGCAGAGTTGCCATGTGTACGAGTTAATATGTGTAATGAAAATAATTAAGTCTGTTCGTTCGTTCGTGCTATCCTTTGCATGCGGTTTGGATTCAATTGTGTTTTTTGCGAGGAGTTTAAACGCGTTATAAAGAGATGAGGAAGACTGAAAAGAAACAGTGCAAAGCCTAGCAAGATAAAGAGAAGAGACTTGCTAGTCCAATCACTTTTAAAAATCGGTTTCTTGATGAGACCTTTCTTATAAACTACTCGTAGAAAATATATGCATACGGATGCACTTTTCACCAGGAAACGGTGGGCAGTTGCAGCTAGAATCGGCCTTTTACAAATACCGTGTTCCTGTCCCAGGAATTTCCACTCTCCATTTATTTGCAAAAATTATCATAAAAGAATATTGCTTTGGAAAAGTAGTTTGAGAGGAATATTTTTTAAGTTCGTGGATAATCTAGTAATAATTTTTCAATTCCTATCAATTATTAATCTTAACAAAACAACCGAGCTCAAGTCACTCGACAAGGTAAAATATATCGTTAAATCTCAGATTTCGTCACCGAAGTTAGCCATACAGATACGAACTAATAAACATGCGGTTACTGTGATCGATCGATTGGGAGTACCAGAATAATACTTCCCAATAAGAAAGTTGAAATTTTCAGCAATGAAAATCCCATTTGATTTGAAAAGAAATATAATGAAATTTTTACAAAACATTTTAAAATAAAAAGAAGCTCTCCAAATGATATAGCCGACAGAAGAGATTTGAATGCCCTTTTTTATGGCGTTACAATTTTGAACAGTACAATATATTATAAATAGGATATGAGTTTTTAGGTTTCTGACTAAAAGCGGCTTCAAATAGATTAAAAAAGAACAGAAATAAAGCAAGCATACTTTAATAAATTCAAGACGCGAACTTAAAGAGCTCCGCCAGCATTTTCCTATACCAAGCAAATAATTTAAAAAATGTCATGGCAACACTATGCCACACATCTTGCAAATGAACAGCCGAAGTCGTTGTGCGGAGGCGTCAAAGTGCACGCAAAGCTAATTAAATTTTAAAAATTCAATCATTACGAAAACTCGCAAAAGAATATTCGCTGCCAGCGCTGTGTTATGGAGCTGCAACAGAGAGCTCTTTTATGAGTGCTCATGTGTGCTGAGAGTGTGTCATGTCGAAAACATGATGCTGCCGGAAGTTTTAATACTCTTTAACTCTTTCGTGCGCCGCAATCTATGTGGGGAAATCTGCAGGTTCGTCGGTGCTTATTAGGGAAACAAAAGTGTGCTTGTGAAGTTTCATAAAAATGTGAGGTTTAAGTTGGCAACTGCGGCTTGAGGTTGGTCTTTGCATATGTGTAAAAATTTTGCGAAGTAGAATTTTGGGATAAAGGAAGATCAGTTACATGCATTTTAAAAGAGAAAAAGAGATAGGTAGAGAGCCTTCATTAATGCAAGTTTTTTATGCTCTAGGGATAAAGGGTAAATAGGGAAGTTTTTCTGAGCGAGATGATTTAAATTTTTCTAGAATAAAGAGCTAAATAGGCAAGTTTTTCTAGGTCTCAGAAAGTAAGTGAGTTCGTACGGCTTACACTTGATTGTTCTAATTTTATTTGTACTCTTCGGAAATGCATTTTCAGCCAAATTGGCACTCATATGTCTTTATAATTGGTAGCATTCTCGGGACAAATGAAAACCTCAGAAAGAAACTTTCGAAATTTCCCGTTCTGATTGAGTGCTGAAACTTCCTTCCAATAATGCGATGGCATAGGAAATTCCTCTTTTGGTCTGATAAAATACGTTTTTCGAAGAACGACAGCCGAAGCTTCCATTATTGCCTCCGCTTATTAGACTCCCAACACACTTACACATACATGTATGAATGCATTTGTTGGGTAGCGCGCCACTCTTACGCCACATTGCACATTCGTGGCGCAGCGCATCTCTGAGCTGCAGTTGCACACTAAGTACACTGATTGAGCAATGAGCTCGGAGAGGAGGCAGACACGAGAAGTCGTGGAGCAGCGGCGTGGCAGGGCAGTGTCTGATTCCATTTCCCGTGTTTTCCTTTAAACTCTGACTTAATTAAGTAAAGTAGTAAATTGCGGTTATGCCCAGGGGGCCCGGGCGTGAATGGCGTGGCTGCTCGCTCGTTGCCAGCGCTGGTGAGCTGTGCTTTTTGGCTGACTGTCTGTCAGTCTGTCTATCGTTGCGGTCGCGTTTGAAGGTTGCACATTTGCCGCTGGCTGTTTATTTCATCAGCGAACGCAGACACTTTCGCACTCTCGCACGTATGTTTGTGTGTGTGTGTATGGGTGCGTGTATTTTCGGTGCTCTTGAATTTTGTACGAGCAAAGCGTAATGGCATTAATTAATGCGTTTCGCTCCGCACTTGCAGCGCCAGCAAGGTGCACGTGCATGTGTGCGTGTGAGTAGCTACTTACGCCTGTGTGTGCTTATTGACGTATGAGTGCAGTTGCACACATTGTCGGCTGCAGTACAACGGCGATGTTCTTAAACTTCTTTTAATGCCATAGAGCATATGTGAGGGAGCAGCTCAAGTGAGATTAAATTTTTGGGCTAATTAGTTTCAAAACTGAGTAAAGTTGAGTTAATGAACAACTTTTTAACTTGGCTGCTAGTTATTACTGTTTGCCTTGAGGAACAGCTTTTTATATTATTTTGTGAAATAAAATTTTCCCGGCTATTAAATAAATAAACGCACAAGGAACTGACATAATTTGATTGTAATACATATATGAGAATTATATTAAGGATACGAATTAAAGCTTTCTTGCTTCACACACATCCCACGCGTTTATACGTATGTACGAGTATGTATAAACCACATCCATATGAGAGCTCGAATTATTTTATCCAGCAGCAGATTAAAGAAGTCGCACGATAAGGAGTCGCCTTGTCTGAAAGCTCATTTTGTATCGAAGAGGTCAGAGAGGTTCTTTCCGATCCTGTAGGAGCTTTTGGTACTTGGAAGAACAGAAATTGGCTTTTGGCAAAATCAACAATGGTGTTGCAGTCCCCAGACCTAGCCGAAGTGACTTTTTTGTTCCCAAAACTAAGGCTAACGCTACGCTACGATGGAAGAGATAAAAACTGCATCGAAGAAGAAGCTAAACAAGATTAATAGTACTTTTTGAAGTGCTTAGAGAATTGGTAAAAGCGCTGACAGAAGTGCAGTATTTCTGAAGGTTATTACTTTGAAGAGACAAAGTAGATATCCATGAATAAATAGTCTCTTTCTTATGAAATGCAAAATTCGCGATATTTTATGAAGAACCCTCGTTTGGATACCACAATCGCAACAAAATTGGCCCACAGTAGGTCACTTACGACAACATCAAGTAAAGACGGTCAGGGTCTTACTGCGGTGAGACGGAGCAAGCGGTGACCAAAGCAGTATTGACGGTCTGGAAGGTAGGGAATAATCTACTATGAGCTGTTCCACTACGAAATTATTAATTCTTACAATTATTATTTGTAAATGTATGGATCCTCCAAAACACGACAAAATCTCCAACTAAAAAGCGAATGATTTATATAAGAATAAAGTCGATCATTCAAAATTTAATATTCTGACGACTGGCGCTTTTGTAGATTGTAATTGTCGATATAAATCAAATATCACAATTTTATTATGCAATTATTCTCAACTTTGGTAATTCCTATTTTTAACATTTATGCAACCAGGCGCCTATCTTAAAATAAATCAAACTTGGGAGGGTTGCAACCACAACAACTGCACTTATCTTGCCAGCTGATTAACAGCATTGTAAGAGGAAATGAATGGAAGTTCAATATTCGACTGAAACACTATCGAGGTTTGTTCTCATGCTGCCACAAAATGCAAGCGAAATGCCTTCAAGTCAAAGTGAAATGCACACAAGAGCCTCTTGAGCATGCAGCAGTGCGTATGAGTTGCCAACAGCCAAATATTTACTCACAAATAGGTCCATTGCTATTTACACACACACGAGTATGTACATAGGTAGGTACGCTTTTATTTGTTTAAGGTGAGCAGTCGTGTGGTATTGTTGCGTAAAAATGAGCTCATATAAGTGCGTGTGTATGGCAATTGCTGTTGCTGCCACAACATGGCTAATGATTAAATGGTTCTGCTGTTCAATGTCGGCATCGGTTTATCTTTACATGTTTCTACGAGCATGTACAGAGCTGGCGAGGCTGAAGAGCGATGCAAATTTGTTGGCAAAAAGAAATCCCTCTTTCCAAACGTCATGCTTGCTGTGAGCGTTTCTGTAGTATTGTCTGCCAATCGAATATGCACCTGTGCTCCTTGTTGGCTTTTGCCCCAGGGATTCCAGGGAATTTGTTTTTTGTTTGCTGGATTGTGGTTTTCACTTTGTATTACTTTGTTTGTCAAATATCCACAAGCTCTGTGTGCAGTTGTTGTTGTAGGAAAGGAATGGTTATTGCCAAATGCCTTACGTTTGATATTTGCAAGCTATTTTTGACTTTAGTGAACTAACTGGAAGTGTGTACGCACTCAATTTGATTATTAAACAATTCTGAGACCTCAATGCCGCTCTTAGGAGATGAGGCAAGTGAATGATGTCTAATGTATGTATATGTGTGTGATCATGCATTTATTTCTGAATCAAAATTGGTGCTAAACGTTTATGAAGAATAATTAAAATTTGCATGAGAAAACATCAACCGACGTAGAATATAAAAACAGCCCAGTTTGATGCGAGATCATACTATTTAATTTTAAAATTTTCCAACTCCGACAAATTCGTGATATAAAGTTTACTAAGATGACTGAACTTAAATTCAAAGACATTTTGAGCATTTCCGCATATAATTCTACATAGTCTGAGTAGACACAATTGACCAATTAGTAGAAACATATAAGTACGTGCTTTTTATTAACATAACAGAGGGGTTAAATTCTATAGCTCCTATGTGTTGGGGGAAATATTTTCAATTAGAGTGTAGTTCGCATTACGGGAAATAAAACTATACTTATGCTTAAGTTTTAAAAATTCTAATTACGCAATAATTGCGGAGCGAGCTTAGTGCCACTCAATTTCCTAGCATTTCCCCTTCAACACTACCGAACAAAAACAACTCCAAACGGAAATTTGTCCATGCACTAAATATTTCCCATATCCGTAAACGCTTCCAGCAAATTTACCTTCGCGCTTTTAATTGCATAGACAAACAGAGGGAAACAACGCTTGTGTGGTGTTGATATCTAGCGGCCATGCAAGTGGATAAAGGACCTCTAAGGACACGCCGATCTCTCAAATCTTTAATCAAACAACAAACGACACAATCGCTGCACTTCCGTTAAAGCAAAACAAAGGGAGGAACAACGGAGTATTGTGAATGCGCATCAAAGGGTGGCGAACCGACAACAAAAAATCACACATACTTTCCTGTGGACATGGCAGCACATCAGCGGGGAGAGGTAGCAAGGGCGAGAGCGCAGCCCTTCTTGCACAGCTGAAGCGCACAATTGAAATGTATGTCTGTATGTGCGGAAGGAATATGCGTTTAGACACATTTGTATGCCAGCGTGTGGTGGTGTGTGCTGGTGAGCAGGCGCACTTTTCGTTTCCACAGGATATGCAATAATTATTTTTATACAAGAGCATAATGCGCGCTGATTGAGCTGCGTGTTTCACTTGGTGCGCTGGCATTTGTTGTTGGCGTATTACTATAAAAACGTTGTTGTTGCCAACGAAGCGCCTCAGTAATGTATAAAATGTGTTGTTGTTCATGGCGCGACATCACATTGCTAGCACACACAGCTGCTCTGTAGATTCTCTGTGTCAGGAAACGTTGCGTTTGAAATATGCCCGCTTTCTAGCTGCGAGGGGTGAAATGGAACGCTTGTGTGTGTATTTATAAACTCACAGAATGCATAGCATTTAGTTTGAAGCCGGCTGTGCCGATAAATTCATAACGTTCGTTAGAGTTGTTTGCGCTCTTCAATTAGAGCGCTCGGCGCAGCTGTGAAGACGTTACTGAAGCGTAATTGCTTTTGGATAAAACGCGTATTTCCATATTGAAACGAGGCGATAGGGTGGCAACAAGGTAGATATTTTGATATGCTTGATAAATATGTATATGTCTATTTTATATTCATACATATGTGCAGAAACATGCTGATATTTCTGGATGTACATATGTACATATATACGATAGTCAGAATGTTTTTTTTTTCAAATATATACTTCTATAGTGCTTTTAGGCCCGGATCCCGAGAAAAATAAACTTGAGATGCATATTTAAGGAGTGTAAATATCCATCTTCAAAGTCCATCATAAGATACCACTGAGTTGTTGGCTGAGAACTAGTTATGACTCTATTCTCAAATAAACCAATGTTTCGAATTGGAACTTCATCTATATAGGAAGACTATGAAAAAACAGCTTCAGCCGATCTAATTATATAATACCAAGCGTTTCTCTGAAAGACGGACAATAAGAATTTCCTTCAGTGAGGAGCTCAACAAGAGTTATTCAATGTAGAAAGACCTTTAAGATCTCTTTCATTTCTCTTTTATAGTGATTCTCCATATTTCCTTACAATAAAACCTATCACGCGACATAACTAATTTTTGAAAATATCATTTAACCAAAAAAAAAATTAAATGTGTGGTAGTTGAAACGAAAGTACAGCTGTTCAAAAATTACTGAAAATGATGAAGAAATTCGCAATATTTTGAAATTTTGAAAGATGCACTTCGTTCTTCGTCGACCTTTCGTTGAAAAAGTCGTTTAAGTTACGGAGAAGATTGCCAGGACCACCACCTAAGGAACTTAACATTAATCATCAAAAGTTTTGAACCATTTAAAAAAGGCTGGCTACAAAAAGAAGCCCGATGTTTGCATACCACATGAATTGTCTGTGAAAAATTTAATGGTTCCAATTTACATCTGCGATTCTTCGCTCAAATGAAATGAAATCCAACGGTTTCTGAAGCGAAAAGAAACAGGAGATGAAAAGTGGATCAAATACGACAATATGCTCGAACGATTGATTCTATATTTTACTGTTAACAACTGATGAGATTGAAGCAAGCAATCGAAAAAAACGACCAGAACTGATCACACGTTTCTGAAGACTCGGCAAAAACTGGGAGAACTTGGCTGGGAAGTTTTGATGTATGCACCATATAGCCCTGACCTTGCACCATCCGACCACCATTTGTTTCGGTCAATGCAGAACTCCCTTAATGGAGTAAAGCTGTCTTCAAGAGAGCATGTGAAAATTACTTGTCGCAGTTTTTCGTCAAGAAAACACAAAAGTTTTACACTGATGAAATAAGGTCTCTTGCGGAAAAATGGCAAAAGAAGGTCGACTTAAATGGTATATATGTATTTGGTTCATAATGAATAAAATAAAATATAATGAACTTTGATTAGGAATACGAAAATACTTTTTCGACTACCCAATATCAATTAGGCTGGAATCTCATCTACATACAGTACATTGGATACATAATAGGAGGACTAGGTCAAAACCTTTTCAGTAGATCTAAAAATGTAATACCAACCTTTAAAGAAATGTTACTCTGAAAGAAAAAATAAGATGTTCCTTCAATAAGGAGCTCAATTAGAGTTACACAAAATAGAAAGACTTTTAAGACCTCTTTCATTTCACATTTTATGGTGAGCAGCATTCCGATGAATTGACTTTACGAGTTTTCGAGGGAAAGGTTTTGCGGAAGATCTATGGTCCCTTGCGTATTGCCCATGGCGAATATCGTATCCGGTGGAACAACGAGCTGTATGAGATATAGGATATCATTGGGAAAGAAGAATAGATAAGGGTCAATGAATTTTGAAACCAAAAAATAATAAACGATCAAACAAGTTTGCAAAAGAAGTTAAGAAACGAAAAATTGTTTGAAACATTGGAATAGGAAAATGATTTACAAATATCCTGGTATGATTCTTTTTCATTTCATAACATTTTCAAAGGCTTCAGCACTGGTCTTAAATATCCAAAATTGAAAGAAATATCATAATAAACTGTTAAAATTTTTTTAGAACATTTAGAATTACATTAGGTGTCCTTAATCTTCCATAAAGTCGATTATTAAGGTACATAAGCTACATTTTAAAGAACTCTTACATAACATTGCTTTAGTATTGTTCCCTTCTCCTACAATTTAACCGCTATTCACGCGCACTTATCAGCGGAATCCATCATTTCAGGCAAATACACTTGAATGCTGAATGATTGGCGTTTTAAATGCTCAATCAAGTGCGGGATTATCTAGTCGAAGGCACGTCATCCCATCTATGCGGCCATGTTAGACCCTTATAAATAATCCTTTAACTAAATCGTGAACAATAGGCCGCACAACGCCCGAGAGAAGCCATTGAAATCCTGTTTGTGCGTTGGAAAATGCAAAATTATTTACAATAACAAGCAAGCAAGGATAACAAGAACGCAAAAACAACAAGTACATTGAAGGTATGGAAAAGAAAGCACAGTGCACCGTTACCATTAATCAAAAGTGTAAAATCAAAAATTTCTGCCTCATTGACAGCACCCGGCCACGCCCGATTAGGCCGCATTGCCAGCAACAGCCAAAAAGCCGACGGATTTGCCACAACAAAGGCGCGCGCGCTCATTCGGCTGCGAACTGTGCTATGAATAATATAACGGTATGCATGTATGTATGGAGGTACTCATGCGTTAATAAAACAGTGTGCTTTAGAGGCTCCACACAACTGACCACAACCTGGCGACGCTTAAAAGAGGTGGCTGACGTGCATGTGATGCGGAGAAGCGGGGGCTGTTGGCACGGTTAGGTGCAGAGCTTTGAACTTTGCAAGTAATAGATAAATAGCAGAACAAAAAGAAAGCCGAGGTATAAAGATAACGCAAAATCAACAACAAACTAAAGCAAGCGAAACTGCATGTGATAACAGTAAAGCGAACACAGAAACACAACAAACACCTTTTAAATGTGTGGAGAATAGACACACATATTTATAAATAAATAGTTAAATGGAGCTTGCAGATGGCAGTTCCTAGGCCGAGCTTCTCTTCGAATTTGTGGGCGCGAAGTTATGCCTTCTGAGAAATGAGGGTTCACAAAACTTGTAAGTAAACATGAACAATTCGGGTGTCATCGAGAAAAACTCTCGTATATCAAAATTATATATCAAAAATATATATAAATATATATATATATATAATAAAAGCTTCATATTAACTTTTGTCATTTTGAATCAGGCCGCGAACCACAATTCACTGACTGAGAGTCATGAACACGTACAATTCGAGTTCGGTTTTCACAACATTCATAAAGTGCACATAAAACAAAAAAAGCGTGAGTTGGTGAAAGCCACAAGTGACCCGCATACGATTAAGCGAAAAGCTCAAACGCACAACCACACATTACATTGCATACATTTAGGAGCGTATATTATATTATTCTAATATTCCCTAAAGCAGACGTTCTACGGCCTATTAAAGTTTAATAAACGATGAGAATAGTCTCTTAACCAGAATGCAACAAGCCAATCACAACCGACTGAGGTTCATTAAAAATTGAAAGCTACTACGCCTAAAAGCAGGCAATAAGCTCACTAATATAGTGTAGTAGATGAGTTACTGAGGTCGGAGCCATTAGTGGTGAGCACGTTGATAGCCGCTGACAGCCAACACATTTAGCCAAAGCTTTTTACAACTCATTTAGATAATGTCATAAACAAAGAGATTAAAGGTCATGCGAGTGCGCTTCGTATGTAACATTCTATAGAGAATGTGCAAGTGGAAAAAAATACAAAAAAAAAAGAAAATGAATGACCTAAACGTGAAGTTATACATCGATAACTATTTGTGCCACAGATAACAATAAAGGGGATTTTAGACTCTCTAACGTGGGCTCATCATTTGTATGTAGACAGACGATTGTGAACCTGTTGCTGTTTAAAATAATTATATAAACGACGGTGCTGCAAAAGCTAGTCCGAGCCAAAGAAATCTCAGTTCCAGGCTTTCGATTAATCTTGTCTGTAAAATGCTTCTTTTTACTCAACTCATAACGCCATTCATAAAGATTCGCATATTTATAGTTTACATTGATTGTGTGTCTAATCAGATAATCATTTCCAATCTCTCTTCTCTCTTGATGTACAAAGTACTAAATAGGGGCCTTTCGTGACTAGAATTAAGTTAGGAGGTTTGGTAAGATGGCTGATCAAACTATATATATATAGTTCTTTGTGAGGCCATAGAAAAGAGAAACTCTGTTCGAACTTATAAATTAGCATAAGGCTTAGTAGCCAATACAAATTTGCACAAGCGTTTAATTTCAATTCCAGCCAGCTTGCTGGGCTGTCTGAAGATATGCCTTGTGTTTAAATCTAGATCTCCTAAACGCGGGACAGTCAAGAAGGAAGTCTTGATTTGTTTCCACCTCATCTTCTTCCACGAAGCTTCTGCAGATGGAGTTTAGTAGAATTCCAACCTTACTGCGTGAACGCAAATAGGACATTGGCCCGTTGAAAGCCCCAAAGCTAGGGAGAGGCTAATCTTACTGAGGGCAAAGACATCACTAGATCTCTAATAATCGGTCTTGGGCCAAAAGTATTTTGCGACAGCGTATGTACCGATGGTGTTCTAGCGCTGGCTAAGCTTCCGCGAAGTCCAATATCTAGTAGTATAAGAAACAGGATAGGGAGAACCGACCCATTCTACCGTTAGCGGTTCTGTTAAGCACTCTTTGACCAGTTTTGAACGCACTCTTATTGAGTTCAAGGCTAGTATCGCCGCTCTTGCTATCTGAGTGGATGGGTACTTCTCTGAAGAAGGCTGCACTTCAGAGTAGTAAAAAATCTAACCTGGCCGGGAAAGCCTTAAAAATTTAAAGGGGGGAAGGGCTCCTGACAGTAAACCGCTCCACCAACCTTCCCTCCAAGCTTTGGCCCATCCGTAAAGAAGCTCACTGCCCCTCTCCTCCAAAGTCTTCTTCCCATCCACTATTCCCTCGCCGGTAAATGGGCAGAAAAAGAGCCAAAAGAGTTCGGTTTGGCGACTTTATGATCCAAGTGATCCGGTATGAAGACAAAGCGAGTGAGGATTTCTGATTTTTCAGATACGTGTTTTTTAGGAACCTTGTCTAACTCCGGCTGGAGAGTACATTAGCTAAAAATAGTATCGTGATTACGATTATGGTGGTGAAAATCAAATCGAAACTTGATTATTTGCAAGGAACTAACAAGCAGGTTATCCTATTTAGATGAGCCTCGAAGTTGGATTAGCATTAAGAAAGTACTTTACAAGACAACAACTTCATTGTTCTGGCTCGTTTTTTCCACGTTATTGCTAAGACTTTGACTAATTTCCAAAAACAAATGATATTATCTCATCAAATTTGACCAGTTAATTAATTTGTTTCGTTCGATTTGATAAAAAGGGATTTTAGGAATAGGTTTCTTTTCCACGTGATCTCATGAAGCGATTTATCACTTGAAAATGCGGACGTGGCACCGAACCAATGTCTACTGCACACCTGTTCCAGAAACAATACCGAATATTGAATTAACACACATACACATATAGGCACGTGCTCTTAATGCACTCAACACCACTTAATTCGCATGGTGAATTCTGCAGCAAAGAAAAAAGCTTTCATTACACTTTAGCAGCAAGCTTTCGCAGTGTTTGTCCCCCTTCGCTTTCTACTCGCTTTCATTCATTAATTTAGTTACTTTGAAGTTGCAGCTTTTCACTCATTTTAATGCACTGTTGGCGCTCGTACTCGAGTTGATTTTCGGCAATACCGCTAAGCCACGACAACAAAAAGCTGCTGTCAGCCGGTGATGGGGGTCTGGAGGAAAAACTTTCCAACTTTTTGCATGCACGCTTGCATGAAAGCGGTTTCCTTTCGGCCACACACATGCACACACACCTTGTGGCAGCATTTCAAATGTTTTCTTTTAGGTGCGTGTGTGTGTGTCTTTTTTGCCTCTACTTTTTTAGCGCCAATGGTCCCTTTTTCGGACAGACAAGTATTTTAATTTTATTTGTAATGTCCTTTGTTGTCGCTCGGCACTCACCGCAGCAATTTTCCGGCCATGAATGGGCGAGTGCGTGTATGTAGTGTGCTTGCTGCGATCATCATGTGGCACATGCCACACAGTGTATAAATATTAATAAACTCAACTCAATTCGGCCACTCAACCTGCGCTCGTTCAGCGCGCTCAATCAGACAGCGTGTCCTTTTTGTGCTTAATGGCGGTGCGTTTTTCCATACAATATTGCGTTGTTGTTGTTATTGTTAAGTTACTTTGCTATCGCTGTAATTCATCAGGCACGACTGTGGCAGCGTTGCCAAGAGCGCCTCGCAAAAGGACAACAGCATAAGAAAAAAATACCGAAATGAAATGAAAAGTGAACTATGCGAAACGGCACTCATACATACGCACATACATAAGTACACACTTGCAACACATGCGCGTGTCGTGCTTCTAATGTGTGTCGTGTACCCTGCCTACTCTGTGGTGTCGGCTGCGTGCGTTTAGGCTCCCTGCGTGGCCATCGAAAAAGCAACGGACTTTGAAATGAATTGTGTTTATAATGAAAAAGCAAGAACCGAGGAGCAAGGCAAGGATCTGTGGCACAGGATGACCAAAGCGGCAGCAGAAGTGTTGCTTCTTCACTTGTTTGGATGTATGAGTAAGTATGTGCGTGTGTTTTATGCTATTTGATGAATGGGTGTGCCGTTGTGTGTATCACACGGTGTGGCACTTTGAATATTTCCGTAATAATGATGGTCTCCGTATGGCTCTGCGTTGCCTTTATGGCACGTGAGTGTACAAGTAAATAGTACGCAAGAAAAAAGACGAGGGTGTGTGATAAGAATGAATAGAAAAATATAAAATAAATTTAAATGAGCTAGCGTTTTATTGAATTCCATAATGAGCCCAGCCTGCGTAACTAATAAAAATTGTTTGCGAGCTCACATGCTCCGTTATGCCACATGTCTGCCAAAGGGTAAACTCCTTACCTAGATGTGTACGAGTGTGTATGTGTGTATGTTTTGTACGAACCTATATAAGCTCAGTATGGTGCTCGACATGACTCTTGGCATTTGCTTGTGAAATGTCGCTGTCTTCAAGTTTCCGTTTTAATACTCGCGATGATCGATATTTGGTCTGTCGACAGGAAGAGCATGCGGTGGCACGTGTAGTTTCGTGAATTGAAATTTGACAGTTATTGACTTCTGTACTATAAGCTTTGGTGTTGCATGCATTTCCACTTATTTTTTTTAATTTTCCATGTAGAAAAATAAATTTAGTTTCACCGTTGTTCGGTTGAGGTGTATATGTAACAGTTTATTTGTAGTAACAGTGGGTCATTGTTACTCAACAGAAAGACATATTGGCTCCTGGACTCCTTCCTCATGTATTTTTTAAATTCAAATAAGATTCTTTATTATTTTTACTCAGATGTTTCATGGAGTGTTTAGGAGTTTTCATTCGTTTTATCACAAGATTTACTAATGTGGCACTAAAGCCTTCTTAACATCGCATATAAGGTTCTATTGGACATATTGTGTGAAAGATTAAAGCGCACCATCAACAAGCTGATTGAACCTTATCAGTGCGAATTTAGGCCTCAGAAATCAAGACCTGATCAGATAATCACCGTGCGCCAAATCTTGAAAAAGACTCGGGTATAGAGGATCGACACACACCACCTTTTTCGTCGATTTCAAATCTGCTTTTGACAGCACAAAAAGGAGCTTCATTTATGCCGCTATGTATGAATTTGATATCCCTGCAAAACTAATACGGCTGTGTAAACTGACGTGGAGCAACACCAAAAGCTCCTCAGATCGGGAAGGACCTCTCCGAGCCGTTCGATACCAAACGAGGTTTCAGACAAGGCGACTCCCTATCATGCGAATTCTTTAATTTACTGGAGAAAATAAATAGCAGAGCTGCTTACGTTAGTGTTGCTTTGTCTAGACTGGATTAGGAAGCGAAGAAAATGGGTTTGGTAGTGAAGGAGGGCAAGATAAAATATCTCCTCTCATCAAACAAACAGTTGGCGCACTCGTGACTTGACTCCCAAATCACAATTTCGTCTATCTTGGCATAAGCAACAACACCAACAACAACATCACCCTCCAAATTCAACGCAGAACAACTGTAAAATCCTCTCTCGACGAGCAAAGGCCAAACTCTACAAGCCACTCATCATTAAGGCACAGCGGCTACGCTGGCTAGCTCATGTCGTTCCAATGGATGAAAACACTGCAGCTCTGAAAGTATTCGACGCAGTACCCGCCGAGGGAAACAGAGGAAGAGGAAAACATACAGATCTTCATCGAGGCTAAAATGTCTATGTATGTATGTCCTGCTTTTACAAATGTGCCGCTTGTTTACGAACTTCTAAATTCTCATTTTTGCATCGACGGATATAGAAAACCTCGAAAAAACTTTGTTGTAACACTGATTATTCCGCAAAACAATAGTTTATAGTATAGTGTCAACAGAACTTGGGATACTTCCAGAGCTCAATTCCTCAGATCTGAGATAAAATGTTCAATAAGAAGAAGTCCAATGCTGAAGGCTGTTGCTCAATGTCAGGAAATTTTCAAAATAAACAGTCTTTAGAAGTTGTTTCTGAAATAATATTACTTTACGGTATAGATCAATCCATAAATGCAAATTAACTTAACGCAATCATTGTGCTTTACCCAAATCAATAATTACCCGTAATTTTGAGCAATAGTCCTTATCCTTCTTTAAATAAGTAAATGCATGAACACACCTTTTAAATCGAATGAAAAAATCCACTCCCATTTTTCATTTCTCCACACCAGATGCATTTTGGAGAACTTGCGGAGAGGGCACATTTTCTAACTGTAAACATATTTTATTACAAAAATTGCATTCATTTGACCAACCAAGTTTCGGTAGAAATAATCCACACCTAAGTTTTTGGTTCCTAACCACATAGAATTCGAATATAAAATAAACTTTTCAGTGTGATATCTAAAATTCAACAAAAGAGCACGTGTACACCACACATTCTCTCACATTAATACGTTTTGTTGCCCCCAACCACCATACAACCGACGACGACGGCAAATCAAATATTTTGTGGCACAAAAGTTTATAAATATTTTCTCATGCCATTTCCTTCGTTGTTATTATTGTTGTTGTTGTTGTTTGAATACGTAATGTTATTATTGCCACTTGAAAACTAAAGCGGGAAGTTCAGTTACCTGGAAAGATAAGCTCGACTTTCTTATCTTGCTCACATTGGTCTCCCCTGTTGTGGGGGAATCGAAGAATTTATTACAATATTTGATTACAAATAAGCATATCTGCATTTTAACTTGTATAAATATATATTTATGTATGTACATATGTACTTGTATATGGAGAGTTGAATATGTAAGTGTTTGCTTTTGTTGCCGTTCTGCAGCTTTCAATAATATATTAACAGTATTCTTATGTGTGTGAATGTGGCAAAGCTAACTTAAAATATCACATGACACTAACACTTGAAAGGGGAAGGGAAGAAGACACACCATTGAACAATACTATTTCTAATATGAGTTTTGTCAGCACAGAACTTAAAGTTGGAAAATGCGAGGTGTGAACGATGGGGTGATCGGCTTTAATTCTATGAAAATTCATGTTCTTATTTGAAACGATAAAGTTTAAGAGATCTACACCTTATTTGAATATGAATAGTTTTTTTAATTTGCTACTGTGACATTTCCCCAATGTTTAAACTCTCATTTTAAGTACTGGCATATTTGAGGGCTTGATTCTCTGAACGACAGTTGCACCGAAAAGTAAAAAAAGGGACTCACAGGTGCATTTTTATAGTAGAAAAGGGTATAAGTCGATTTTTACCTCTATTTTTTCGATTTTGTTCGATCAGTTCCAATGTCAGCTAATGGTATATGCTATTGTGTTTCGATCTGAATAATTTGTTCGGATATTGAAAGATTGTCTTGGTAATGATCTATGTCAAATAACGTAGAGATATCATGTCAAAAGATTTCCGTAAAGGAACTTAACCTCGATTCATCAGTTTGTATGACAGTTATATCCCATAATGATCCTATAACAACGAATCTGACAAATGAGCAGTTTTTTTGGGAAAAAAGAGCATGTGTGAAAATTCAGATCGATTTCTCATAAACTAATGTATGGAGGAGAGAAGAACATGGCTCGTCAATCGGATCATTTGCATATAAAATTAATAGTGTGTTCCTCTTTAGAGTATAGAAATTGGAAATATCTTGCTTCCTTTTCCTAGTAGTTCTCTTGTAAAGAGAAAAGAGGCTTTCATATTTTTTAATTTACTTGCACATAACCACGTCTCCCACTCATGGCTTCATATTATTCAATGAGTGGAATATAGCTGTAGTTAAGACTAAACTAAGGAACAAATATTATACATATACGAATATAACGGGTGGGCCATCTAACGTTTTAAATTTGAATTATCTATATTTCGACAATGAAAACGTCAAATACCATTCGGAAAGTGACAGATATTCAGTAAAAAGTCTAAAATTTACGAATGGGTCGCTATTCAGTAGAAGAAAACTGGGAAATATTGAAAACTTTTTTCCAAAGTGGTGAGTCAAGTGGATGGTCAATTTTACCGAAAAATCATCTTTTCGGACGAGGCTCATTCCACCTCGGTGGTTACGTTAACAAGCAGATTGTCGCATTTGGGGCACAGAAAACCCGCACGTAATCGTGAGAAGCCAATGCACCCAGCACGAATCACCGTATGGTGCGGATTTTGGTTGGTGGAATCATCGGCCCATTTTTCTTCGAAAATGAAGAAGGAACCGCCGTAACCATCAATGGTGAGCGATATCGCGCAATGTTAACCGAATTTTTCTTTAAGCAAATTGAAGAGGAAGACTTGGACAACATTTGGTTCCAGCAGGACGGCGCTACGTGCTATACGCAAACGCTACACCAATCTTTTACTGCCCTATCTTCGAAAATCGCATAATCAGCAAAAGTGGTGATGTGAATTGGCCTCTCAGAAGCATGCGATTTAACTCCCTTGGACTATTTTCTGTGGGTAGTTGTTAAATATAAATGTTACGCCAATCATCCAGAACAATTCAAGATCTAAAGTACGAGATTCAAGCTTCTGTAGCTCCATAAGGCCTGAAACCATCGAGAAAGTACTCCAAAATTGGTGATCGCATAAGCTACTGTAAACTCAGCCATGGTGGTCATTTGTCCAAAATTGTTCTCCACAAATAAATTTCATAAAACAACCTTTTAAATAACTGTTAGACCTTTGAAAAATATCAAGCCGTTTTTTTTTTGACTTTTTAAATTTAAAATTTTATATGGAACACCCTTATATAGTACAAGGCCGGAGAAAGAGCGCTTCGAACGTTAGTTCTACCCTTTCTCCTTCTACGCTTTAAACTATTTATCTTCACCAGGCATTTTCAAACGGCTCATTTGTCATTCTTACTGCAAGCTTTTTAAATTTTAAATTGCAAATCCAATAGTAGTCTTTCTCATACTCTGCCCCGCCACACAAAAGTGGCCTAACACACTAATTCAGTTAGCAGACCTTTCCACGTCAACAAAGTCGCACGAACTTTAATGTATTTTCGTTAGGTAAATGCAACTTTTGCCAACCAACATGATGTCACATGGTAGCAAATAAACTTTACATTTCTATGGCTGCAAAGCTCCAGTGGTATGCACGTGTATGTGTGTGTGTGTGTGAGTAAGCATTCATGACTTCCCCTCACATTACGACAGCCAGCGAAATTATAATCGTTTGTACAATTTTCATTGCGAAATAAATGCTGGGGATAATTTCACATTTTAGCAAAATTTCTAATGAATTTACTTACATTTTCCACACACTAATTTGCACAAACTCGGTACCGAGTACCGAGCCGAAAGGAGGAAGTTGATAATCTGCGCAATGAAATGTGAGGCAACGCTCCGACAGGACTGCAGAGCGTTCGACACACACAGTTGCATATGCATCGAGGGGTCCGACTGCACGGACAATCTAGGACATACAGTGCGCACCAATACACACACACATATACACACATTTTTGCGTTTAGGACCTGTGGTCACACAATATACACGGCAGTTAGCGGTAGCATAAGCTTCAGTTGTTTATGTTAATAATATGAGGGGTAAGGCGGATTTCCACAAGCCATGAAAACCTGGATGTGTGCTAAGGCACATACCCGTATTCCAGGGCTCTTGAGGAGGTCAAAAGTAACGTGGAATACAATAAGAACATCTGGAGAGATAACTAGACTTCGGTCTATATATAAATTGGCTCAACTGTTATGCGATTTTTTGGAGCTTTATTCCTGCAAAGTCGTCCGGTCACTCCTACGGACTAAAGGTGGATTCGATACCCGGGGAAAATTTCAGAGAATTTACATCGAATCTCCATAAGAGATATTTTAAAAAACTATGTAAAGCTTACGTGCTCTTCAAGTTACTTTATTTCTATAATTTTTCTGATAATTGCATGCTAAGTGCAAAATCTGAAAATCAGAACATATTGGTTAGTCGAAAAAGTCCTTTCGCATTTCTAATCAGAATTCAACTTATTTCTTTTATATTTATAATGAAATTTTATAAACCAAATATATACCATTTTGGTGGACCACTTTTGCCATTTCCCGCTAGAGACATTATTCCATAAGTGTAAAACTTTTCTGGTTTCTCGGCGAAAAATTGCGACAGTCTACTTTTGAAGCCAACTACACTCCATTAAGGGAGTTCTGCATTGACCGAAACAAATGGTAGTCCGTTGATGCAAGGTAAGGGCTATATGGTGGATGCATCAAAGCTTCCCAGCCAAGTTCTCCCAATTTTTGCAGAGTCATCAAAGATGTGTGTGGTCTAGTGTTGTCCTGATGGAAGACGAAGCCCTTTCTGTTGATCGGTTATGGTCGTTGTTTTCGATTGCTTGCTTTAATCTCAACAATTTTTGACATAAAATGTAGAATCAATCGTTAGACCAGGCTGGAGCAGCTCATAGTTGATGCTTTCTTTCCAATCCCATCAAAGGCTCAATATAACCTTTCGAAGCGTCAATCCTGGCTTTGCGATCATTTGTTGAGCTTCAACGCGCTTGGACCATGATCTTTTTCGCACATAATCGTTGTATTTGATCCACTTTTCGTCTCCTGTTACCATTCGCTTCAAAAATTATACGAGAGCTTACTAAAAAAGAGCTTAACTTAAGCTTACCAAATTCGATGAAAGAAATCATGTTTAGATTTGGACTGAACGCATTCAGTATAGAACAAGTGATCACATCAGATCTTCAATAGTGTCATTTTGAAGCAAGACACGAGATGGGTGAAAGAGAGTACCAACTTATAAGTCCTCAGTCGAAAATGGTGATCAACTGCTAATACGCTCCTCGCTGAGAAATTCCTGCCACCTCACTGCCAAGGGATAATGCGTTTCGGTGCCATTTTTCACATCCGTATCGCCGTTAAAGCGCTTACACTAATTTAACATATGAGCGCACCGAAATTGCATTTCTGCTGGATTTGTGCATTCGTTTTGAGCTTATTCACGTTCGCGGACACAGCAGTGTATAAACACACTCACTTATATGTATATATTTATGTGGTTGTGTGTGGTGGAGTCCGAGCTGTCGGTTGCTTAAATCGGATGCAGTTCCATAGCACATTTGATAGAATTTACATTTTAAGTTATGAATTTTGCGTTTTATTGCGAGCGCATAGCATGCATTTAGGCGCTACAACCACAGCACTTGGCACTGCATATTTCACTATAATAATGGCATTTCATGCTTATTTGCAAACTAACAAGCAAAGCTGTTTTGCCCATTTGTTTATGCTGCGCAAATATGAGCATAAGTAAGTTTGGCAATCGGGTAAGGAACTCTAAGTTTTCGGGAGGTTAGAGCGCAGCGCTGCGGTGTGCTGCTGGGGTTACGTGAAAGTTAAGCAAAGTAAAAGTTATTGCAGTTGCAAATTAGCGACTTTGCTGAAGACTTGCGGAACTGTGTGGCTACCCAGTGTTAGCTTAAAGTATGTGGGTGAATACAGTACTTATTACTACCGAAGTATTTACTAAGTAAGGAAATTTTTCTAACCTCAATTCTTAATAAAAAAATAAGAAAAAAATTTAAAGGTTTAGTCTTGGCGGCTTCAAAATTGAATAAACTATTTTATGTTGACCTTTGAATAGAATACAGCACCCTTTATTACCTAGTGCTAGACCCTGTTTTGCGCTAACTACTCACAAGTGGCAAAATAGTGGTTCCAAAGTTTAGTTGGCAGCCAGCTGGGTGTGTTCCACTTTAAAACAAAACAGCGACTATGTTTGGTAGATAAAAACATCTACTTACCTATATATACACATGTACCCACAGACATGCTCGTTTGGCTTACTTGTTTACCATGTGGCTTTCGCATGGCCCACAAAAGTATGCTTACATTTTAAGCTTGCTCAACGTCATAATTTACTATTTTACACGCATTACTTGCGCCATTTTCAATGTCTTTGCTACTGCTGCTGTATGTGTGGCTGTGTGTGTGTGTGTCAGTTAGCGAACAAAACCGCTAGAGTAACATTTTATAAAAACGCGCGCCAAAAAGCAAGCAAAGCGAACGCGCATAAACTTACGAAGCAGCGTTAAGATATGAAGTGAAAAAGCAAAACAGAAGCAAAACTCTGGCAAGCGCACGCAGTAAAGGAATGTCGGCCAAAGCATTGCTCTCTTGGCATATACACGCACACACACATATGCACGTACTCATTCATAAGGCTTTTGCACGATATATGCGTGTGGCATTTGTAAGCAGGCAATGAACAGCGGGTATAACAGCTGGCAGCCAACCACACCTACAGCACAAATGGGCGCTTTGGCATGTTCAGACTCAACCTTGCAAGTGCAAGTGTTTGTGGACGCTCGGCAGATGTGCGTTTTCCTTTGCTATCTGCACGACCAGAAAATGTGAGCAGCACATTGTGGCATGCCACTGACAACACATGCTACGTCTGGCAAATATTTTGCTCCACATTTATGTGCCGGCCTGGATTGCTTCACACATATTGATATATGTACATACAAGCGAGACAATCGAGCTTTTGTTTGTCCACCTTGTCTTGTGTCTGTCGTGATAGACTATTTAAGGGAACCAATATTTTTACCGAAAGCTATCAGAATTAACGTTTCTTTATATAGTTTTAAACCATTCGGGAACTTATCTTTCCAGAAATTCACTGGTTAGTGCTAACCAATAGCAAAAAATTGTCACTTTGAAGTAAGAACGCAACTGAAAAATATCCATAGAGCTCTGCCTAAAAAAATAGTATTCATCAGCCATATATTCTTCTCTAATTTGCTGTGTATTCCTTAATACTATCCCGAATTGGGTGTCTTCAGGAGTTTGCTTAAGCTTTTTCATAACATTTTGGCAATACCTACGAGAAACCTCCGTCAATAGAAAAAAAAATGTCTTACGCTTTGGATTTTACTTTGGCTGCTTAATAAGAGCTCTAGTAGGATGCTAGTAAAGAACGGTCTAATTAGTAGACACGCCAATAGACTAGGAACCCCTTGTAATGATTACTATAAATGCAGTTAGGGGGTAGAGGAGGAGGAGCTCATTAACCATCTTCTATGCGACTGTAAGGCTCTAAGAAAAAGAATCGCAACTATTGATCTAAGGTTTCTCGACGGCTCTTTGGAGTTACTCATTTAAACTTTGCGTACTGATTAACTTCATCAGAAGTACGGGATGGTTCATAGAGGAAACAATAGAGTGAGGGGACTTTAGTCCGGGGGATCCAATGGGCCTCCTAAAGGCCTAGGTGCGTCGTAACACTACTACTCTACCTAACCTAATCTAAGCAGCTCTACCGGCAACAGCGATCCACACTGCAAATATTGTATTCGTTGTTTTTGGATTCGATACTCTTTATCTAAAATAAAGCTCCATTCAGCGTATGATAGGTCAGCGGCACCTTCAGCTCACTGAAAACCTTTTTTACCAGCAAAGGTTTTCTCAAACACAAAAACATTTACATATTAGAAGCATATGCTCCTCGATTTCCAATTGGGTTTTGCCGACCACAAGTATAGTGTATACCTTTTTCAAATATGCACAAATGCTAAGAGCACTCGGCCTCGAGACTACATGAGATAAACTCTTGCAACTTCACCAAGTATCGCAACTAAGTATTCATGTACGCCCCAAGCCTTCCGTTAGTAGAAAATTAGGTCTAAGGTTTGTACTTACCTAGCATTGCCAACCATCTCGGTTTACAATCGGAATCAAAAACAAAAACCGAAAACCGGTTAATGAGCCGAAAACTTTATGAAGCCACGTAACCCCAACAAATCAGTTTTTCATTGCTTTTCATTTAGAAATTTGTTTTCGATATCGTAAAAGGCAGCAAAATGTGTTTTAAGAAGAAATGGTAAACACAATTACGTTTAACCTAATCATATTTTTAAATGTGCTGATTCTGGGCGCGAATGAAACGATCGATCGTACCTGTTTACTCATGACAACCGTAAAATGGGTTGATGTGTGCCACGGAACTATAACAAACGAGATGAAACTCAAATACAAAGATCAATTGACAAACATTGGCACACCCTTCAAAATAATGATATCCGAAAATGCGGACGTGGGCTTTCTGGTGACTTTCTATGATTCATATCTGCGAAATTGTAGCTCGCTGCGTGTCGACAGGAATTCGGTGGCTGCGTGCGAAAATAAGGGGAACTATACGATAAAGAGATCTATGATTCATTGTTTTGAATTTTATCTCTATTATGCGGATGAATTGATGCAAACATGCTACGATCCGGCTGATTCGAAGACACGACAAGTGCCACCAATTCGATTTACAGCACTGCATTATGCATACAAACCACCGATTGAAGCAGGTCAAGCTCGCTTAGACATAGCCACAAAATGGGTACTTTGTTTGATCGCCACGATTCTGGTGTGGATAATGTAAAAAACATGATTACAAGTGTATATATAAACTAATGATTTACATTAAAATGTTATATGAATGTGTCATATTGCACGGACGTTCGATAAATATACAGGGTGGTTGTTATTTAGAATGTTTAGTTGTTGATGCAACAATTCGGGAGAACACGGTACTATTCAGCCCTATTTAGTGATCTTAATATATCATCTATTGGTATGATTTTGTTTTTGGCTAAAAAATATTGGGTAGTCGAAAAAGTCTTTTCGTATTTGTAATCAAATTTCGACTTATTTTTATTATATTTAAAATGAACTTTAACGAACCAAATATGTACCATTTTGGTCGACCAGGTTTTGCAATTTTTTCGAGAGAGACATTTCCAGTTTTTGTCGAGTCATCAAAGATGTGTGTGGTGTAGCGTTGTCCTGATGGAAGACTAAGCCCTTTCTTTTGATCAGTTCTGGCTGTTTTTTTCGATTGCTTGCTTCAGTCTCATCAGCTGTTGACAGTAAAATGTAGAATCAATCGCTCGACCAGGCTGGAGGAGGTCACGGTAGAGGATTCCTTTCCAATTCCACCAAACACTTACCAAAACCTCTCGAGTCGTCAATCCTGGCTTTGCGACCATCTGTGGAGTTTCACCACGCTTGGACCATCATCTTTTTCACACATTATTGTCGTATTTTATTCACTTTTTATATTGAAAATACTGTTTTTGAAAATTTTTGAATTGGGACTCTGTTTTCTTATTTTTTATATCAAAAGTTCGAACTCGAATACAAAATATTCATTTATTTTTTTCGTTGTGAAACTTTATTTTTTCACCTTTATTTTTGTGCTGTGAAGAGAGGATTCAACGGTCAAATGAATAGTGGTTTCGCAAGTTTGCTGCTTATCATCTGCAGTCTGTGTATTGTGACAGATGCGGCGAAGCTGAGAGAAAGCTGTGAGCCGCTTCTGAACTCAACCTGGGTACATCTGTGCAATGGCGTTATAACAAAAGAAATAAAAATCAAATACAAAGATCAGTTGACCACAGTCGGTACACCTTTTAAGATTATGACCATGGCGAAACAAAGCCATGCTTCTCTGATCACCTTCTTCGATTCGGAAATACAGAATAGCAGTTGGATCGCAATCAATACAAATATGACGATAACATTATCGAGGAGCAGAGAGATCAAATTGAAACCAAAGATGTTTTATTGCTTCAATTTCGGCCTGGAATATTTGTCTGACTTACAGAATCTGTGTTTCGACCAAGCTGATAATTTGGCAAAACTGAAATGCCAATGTTTATACACGGTACTGCATTATAGTTACATGCCACCGCTGGTTTCAGCACAAGTTCGCTTGAATGTCGATGTCGCTGTTCATTTTATTTCAACAGCCATGTTTTTGACTTTAATTCAAATGCACAGAAATCATTTATGAATAAAATTAAGAAGCGGTATGTTTAATTGTAGAAAGATGTAAAAAGAATGTATGCATGGAAACGAGGTTTGTTTATTATCGTTCGAAAGAATATTCTTTGGCATTTATCTTTTGAATATTCTCTCTTTTAAATGATGCCCCCTGCTACGTCTCAGATGGTCCATCCGTTGAGTCCAATTTTCGATGACTCGTTCGAGCATTTCGATCGGTAATTGGTGAATGACAAGCGTGATGTTTTGCTCCAAGACCTGAGTCTTGGGGCTCTACATATCCCCACAGGCAAAAGTCTATCGGCGTGATATTACACAATCTTGGTGGCCAATCGGGCGGACCAAATCGCGAAATTATCTGCTCTCAATAAATCCATTGATTATTTTGTAGTGTGGGAAATGGCGCCGTCTTGCTGAAACCGAATGCCACCGAGATCACGATCTTCAATTTCAGGCATCGAATGATCGGTTATCATGTCGCGATAACGGTCGTTGTCACCGGCATCATTTTTGAAGAAATATGAACCGATGATTCCACCGGCCTACAACCACACCAAACTGTGTCTTTTTTGGACAAAATGACAGTTTTTGAAACTCTTCAGTTTACTCTTCGCCCCAAACTCGGCAATTTTGATTGTTTACATACCTATTGAGCCAGAAATGGGTCTCATTGCTGAACAAAATTTGGCTCGAAAACGTCGGATCTTCTTGGAACTTTTCAAGAGCCCAAAGAGCGAGGCGATGTCGCTTGAAAAGGTCGAGCGGCTTCAGTTCTTGCAGCATAAAATTAAATGTAGCATTTTAAGTTGTCCGCCAGGTAAAAAGCAATTGTACACACACGTTCTTACAAGCACATATGTACTATATATACAGTTATTCATATGTGTGACTTGGCATTGCGGCAGCAACACAACGAAGCGAAGTTTTCTAACCGCCGCGGGCTCAAATGCATTTATATACCATAATGTCCGCGCATACATACACACGCACGCACACATATTTTATAGCAATAATGTAAAAGTAAATGTGCATCCCTTAAGGCAGCTCCTCAAGTTGCGCCGACGTTTACTTCTTCGCGCCATAAATTAAACGAAATCATGGGGTGGTTGGCCTCAACGCGCAACAATATGCCAGACAGCACATGCGCCCGGCTAACTGCCGTTAGTCTTGTTACAATGCAAACCAGGAATGCGGTGCAATCAACTGTGAAAGCCGTGCCAGAGCGCAGAAATTGTAAGAATACTTATGCAGAAGTCTTAAAATGCTACAACGGACTTCTTTGACTTCTGCTGCTGGTATGTTAGTTTTCTTGCTTTCTTGCTGCAAATGCATGCGCATATGTTTGTGTGCATGTATGTGCCATATATTCCGCTGGCGTCTTACAATGCAGCGCTACGAAGCGGGGTAAATACAGCTGACTCGCCGAAAGTTGCAGGCATGCGGGCTGCACATGGAGGCATTTACAAATGTATTTTAAGATGTATGTATTTGAATATATAATATATAGGTATGTGTTTGTATGCATATAGTTTCGTTTTGACATTACTGCAGCTTGCTAATGCCTCTTTAAATATAGTAAGCCACGTGCTAAGTTTTCTTCTTAGAAAAGCAGGAAGAGGCCAAATAATATGCCTGGAAATTATTAGAATGCTGCTTTCTGGATATATAGAACTTTAGCTTAAAAAACAGCTAAGTAAATGAAATGTTCAATATTTTTGCCTTACAAGTTCGAAAATATCATGGCATTCAGTGTTTGAATGAAATATTGGATTAAAGTCTTCCGGTACTGCAACTTATGAGGTCCCTTTTGTCGGTTCCTTTACATGCAACTGTTTTCAGCATAACAGCTTGAAAGTTGATGAAAAGCTTTCAAAAAAAACCACATCAGGTATTGACCTTCACTGGGGAATCTCTTCATATATGAGTTTATTTGCTAGCTCCAAGAGGAGTAGTCATCCTTTAGAATGTCTTCACTTGATGCGAATTTTAACAGACTCTGCGGCCTCACTATCGATACCCCAGATGCTTACAGCGTAGTCGTGAATATGTTGACCACTTAGTATTTCCATCATGTTCCTACAGTCTCTTCTCAACTTAAAAGGTTGTCTTTTGCCTAAATCTGGGCAGTATATTCCAGCATCGGAGGATGGAGTCATGTGTAGAAGTTCACGCAAGTGAGGAAAGTTCTCTGATCGCCATTCACTTGGGAGTGGCCAGAAACGATTCTTTTACAAATGACTCAAGCAGCTCACGACTTCCGGTCTTTGACCAAGTATCTTCTGGGTAGCCTAAGAACATCCGTTTGAAGGCGAGCTAAAGTGAGAAGGCGATACACCCCCTGCATAGGGTTGTGCGCTAGGTTTGGGACCCGCCACGTAAAAAACACCCCCAATGAAAAGAAAAAAATAGCCTCGAATGAGAGACCCCCCTTTTGACTCGGCTATAATCGCGTAAGCGGAGTCTACACCAGTAACGAAGAAGAAGATATTCCAGCATCACCTCCACTGTCTAATTTCGAGACATCCGTAGGTTGCACGTAGCTAATATACCTTTGCGCCCGGCATCTTTTCCTGTGTTTATTGTGAACCTTCTTTTCCCGTTGAAAAGTGGGATAATGTAGTCGATGTTTGCTCAACCACCATTGCCCACCGAGCAATGCCCGAAGGTTCTATATGTAAATTTTCCTGCAGGCAGTAGTCGTCGCCGCGGATTTTGCTGCGCAATTTCCACCGAAGAGGTCAAGAGGTGGCAGGTTTGTACCACTTCAAAAACCGCCTTTGGAGTTGTTCTTAGGCTCCCGTTATACACAGCGCAACGAGCAGCTGAACCCGAGAGAATTGTGTCCCATTTATAGACGGGAACTTCCATAGAGGAATTTTGTACTTTCTTGTGATCACAAGCCGATCTGTTTCCTCCGGGCTCAACCTCAGACCTTATTGAGAATGGTGACCATAATACTGCTAATGGTCTGTAGACAGCTTTCCGTTATTAAGATGGCAATATTAGCAGTTTATTCACCACTAATGTCCATAGAAGCGGAGAGAGCACTCAACCTTGAAAAGTAATTCTACAGACTTCTTTGGTCATTTTAGCGTTGGTCCATTCTGTTCTTATCCGTCTAGAGGTCAAAAGGCTTCTGACACAGAATAGGTTTCGGAGAGACGTTGTTGAATGCTCCAGAAATGTCCAGGAATGCTCCAAGAGCGTAGTTCTTACATTCAAGAGCCCTTTCGATATTAAGTACCAGTGTATGGAGTGCAATCTCTACTGATTTGCCCTTCGTATATGCGCGCTGCGGTCCTAATTTGCGCTTCCAAGATTTTCCTTGCGTTTTCAGCAGGAAGGAAGTTAAGCTTATAGGCCCAAACTCTTTTGAGGAGGTTTGGATTTTCTTCCTGCCTTCGGTATAAAACTACCTAGCTTTCTCAACAGTGCGGCACATTGCTAAACTTTTAAGACTCCTAAAAGTCGCTTTTAACCATGCCAGATGGACGACAACTGGTTTTAACACAATGCCAAATTTGTGGTGGGCTATGTGTGCGCCTGTTATAAGCCAGACTTCGGGTGCCCACAGAATGGACTCTTGAAATCGAGCCGATCGCATTTACCCATTTGCCTGCATTTAGCACTACGCTCGGCTGGAGCTTACTCGTACAGAACCGGTGCAGACGCAAACTTTATCCGACGCTGAAGTCGTCGGACTACTCAAGATAATGTGGAAACTATTTAATGTCACTTCAAAAACAATAGTATTGTAGTATGAAGCTTTTGATGAAAACATTTGCAATTCCAGGAAAACTCAAGAATTATTCAGTTTTTCTTAAAACTAGAAATGATAAATTATAATTACAGACTTCTAAGGTAACACACATGAGCTTCCTCCAAGTACATACTACATTCCCAGTGTTTTCTGAAAACATTAAAGCTCCTTCAAGAAAATTTTTACATTCTTTACCTGTCTTCAATCATATTTACATAAATATATGTACATATGTAGCGTAAAAAATAATTATCTACACATGCTTTATATCTATTAATGACACATGCTCGTACGTCGACATGTTCTGACATTTTCGCACATGTGAACTGCCGTGACTGCGTCTCGGTTATTTAACCAACTAAGTTAGCATACAGCCTTGGCCATAACAATGAGCAATGCTGAGAACTGAGAATCAACAAAAGCCTTAAACTTAAAGCATTCAGCAAAGCGTAAATTCGTGTAAAAGCGTGCAAGTGGAAAATGGAGAAAAATGCCAGCAATTAGCAGGCTGTTGGGTTCTCTCTTAGAAAAAATGTTAAACACTTGAAGAACTCATTCTATTCCGTGGCAAATTGCGCTGCGATGGAAGAGAGAATTTAAAAAAAAATTACATGTGTACTGTGAAAGGTTTACTGTAAGTTGTCTACCTTAATCGCATCTATTTGGCTCCGAGGCACGAAATTAGAAAACAGCCAGTTGGCCAAAATGTCTACCCTCATGGGGTATGTTATACTTATAATGTAACATTATTTCATCCAAGTCGTCAGGGAGAAATTGTCAAAGTTGAATGTACCACATTGTTCAGAACGAACGGGGGAAAAAAAGTATGTATAGCCATATGGATTATAAAATTAGTCTTTTTTTAGGTTTGGATTCTATTTAACAGGTGATGCAAACTCAAAGAAAAGATATCATTTATATAAAAATATGCTTCAATGAGTTGAAGACTCTTCGACTTTAAGTAAACCAGCGCTGAATAACATATACAATATTCCATAAATTTATTAGACAAACCATAAGAACGGACGGAGAGGATTTCTGAGAAGGGCTAAACTTAGACAGCGGCATTTTCCTACCACAATATTTTAAGACAATTTCAAGTGCATTAAATTTAAAACATTTAACTTCTAAACATTCCGCGAAAAGGGTTGTAAAATTAAGGTTTAGAATTCATGGATAAAGTAAAAGCATTTTCTAAGAAATTTCCCTCGATTTTAGCATTTAAATTCTTCTTCAGACTTCTTTACTCCTCTCAACGCTTCAGAGCATCAGAGTCGGTGAATCAAGAGCAACACAAAAATGAATTGCGTTTTCTTAAAGCCACTGACCGTTGCGAGTCCGCCTAATCACCAGCATTCAAGCCCAATTTGTTAACTTTGAGTGATGCTGCCAAAGCGCCAGCTTAACTCGCCCAAGTGGCGGTGGCCACTTCTCGACAGCAACAGCAGTCAGGTATTTTTTTATTTAATTTGACGCGCTTGGCCTTTTTGCGCCTCACCGTCAGCCAGCCACGACGCGCCCTTGCTGTGTCGACTGCACAGAAAGCATCTTCGCACTTCGGACATTGGCGCGTTTTGTGTTGCTCAAGCGCAAAAAAGGGCGAAAAACAAAAGTAATCTGCGCGGGGGAAGCTGTCTGCCGTCGTTGTTTTTTTGTTTTTTGTTTTTTTTTTTTTTTTGCTAGATTGTCGACTATCTTTGTCTGCTATTTTCGTGGTTTTGTTTCCATTTTAGAGGTGATTGGCGTTTGACGGCTACTCACTGGTTTCCACTGTGTTGGCTTCATTCGGTGGGTGGACGGGCGGACTTGTTGCCGTTAGAAATAATAAAAGGCGAACAACAATTCAAAGTCGTCTTTGGTGGGCCGCTCTGCTAGGTCTTCTATTTGCAACACTTGCATGTAAACTATATGTGTGCTGCATATTTGCTTAATTCCTTTTTAGTTGTTGTTGTTTCTGTCGAATTATAGCCATTCACCAGTGATTGCAAGCAAATATCGAAAGATAATGCTGCAACTTGCTTGGCGGTTTCTATTGCAATTGCGCAAAGAACTTGTTGATAGCTAGATAACGGAAAAAGCTTTTGAGCAGTGAGATATTCAATATCATGTAACACGAAACTTATTGCAAAGTTCCGAATGCAAAAGTGCTACATTACACAAGCGCATATTTGTTTACTTTGGGTCGAGTTCGACTTATTTGAATGACTGTTGATGCACAAAATATAATTTAAAATTTTTATTTTGCAATATTTTAAATTAAATTTTAATGATGATTGGTCCCACATAACTAAATTAAGTTAATTATTAAGAAGTGATAAGTATATCTAGCATACCCGAAGATGGCGCAAAATTGTTATGATTTCGAAATCTTACTTCAGGTGGGGACTTCAAATACTTTAGAATTTCCTCGTAAAATGTTGAAGCTTCAAAAGGGGAAAGCGAAAAAGGCTTATTAATTTTAATTGCCATAAAAAAAATCTATGTAAGAAGAAACAAATTTGGTGTTTTAACGGGAGGGGACATAATTACTTATCATTCAGAAGTGACATTGTGTAACAAGGGGCAGAGAGGGCCAAAAGCTTTGTGACATCACACTTCAAAAGACAATGACGCTAAATTTGCTCCATTAATACTACAGACATTATTAAATCTCCAAACATCATCCCATCTGAAACAAGTTCCATATGAAAATTATTGCCCTAGTGTCAAGTCATACTTATTTAAAAGATCGTGTAGCATATGTGGCCTATATTTTTCTTCATCCCCCACCAATCAACACAAACAATCACATAAAAAACAAGAGCTGTTACCTATCGCGAAAATTCGTCCTCAAAGAATTGCGGCTAGACGTGCCCGAGAGATTCTTTGTTTAGTGAATGATGACGATGCTTTATCCAAATCCAAATTCAGAACGAAAATGAAGTGCCTGATTTACCAGTAATAAATGATATAAAGGAGTGTATAAGAAAAGAATACATAGAATAACCAGTTTTATTTTTAATTTTTGATAAATCCATAAAATTGGAAAATGTGTGAGGTCACGACAGGGGGAGGGGTAGTTCAAAATGTGACAATTTGTGACAAGGACGGGGGTAGGGCTTAAATAGTCCTTAAATTCGTGTGACGTAATTTATGGATGGCCCCTTACCAGCCTGGACAGAAAGACTATATTTGTCCGCTTAATAGATTGTACTTAATAAACATCAACTTATTGTGTGCCCAGCCAATGTGCATGGTTAATGGAGTTGTCCGCCTAAAAGAGCGTCTATTTAATAGAGTTTGGACTGTATTTTTTATTTGTGAACCTTTTTTACTATCCTATCTTCTAAGTTGGATCGAACTGGACACGGTAAACTAAAATTTGCTAAAATCGGTTTAGTAGTTTAGGAGTCCATCGCGGACAAACAACGTGACAGTATTTTTTATGTATAAAGATATATAATTTTTTTTAAGCTAATTTTTAGTACTTTCGATCAAAATCTTATCTTGATAGCTCCCTTTCATAACTGTATATGCATATATCAGTTTTAATTGATAGGGAGCTTTAGCACTTTGTGAAATCAATACGCTTTGTGATTCTTATAACTTGGCTCTAAGCGTGCAGCCTTAAATATCGATTTTTTAGGGTGTTTCAGAAACCCTTAGTGAAGTCATCCAATATATTCTAAGGCATATGTGATGGTATAAACATAATTTATTTCCACAAAATATGTAGAACACAGAATATGCTCCACATTCCGACAATATTAGTTGCAGTATTACTACTTGTAGACCACAGATGACTTTCAACCTCAGATTATTGGCAAGAAATGTGATTCATACACAGTAGCGAATACGTATGTAATATAACACATTACATATCTACAATATGTACTTGTATATTAGGGTGAGGCAAAAACCGGTCGGAGTTTTAAAGAGAATAAAAAATATACCGCATTGGGATTTTTTTCTGTTCAAAAATTCATACATTTGAAAGCTTTCATAAGCCAGACTAGAAACTCAAAGCTAAAAAACTTTCCTTATAGTAGTGATATTTTTCCCCTGTATACTATGTATATATAGTATGTGGTCTTATTTCATACCATGAATTGGATTTTTTAGTTTTTGGCTCACCTTAATGTAAATACCTACCGTCCAATATAATTACTTATATTGCTATATACCGTGCTTCTTCTTCTTATCCGTATAAATTTTACTCTTACTTTCATTTCGTGCGCAACACTTCGTTCTTTTCCTACCAAGCATAACATTTTATCTCTTTTCATGGATTTTTTCATTTCTTTTGCGGTGTGTCAGTTAAATATATCAGCTGTGACGCGTAATCGCTCGCCGCTACCGCTGATGAATAATGAATTATGATGCCTCAAAAAAAGCTCAACGAAATAAACACTACCTCTCTTGTGTGCTCTCTCTTCCTCTATCCGCAAGCCTACTAGAAAACCAGAACAACTGCGTGTGGCTTTAAGAATGCTTATGAATATTATATCGAAGATAAAGAAACGAGAAATAAAATAAGGTAAAATAAAAGTGATTTATTTGTTGCTTTTAGAGCGGACATTTGAGATCTAAGTCAAGATTGTCAAGCCTACAAAGGCAATTATCACTTGAAAAATAAAAATTTCGCTTATTTATCCACAATTTATCTGATTGTGGACTGTCAGGAAGAGTATTTCGATAAGGTGTGTCGCGAGAAACTTTTTGCCTAATGCGATTTTTTTTTAATTTTTGGAATCTTGGACAAAGTTTTTCTATATATGTAGTACGTACAATATTTAAATGTGCGTATATTTTGCAAGTTTTGTAATGAAGAAGCAAATTCTTATTATGAATTTGTAGAATTGAATTTGAAGCAATCGCTTACCTTTTCCTTCCATAAGGAGGTCGAAATATATATTGAAAAATTCGTATGGAAGAAGATTTTGAAATACTGGACACTTTTAACTAGTCGAACCCTGACTGGAGAAATAATTAGTAGCACCACATATTTATATACCAAATATAGTATATTATATTTGTATGTGCTATACTTACGAGTTTTAATATTTATTTCTCTGACCTTACCTCATGAATTTATTTTCTCATTACTTCCCGACATTTCTCATGTCTTTTTCATCGACGAACAAGTGCAGAGTGAAAGTAAGAAGAGGGGAAAATAAAAACAAAATTAAATGTTTACCAGCGCCTCTAAGCGCCCGACATTGGCCGTGGGCAGCTACACAGCTTTATTTGGGCAAAAGCGTTCAAGCAATTGATGGCAACTCCAAAATTGGTAGCCCCAAATTGGAAGTGAAATGGTTTAGGTGCCGTTTTCGTTTATGCTGAAAATTGCTGAACGCGAATTTAATTGATTTTTTGCATTCTCTGCAAAGTTAAATTGATAACGCTACTTATGGCAAAAACGGCCCATAAAAAAGGTGTCAAGTTCAGTTGCATAAATATTTACAAACAAATAAATATCTGCGAGCCTCGTTGGCAAATACGTTTTATGAGTGCATTCTGCTTATGTCTGTAAATCTATGTGTATATGTACATATGCATTACATAAATTGCTGAGTTGCAAATAAATTAAAACGCGGCAATAAATCCAATCAGCAACACTTCCTGTGCACTTTTTTGGCTGACTCACAGTTGCCGACTACGATTGGCGGAATGCTTTGAAATTAAGTGAAATGTATGCTGTATTTATAGACCATACATAGCTTACATAACATATATAACTGCTATCAATTACGGGAAAATGCATTTTTATTTATTTTTTATTTATATTTTTTAAAAGAAATATTGTTTTGATCGCATTTATTGATGTGTGCGCTAACCTTCTGGCCACATTTCGCAGTTGAGTATGTTAGAATTAGATCTAAGAATGTTAAGAAAACTTGATAACAATATGCAGTTTTATCTAAAACGATCTCTGATTAATACCATTCCAGATAATTTCTAAGTCAACTGTTTAGATTGATTTTTCACTAAACTCTTTTGCTTCACATGTCATGCTTAAAATTTTCATACTTATGCCAGAAGAACATATTATGTAGACTACTTGTGTAACAAAAAACACATTTCACGAATTGGAATATTAATCATTATTATCGATATCAAAATAGGCTTTCAGCCAAAACAAATAAGCCAATGGTTGATCCAATTTTCCCTACACTCATAGCCTCGATGGATATGCCTTCATTTTGAATTTATCGGTCTTGCTTCATTTCAGAAGCGCCATTCATTAGAATGTTGGGCAGTTATGACCTAATGTTCATAAACCCACATCTCGTCACCAGTATAATGATTAATGATGGATGATGGTGTCAGATTTTTAGAGTAGCTGGCATGCGAAGAGGCACTTAGATTCATGCGGGGGCTTGTTGCCTGCTGGACATATATTTGGTATGTCGAAGCCGATTCTGGATAAGAAAAGGTCCAACGTGCTACAGTATCCAGCACAAAATTCATTTCTCACGACAATCGGTTCTGCGTTACCGAAATTGACCCGGATTTTATCAGTCCAAGGCCGCTTTTTTTCGGAGATCTAACGTCGTTAGGAACGGTAAGTTTTAGATTAAAGACAGGACGTCAGCGCCTTGTTAAGCATCTTTGAGATCTCTACTCGATGTCGAGTGCCACATTGACACCTTTGATACCCACATTAATCAAAAAATTTATATTTTCAAACACTATTTCTTTAAAATTTTCGATGTTTTTGTCATTAAGAGAGGTGGATGGACGATTCGGACGAGTTATGTTTTCGATGAACTCACGGCCTTAACTGAATACTTTGTGCCATTAGTTATAAAGTGAACTTCCCAAAACACTTTGGCAGCATTTTCAACGATTCCCTAACAGCTTTTCATTGGAAACACAAAGTGTCAAACTCGTTATTACTTTTTTTCAAGGTAAAAATCACCAGAGAAACTTTTTGTGTCAAATAGCTGCCAAATAGCTACACAATAAAAGACATACATAGATTTTTAACAACCGGGGCAACTCTTGTGGGACCCAAAGTGGGGATCTAGTGACTGAACAGAATTCTCCAATCGATGACGATAGAAAAGACGTTTCATTGCCCGACCATGAAGAAGTTCGAACAGCAATTAACCGCCTGAAGAACAAAAAAGTGGCAGTGGCGCCAACTACCGTGGGATAAACCTGCTTTATATCTCATAAAAGGTCTTATCGAGAGAGTGTATGAAAGGCTACCGTCAATAAATTGATTGGACAATACCAATGTGGCCTTAGACCTAGAAAAGCTATTACCGACCAGATTTTTACCACGCGGCAAACCTTGAAAAAGGCCCGCGAAAGGAAAATCAACACACACCACCTCTTCGTCGATTTTAAAGCCGCCTTCGACAGCTCGAAAAAGAACTGCGAGGTTATAGACAAGAACTGCCTATCGTGTGACTTCTTCAATCTACTGCTGGAGAAAATAATTCGAGCTGCAGAGGTAAATAGGGAAGGTACAATCTTCTATAAAAGTGTACAGCTGATGGTTTACGCCAATGATATTGATGTCATTGGTCTCAAGAATGAGCTGTACGAAGTATACGCCGACATTGACAGTCTTCAGCGAATCAAAAGATTCTGCGCCGGCTAGTCATGTTGTCCGGATGAAAGATAACACTCCAACTTTGAAGACTTTCCATTCAGTATCCACCAGTGGAAGCAGAGGAAAGGGATGACCTCCACTCCGTTGGAGAGATCAAGTGGAGATGAAATTGGCGCCAAATAACGAAAAGAAGAAACGCCTGGCGCGCTGTTGTTAACTCGGTTATAACCACGTAAGCGCTGTCTATGCCAGTAAAGAAGAAGAAGAACTCAAATATTTAGCAAATGTCAGAATTGTTCTATGTTTATATTCTGACTCATACTATCTAACTACGAATATATGTGGATATTTTCATTTACGTTTGCTTATTTTTTGAATCATAAATCATCACTTATTTGCCATGCTAAAAGCACAATTTAAAATATTAAAACTGTCACACAGTAATATTCATAATGGAAAACTGTTATTACGCTGATCACAGGGTGAAACGCGACTTTATTAGTTGAATGACCTCAGCATTGTGTCACTGTAAACAAGCAAGCTGGATTTAGTATATTTTTCCATACACAAATTGTTGGCAATTTCGAGCTTCGTGTTCTTAAATTACGAACGTCTTGTAAATAAAACTCATGTAAATATGTATGTATGTGTGAGAGAACTGTGTTTGTAGATTTGTATGCATGTGCCAAGGTATGCAATTACATGGGAAAAATCGCGCTGCCATTGTCATCCACAGCAGTGCCACAAATTTCGCTGCCACTACTAACCAACTGAGAGCGACAGCGCGGCTTTGCCACCATGTCAGCGCCCGGCGCTTCCGGCCGACGCGTCGTCATCATCAACGTCTCCGACGTGTCTCGCGTAACACATAAATTATGCCTCACTTTTTGCCGCGGTTGCCTATTTATGTACTTGTCCCCCTTGTTGGCAGGCAGTCAGCGCGAAGTATCGAATAAGAAACGGCAAGAGGAAGCATTTGAGCATTGTGGAACTCGAATTCATATCAAAGGACGGCTTACTTAGCAATCGTGATTTTTGTTGCTGCCACCACTGCCACCGCTGCTTGGCAACGGCGCTGAAGAAATGTCTGCAGCGGCAAGCAGCCAGTCAAATAAGTCACCCCGTCAGCCAGCCACTCACTCACTCACACAAGCAAGCATTCAGCCATGCACTCATGCATTCATGCCTGCAGTCTGACAACTCACATGTGAAGAAATGCCACTTTTCCTTGGCATCTCCTTGCAGGCGCTGGAATGCTGAGTGCAGCTGCTTTGCCAGCGTCCTTTCGGCTTTTTCATTAGTCTGTTGATCTGGCGCTTTTGTTGTCAGCGCATAACTGTATACATCTCACATCATTTGTGTATGTGTGTGTGTATGTGCAAGCATAGGTGCATTCAGTACGGCGACGTCTGCTCGGTCTGCGCCCGGCCTTGTCCTTATCCGCATTGCAATGAATGTTGTCGACAACAACAACAAGCATGTCGGTAAATTGCTGCTTGTTCGCTTAATATCGAGCGCCACTTAGAAATTAGGAATGCCAGTCGCGTCCAATCACGACTTGCGCGCCCGTATTTCTTGTCGTCATGCTGCCACAGCTGCGCCAAGTGCGCGCACACACACAAGTGCACACCAAATACGTGTGTTTGCGGGCACATAATTCCTGTCGTCGTCTATGAATACCTATGAGCCAGCTATCAGCGCTGCCGCTCCGTGAGCGTCGCACTCGTCAGCGCTGCTGTGCCACTGTGCGCCGTTATATTCATTTCATATCCTTTTAGTGCATTTATTTTATTTGTCTATTTTTATGATTCTTCAGTCGTTATATTTTATTCGAAGCTTAATGTGCGCAACAACAAGCAGCGCGGCTGGTTGCATGTGGCATGCTTGGCGTTCGACGTCTGTGTGACGACATTCTTTTTACAAATGTTTGCGAGTTTTCATTTACTTCGGTGTCCATTAGTCTGCTCGTTCGCTGTATGGATTTATTGCGCTGACATATCAGCAATGAGTTTGCATGCATTGCACTTTGTTGTGGCACAATTCACTGCTCGTGCAACATGCCGGCACAATTCCATGTACATACGTACATATGTAAGCCACACTGCCTCTTGGACTTGCTGCTGCTGCTGCTGCTTATCTCATGTCCTTATATCTCTTACAAAATTCGTATTTATGGTTTTTACAAATATGCAATCGTACGTGTTCGCATTCACTATTTATTTATACTCACTTACCACAGCCAACTACTCGCCTCGCTTGCAAATAGCTGCGAATGCGTGCCTGTGTGTGTGTGTGCGTGAGTGCGTGTGCGGCAGTTTAACTGTGTCAATCCGCTTGCTAGCTTCACGAAAGCTGTCGCAGCAATGCCCGATTTGAATGCATCTGAGTGGATACCTCAAATATAGCACATCCACACACACACACATAGACACATATAAAAGCATGCTTGCTAAATGGTTGCCTATTTTGCAGAGAAAATGCGAATATGACTAGCAGGGGAATGCAGATGAAATGTTGCACGCGAAAGACTCTGGGCCACCGACCGCTCCAAAAGTAACCGCTTCTGCATATTGTGAAGCCGCAAAGTGGCTCAGTGCTTGGATTTTCTAAGAAAGGTTTCGAATTTCAAAACTCATGAAGTCATTTTGCTGTCTCTTTACAAGATTTTTCACTGAAGAACTCGCTTGTGATACTTAATCATCGAAAATAATCTCGAGGTAAGAGTATGGCACTTGAAAACTGAAGAAAATGTTATTTTTAGCAATAATTAGCTCACTGAAATCGAACTGAGGGTTCCTCTTTGCAAATGGGTAGTTTAGAAAGTCTTCAAAACACACTTAGTTTGGAAATATCTCATCATTTACTAACAAGTTTGTCCATTTTGAACTCCGAACACACAACATTTTACCTTCTTCTTCTTCTTTATTGGCGTATACAACTCTTACGCGGTTATAGCCGAGTTTACAACCAGTCGTAATTCCTTTTCGCTGTTTGGCGCCAATTAAAAATTCCAAGTGTAGCCAGGTCTGGCCTTTCCAACGGAATGAAGGTCGTCCTCTACTTCTCCCGGCGAGAACTGCGTCGAATACTCTGAAAGCTGAAGTGTTTTCATCCATTCGGACGCCAATGCGCAAAGGACCGCAAATCTTCAGCAGAACCCTTCTCTAGAAAACTCGTTACGCCGATTCATTTGATGATGTCATCATCCATGCCTTTGCAGTAGAGTTCGGTCTTTGCTCGTCGAGATAGGACTTACTTCTCAATTGTCTACTCAGTCCGAAGTAGCAAGAGGTTTTTCTGCATTGGATTTCGAGGCTGACGTTGTTGTTGGTGCTTTTTGCTGGTTCCAAGATAGACAAAATTATCTACGAGCCAAGTCGCGAATGCCATGACTATTTGTTTGATGACAGGATATATTTCGTCTTGCCCGCGTTCACTGCTAGACACATTTTTTTCGCTTCCTTATCCCTTCTGGAATAAGACGGCTGTTAAGCCATTATGGATATTTGGTTTTGCCGTCTAAATAAGAAAGATATTCCACAAATCATTATACTTACGTAAACTTCTTATGTTCAAAAGACCGAAATAACCTTAGAAACACTATTTTTATCAGTCTGACTCAGGGCTTAGTGAGATTTTCATTAGAAGTTGTGCGGTCTCAAAGTATATTCTTTTATCACCTATAAAGATTTAAGAGCTAATTCAACTGTTGGGTTCTCTCTTTTTCTTTTTTATGTTTTCAAGTTAAAACATTGCATACATATAGGCGTTTTTTAGCAAAGTCGCACACCTCTAAATGAAACTCAAGCGATTTGAACGAACAATAGTTTTTTCTACGATTTAAGTTTTAAATATTGTATATATGTACATTTTCTAGTAAAAAAATATTGAAATAATATTTCATTTTCATAGTTAGTGAATCTAATCAAATTGTGCCAGCTTTTGAAGGTATATACTCAATTATTTGCTACTCTAAAAGTCAACGCGAACCAATGATGGCCTAACTTCACCCAGAACCCATCGATTGTCAACCAGTGATTTCCTCTGACATGTTGGCTAACCGACTGCCTAACACTTGAACTACATAAATCATTTTTTATTTTCGCTTTTATGGCTTTTATGTGTTACTCCGTGCGGTTTGAATCATGCTGAAGCATCACATTCGGTGGCGTGGCTTCCAAATAAATATGTATGATCGCATCATGTCATCAATACGGCTGTGTGTGGCATAGATCCGGTTTAACGAAGCGCGTGTGTGTGTGTTTGTGTGTGTATGCGTGTGGAATGTTTGGCAGGATTAAAGCAGTGCATCAATGTACAAACACTTTAGTGTTCACAATGATTTGCTGACTTGTAATGCTCTGCATGCACAACTGGGAAGCCGGAGCGATTTTTGTAGATTTATGCTCGCTCCGCTCAGAGGATAATTCACCCGGCACAGTCGACAAATCCGCTCATTCATCATCGACTCTTGGCTCCACAATGTTATTTAAATGCAAAATTATTTAAGCATAACATGCACACACATATATATGTATATATATATTTATTTGCAAAATGTATATATATATTTATTTGCAAAATTGTCAAAAGCAGTGGCTATCACAGCAAAGTGGACGACCTCTGCGTTCGAACGCCTTAAAATATGCTAAATGCAGTTATATTATTTACTGTTGTTGCTGGTTTTAATAAACGACAAGTTGATGCAATCTTAATTACATATGTACACATTTATTTTAACCAAATTTTGGTTAGTAGTTGGTTGTAAATGAAAGATAGACTTATATTTATGGAATTAAAATTATTTACCTCAATTATTACATATTTGAATTTTTGATTAAACATCAAGGCATTTTTGAGAATTCAAGTCAGAGTTATTCATGTGTTATGTTAAATGTATGCCATTAAAGTTTACCGCTGCGAAGCATGTAATGCGTAAATTAATGGCTCGTTAAGGCCGGTCAAGGAAAATGAATTCTCTAAATCATTTTCGAAAGTATTTTCTCTCGTTTCATTAATTTAGGATCAGCTATAGACAAGTAAAATATTGTTTCCTTTCGCAAGCTAAAGTAATTCGGTCAACAATTCGGTGTTGCTTGAAAAACCGTACTCCCTTTCTATATACAATTTGGGTAGTCGAAAAAGTCTTTTCGTATTTCGTCAATATATATCGTTGCATTGTTCGTATATATCATCAGTTCATGAAGAAAATCGTGAAATTATAAATATAAAAAGATAAGTTGAAGTTTGATTGAAAATTCAAATATCGTTGCAGGTAATGAGCAATTCATTGGAAATTACCCACAACACACTTTCGTCAATTTATCCGAATCAATAATTCGTTTAAAACCCCCCAACAACTATCTGAGCTTTTGTGAGTTGACAAACGCACTATCTCAATACAAACAGTTATCTTATCGCAATGCAAATAGACGCATAACTGTTTCTATTTACTCAAGTGTAAGTTGCTCAACTTCGTTGGTTATCTTTTTCGAAAACAAAAATGCATTAAACGAAAATTCCACTGGGGTGATGAAACACCGCTATCGACTTTTACTCCCAAACCACCAACCAGCGACAAAAACCGATAAGTTCATCAAAGCAACGGCTGCGAAAGGGCTCTATTTTAGGTCAATGCCAAACTTTTAACACGAAATGTATATGATAAGCAATGGAAATGTTTTATTTATGTAAACGTTAGTTGTGTGGCAACAAAAAGTTCAAGTACCAAAGGGCTTAAAAGGACTTAGTATGAGTCTTATTTCTTACCGACTAGGGGGTATAGACAGTAATTGAGCAGATCATGGATCGAGTAGTGAGTAGACTTTACTTTCAAATCTTTCTATTCTCCATATTTCGTCTTAGATCTTATTTGGAATTACATACAATTTTGTGGGGACTTGTTGAATCGGAAAATATCTTTTTTTAGGTTGATTTTTAAGTTCGTGAGAAGTTTGATCGCCACAATTGGTGTGCGTTTGCAGTATGATAGGAAAGGTTTATCTGCCAATTTTTACCATGGAAAAAGTTGTACAACGAGTTTGCTCGAATTCTTATATTTTCATTATTATCACGGCTACGGCATCATTGAAAGTGTAGCAGAAGATTCATGAGGAATCTATTTAATCATGAACACAAGTTTTTTATGTGGCCCAAAGTATTCAGTAAAGGTCGTGAAGTCATCGAAAAGCTTCCTCAAGGAATCGTCCATTCCCCTGTGTTAATAACGATAACATCGAAAAAGTTAAAGACAAGTCTTTGCAAATAATCACGTTGGCATCAGAAATATAGCAGAGGATCTTAGATCCCTTAGGATCGACTTAACATAGTTTGTTTAATGGTTTGAGCATGAAAAATGTCAATGCTAGATCTTACAAAAAATACCTGAATCTTCTGCGTAAAATAGATGCTTGATAACGAGTCAAATAAGCAAAAGACCATTATGCTAATAATAACTGGAGTCGAAACGTGGATTTATAATTATGACATCAAAACTGCCCATTAATCTAGCGAATAACACTCCAAATATGGGTCAAAACTAAAAAAAAATCGCTGAAGGCACTGAAGACCAAAATGCGGCGATGATAGTGTAGACCACCCCAGCCGAGACTTACAAGAAGTCAGTGGAAAATAGGATTAAGTGATGGAATGCTTGCATTGGCTCGAAAGAAGTCTATTTGAAGACGATAATAATATTTTATATTAAAGAACGTGAAACTGTTGGTATCTACGCTATGATACACTGTAGGTGGTATCTATAGTGAGACCGCAGAGTCTGTTAAAATTCGCGTCAAGCGCAGGCATCCTAAACGATGACTACTTCCCTTGAACTTAGCAACTGAACTCCATCTGATATCGCAAAGAACCAAACTGGTCTACAAATTGTTCTACCACATTAACCTAACCTAACCTAAGTACGATCAGAGACAATGTTCTTTGGATGTTGGTTAAAGTTTGGAACTAATGGAACAAAACTCCTGATGAAAGAACAAAAAACTCATTTCAGGAAAGAAACTTCAACAGCGACCCAATTTGAACTCTGAGTAGATAGTTAGCTCAAACCTTCAATAAAACAAAAAATAAAAAAAAAATTATACAGACAGATTTTTCTAGCAGTTTTGCTGACTTCGGCAGAGAGCAGCAAACCTCTGTAGTATATTTTTGATAAAACTAAAACTATATGTAGAAATCGAGACACCAGTTGTCTTACAATATAAATAAGACGAGAAGACCGGGGAAGTAACTAAATTGAGGAGCTTCACAGTAGAGAAAATAAAAAATTCTTGTTAGACAACTTAGCAGAATTTGCGTTAAACTTGATTTAAAATACCCTCTCTTAAGCCAGACAAACAGCGCTTTAGCAAGTAGCTTCAAAAGATGTTATTGGGTTTCAGGGTTTGCTGGAGATGCCTTTATGAATGAACTGCAGACGAGTTATGCAAATTCCGCTAGACAAAGTAAGCAGAGCTGAGGTTTCCTAATTTTTGTATTCTAAAACGTTTTTGCAAGAGTTTGAGAGCGAAGTTTGTATGACTGGAGGAGAGTACTAACATTAGTTATGCTCAATTTCAGAAACTATTAAATTATATTTATTTTCATAAGTCACATACATACATACATATGTACAAACTTGTATGAAAATCTCTCGCGATTTTGCAGCAGTCAACAGAAGTTGGATTGTGGCAGCCACATATTCATCTGCGTCGCCGCAAAAGCAAAATAAGCGTTACTTACAAAGCACCCTTCGCAGCAAGATATAATTGTATAAATGTATGTGTGTGCTCATCACCGGCTTGAGCTACCCCTGCTTTGTCACCGACACCCAACAAAGCAATGGTAATGACGCATGCGCGCCGATGGCTATCAAATAGTCTGCGCAATCCACACACACACACCACATACATATGTATGTATGCGGATAATGACTTTGATGAGTGTGCATCTGGTGAACGTTACTGTTTGCAGCAGATGCGGGCTAGCGCCGCTTAGCCATAACACGCTGCGTCACTGCGTCAAAGGTGTCAATGGCGCGCCGTGCAACGCTCTCGCCACGAGGGATGTTTGGGAAGAGCGCGTGCGCAAACTCAACAATGCCAAAACAAACAAGCGTAAAACGGCAGTTGTGTTATTTGGCGCTACTGCGCGGTCCCAACTACAACATTTCTCTTGAAAGAGCAATAAAAATGTACGCGACTAAATGGAATTTATTCAACACACACACCAATACATATGTACATAGAAATATTCGTATGATAAATATAACACGATGTAACAATGCGGTGCATTATGTGGAACGAGTCACTTATGGGTAAATGTACAAAAATACAGAACAACAACGGCAGCGGTAGAGGCATAAGGGGGTTGCAGCGCGGCGAGTAGGAAGCGCATTAACGTCTGACAGCCGAAAACGACAGCTGCACGACTTTGAACACACGACATAGAAACTAGCACATACAGCACCTACCAATAACGCCCGAAGACTCAGCCGATAACAAACGTGCCACTTACCGCTAGAGTCCAACTGGAGCGACCGGTGTGCCGTATTGTTTCTTCTCATTCTCTTTGGGTTATTCGTGCACAGCTGTTTTGCGCGCTGAAGACTCAACTGCTGCGCTAGCTGCTGACTTTGCTGATAAAGCCGGCACTCAAAGTGGTTACTAAGTAACCAAGAGAGGCCAGGAGACTCATTGAGTGCACGAGCGTACGGCGCACTGGGAGACTCGAGTGAGGAATGCTAACTGTCTGGTTGCCGGCTTAGTCACTAGAAGCGCGCCATGAGTCATGCGATAGCACGTAAGTTCTCGACAACTCAATGCAAACATACTTTTACCAGTTTGACTCATTTTATTGCCTTGACTCATAAGAACGCGCTCAGAGAGAGTGCGGCAGTGAGTTGTTTACCTGTAGCCTATTGACAGTCTTTTTTGAATTGTTGACAACAAACGCGTTTGACTCGCACCACAATGTAGACAACGTGTGCGCACTCGGCAAAAGGCTACGAAGACGGTAGGCAGCGAATCGAAATGATCGTAGCGTTTAAGACGTGAATATCAGTTAGTGGCAGTAATTGGGCAGAGACGGGTGCGAACAGATGACGTGTGGGGGTGCACGAAGTAAACAAAAGCAAGTAACTGATATGTGATATTGCGAAGAAAAGTGGACTCTAAATGAAAATAATAAACAAAAAACCAACATTTTAGAAAAGAAAGTGAAAAAGTTCATATTTTGATAATCTTGATATAATAGTGTTTCATTTATAAAAAAAATATTTTCGCGCGCTAAACTTCAAAGCGTCAAAAAGCATTATTTGCGAAACCAAAAATTAGTTAAACGAAAAGTGACTTTGTTTTGTGTCGGAAAAGCTTAAAATATTTACACAAAAGCAGTGTCTCACCTACTAAAGTTCCAAGTCGAAGTAGAACTTGCTAATCGTTACTAACAAGAGTAGTAATTGTGCTGGCATGCGAAAACAACAATAAACTTGCGCACAGCAACAGAAAATCACAGTAGACAACAATTTGTTTGGTGCGTGTTTTGAATAAGAAAGCCAAACGCAAAACAAAAACAAAAAGTTCAAAACAAAATTGAAACAAAATACTACAAAGAAGTGAGTGGAATTCTTAAAAAAAAAATAAACTTACGAAAAAGTCTATGAAAGTAAAGAAAACCTTTGGCTTTGTAACGTCGTCACACATTCTTAAGTGCTCGCCGTTGTAAACACGATTGCCAATAATTTTGGCTACTGTCACTCCTTCAACGGATACACGACTCCTTTTACGGACCGCTACGTCGGTTTTAAACACAACATATTTGGATTACCCGATACATTGCCACTGTTCTAAAAGCGTGCAACGGCTCTGGAGGCAATACTGGTAAGTAAGCTGTGATGTAAAAATTGGCTGTTAACGGGTTAAAGACGGCGGAAATAACTGACTGCACAGTCAGGCGCATTAAGTCGAAAATTGACCAATAAAAAAATTTAAAAATGTGTCAAAAAGGCAATGCAGGTAAATTGAATGTGAAGTTGGCACGGAAATGACAGAGGCATTAAATCGTTAAGGCGACGGTATTTGTATTTGGAAAACTTAAAAGCCTTATCTTGATATATTTGCTGAGATTTTGAGTCTTGATAAATATTATTTCCAATCAAAAATTGAAAGCTAGAACTTAATGTCATTTAAAAATAACAAGTAAAAGTATTGAAAATATTGCCGTATTTAATATATATTTTTTTAATTTAAGATCAACCTTAAGTAGCACACTCTTGCTGATTAATAAATGGTATATAGTATAATTCTAAATTTTCACATCAAAAAACAACAACAGTATTAGGTGATCGAAAAAGTCTTTTCGACTTTTCGTATTTTTTCAATTGATCTCGTTACATTTGTATATATCCAGTGCTACCAATCACGTTGTGTCATACCATATACATAGTGTTAAAGAGTGAGATTTTAAGCTTCATTTAATCAAAAAATTATAAATTCCTGGAAGTTGAAAAAAAGATTTCAGCTGCTCAAAAATTAGTGAAAGTTATGAAGAAATTCGCTACATTTTGAAATTTTTTTATATTATAAAAAGGGTAGAATGCCACGCAATCCACCAATGACATTGTGAAGTTTACGGAGACGATGCTGTATCAGTTCGTGCAGCACAACAATGATTCGGTCGCTTCTGTTCTGGAAATTTCGAAATTCCGATTTACACTGAATTATGTCTCTAGCAGAAAAATAGCGAAAAGTGGTCGACCAAAATGGTACATATTTGTTTATTTATTTATTAGTATAAATATAAAAAAATTAGTTGAAATTTGATTAGAAATAAGAAAAGACTTTTTCGACTACCCAAATATTTACACCTCTTACTTTATATCTTTAATGTTTTATAAAAATGAAAATAAACAATTCAATAACTACGCAAACATGTAAAACCTCGTCAAAGCCACCACCCATTACATAACCTCATCTTTGTGCCCACCACTGTGTAGTAAATATACGACAAAACCCGCCAATAAATACTTCGGAACCTTATCAATTCGCCTGCAATTGTGCGCGTGTGTGTGTGCCCATTGTTTTAAGCTTTAATTTGCTTATCTCTTCCTACAATTCTGAGTGCTTCAAAAACAAACAAAAGAAAGTGCTAATTGAGAAAGTTTTGGAAAAAAAAGTAGCTTTTCTTGGCGTGCGTGATAAAATTATGAAATTCCAAAGACCTTGATTATATTAAATACACCCATACATATTTACAAACGATAACTACCTGTTTACCGCAGCTTGACTATAATTTACTGCTTAATTTGCACTGTCAATTTGTTAAAGCACAATAATAATCGAAATTGTTCTACTTACTTGTACTTGTTGAGTGACGACAATTGCGGGCACACTTTTGCTAGCCTTGTTAGACTAAGTTATTACAGGCAATTATGCGCTAAAATTTAGCTCTGTAATTTCCTTTATGCGTTGGGGTCAGCACGGCATTCCTTAGGTTCTTTGTGCAACTGGAAGTTGTGTGTTTTCCTATGCTTTCCTGACTTTTGGATTCGCGCTATCGCTCGTGAGTCACTGCGGAGTTCACTGGAAACACACATGCGTTACATAGTTACGTATGCGTAAGCGCCATAGATCGCTTGCGCTCCGTCCATTTGTACTTTACTCATGCATGACTCCAACACGTAAGCGTGCTCAAAACAGCTGCTGGAAGAATGACAAAGAAATCTTTGATTACTTGTTTACAAGTGTGAAGAAATTCTATATTCTATAAACTTTGAAAGATAAAATTTTGTATTTCTGATCAAACTTCCACTTATTTTTTATATTTATAATGAATTTTAATGAACCAAATATTCATCATTTTGATCGACCACTTTTTGCTAACTTTCCGCAAGAGGCATTATTCCATCAAGGTAAAAGTTTTCTGGTTTCTCGGCGAAAAACTGCTTCATCTTCTATTGAAGTCAACTTTACTCCATTAAGGGAGTTCTGCATTGGCCGAAACAAATGGTAGTCCGATGGTGCAAGGTCAGGGGTATATGGTGGATGCATCAAAACTTTCCAGGCAAGCTCTCCCAGTTTTTGCCGAGTCATCAAAAATGTGTGTGATCTAGCGTTGTACTGAAGGAAGACAAAGCCCTTTAAGCTGATCACTGCATGCTTAAATCTCATCAGCTGTTGTCCGTAAAATGTAGAAACAATCGTTCGACCAGGCTGAAGCAGCTCATAGTTGATGATTCCTTTCCAATCCCACCAAACACTCAGCATAACCTTTCGAGGCACCAATCCTGGCTTTGCGACCAAGTGTTGAGCTTCATCACGGTTGGATCATGAACTTTTTCGCACATTATTGTCGTATTTAATCCACTTTTCTTCTCCTGTTACCATTCGCTTCAGAAATATTTCCATTTCTTTTCGTTTAAGCACAGAATAGCAGATGATAGTTCGGTCCATTAAATTTTTCACAGACAATTCATGTGGTACCCAAACATCGAGTTTCTTTTTGTAGCCAGCCTTTTATAAATGGTTCAAAATCATTTGATGATGAATGTTTAGTTCCTTAGCAATGGCATGGCTGCTTATGTGACGTTCTGGTCTATCTTCTCCATAATTTCGTGGACTTTTTCAACGATACTTTTTCGACTCACCAATATTTTCAATTTTTTATTATAAAAATATTAATTAATCAACTTATAATTATTTTTTATATATGACGTGAATGAAAACGCTTTTTTTTGATTTATGTGAGAAATGGTAAAAATGAATTAAAGATCAGATGGGCGAATTAATTCCGTGGTTTCGAAATACGGCTACTTAATCCCGGAATTAAAAGCTCCTTTATCGCTGCATTAAGTTTATTAAACTTATTGGGCTATAAAAATAAATTCATACTCGTACTTTTAACTAATTGGAAAATATTGAAAAATGCGGTATTAAAATTGCGCAATACAACAATAACGTTATTAATTATTGGAATGAAATAGGTAGCACAATTAAACCATAATTATGCGGTAAATAATGCAGCATATTTAATAATGAAAGCAAAATTGTAAAAATCATGCATAACACTTAAACTAATGTAAGCGTTTACGTGTGCATTAAAGTGGCACTTAAGAGTTAGGGCGTGGCGCAAGGGTGACAAATTCAGACTTCTCTATAGACGCGAAATATAAAAATATTTTTTTTCTCGCCATCATTTGAATATCCAAATTATTTTTGGAGAGAGAGGCTGCTGCGTGGCGTTTCCACTATATTTTTTTTATTTTTTTGAGTCTGCGGAGGAAAATCTGAACTTAGACACAAATGTAGTCAGTGCTTGAGTCTGTAAACGAAAGTCTGAGCTTAAACTCAATATATAGCGCTCTATCGTCTACAAAGTGAACCAAAACAAACCTCTATCCGACCTTTCCCTCAAAACAAATCAAGGAATGCATGACCAGCTTGTGCGAGAGTGAGATTGAAATATGTCGGTAGAATCATCTTCGAAGAACGTAGCAACCTGATTGGGATTGAAAACAAACAGCCTTAAAACAATGAGGCACGAGTGATCCATTATTAGAAGTCATTAGAAGTCTTTGGGTATCACAAGAACCAACTTTCAGAGCTGTCCAACTATCCCTTGACCTAACTTTACTATACATATGTATTATATTTATAAGTGCTAAATAAAAATCCTTTATTTGATATTGAATGACCACCCTAATGTGTACAGTTGCGTGCTAACATAAGTGCCATAAAGCGCGGAAAAGTGTTAACGATTGACACAATTACTGCAACACTTATTTTACACCAAGCAATAACAACAACAACGTGTACAACATAATGCATTACTCAAATGGCCTTAACAAATACCAACTAATAAATAAAAACGATTTCCTGAAAACCAACACACACAAAACAATAACAGTAAAAGTCAAATCAGAAAAAGTATTAATTTTATAAAATTCAACCGCCATTTAGTTTTCCATTGTGAATTGTGTGAAATGTGGCAAGTTGAATGCGACAGCGTTTACATTATCGTGACCATTTCGGTAGCATTTAAGCGACTCATTGACTCATTGAGCTGCATTTATGGCGAAGTGGCGATCATTTTGTAGAGATTTACAAGCGCAAATGCTATTTCAATTCAATTAGACTTATGACAGCAACTAAAGTTAATTGCCAATTGTGTGCGCACTGATGCGCATTTACGAGCACGACAATTGCAGTGACGATTGGCCATAACTGTCACCGCTGACCATCGCCTCACTACCAAATGCGGAGCTGGTGATTGTGGGCGATTAGTACGCAACACTTCCTCTCACATCTTAGCCTCCTCGTCCGCAGTGCTTGTGATTCCGTTACATGCGTGCCACCCTAACGCTAAGCTTGTCTGAAGAAGCGCTCCGCCACCGTAAAACGTGTTTAGCAAGCTTGCTGTAGTCTTCCTTCTAAATAGTTCATACAAGCTGCTTACTCTTGGCTCTATTATCATGCCACGCACTTCAATGGACGCATCATCAACAGCTGATGCATCAGACAGCAGTCAACATCAGTTGCTATGGCTTTATTATCGTCGTCTTGACAAGCTATTGTCATTATGATTAGTGTCATTATGTGTCCGAACGTAATACAGTTAACGCATAATTGTTGGAAATGCAGCAGCGGTAGAATGCGGACTGATAGACACATGCCATGGCTACATGTAACGGTACTCTATGCAGCTGACGTTTGACAGCGCACGGTCAGTGCCACCAATCAGTGCGAGCTCAAATATCGCTGACAGTTCGGCGTATGGAAACTGAGCTTTGGTTGCTAATTTTTGTATAACTCGAATGCTGACTGTTCAACAGTGCACCATCAGAAGCCAATGACCCAACGGCCGAGAATTTTTTCTTTATTTTACATGAAGCTCTATTATTACGGCGTTGTAAAGCATTTTTACTTGCTTTGCCGCTTTCTTCTCTGCCGCTTTCATTTTAGTTCTATGTCAGTCTTTGTTATTTCTAAAATAAGTATACCGTATCCAATTTATCGCAACAAATTTCGTACTTTGGAATGTGTCTATTTGAGTTAGTAATAAAATATAAACTAAATGCTCTGAGGTATTTTGTCTTTTTTTTTTTTGCTGAGCTTAAATGACATTTTCGTACTCCGACTGATACATAGTTTGCAATTGCTGCTAACCAAAAATCCAAAGCAATTCGAATGAAAACATTTGTGTATCCATTTCGGCCATTTGCTGAATGTGTCTGTGAATGTGTCGGAAAAAAATGAATAAAAGAAAACACAATTCAAACGCAGCAGTGAACTATGCGTCCTATGGAATGTGTTACAGAAAATAAAATAACATTTAAAATATTCAGCTAAGCTTTTCTATAACAGCTTAAACCACAATCTGATCCAGCAGCAATTTTATTATGTAGAGAATGTCTAAACTGAAAATATTTTTAAAAGTTCACACTATTCCTTTAAAAATAAATAAATAATATCCTATTCTAGTTAATATGAATGGTAAAAATACATATTTACGTACATGCACATACTATATATGTACATATAATATATATGTTTTTAAAGACACTCCATAATGAAACGTTTTTCTCTTTTAAATATATATTTATGAATGATCAGCGTAACGAACTGGGCATGTACTTCTGTGATCAAATTGAAAGGGGAATTTTTAACTTATACATCGCGTGTTTTTAGAATCGGTATTTTTTTCGGAAAGTTGGTAGTACTGTTAGTGACATTTATGCTCAATTTCACGTCAAAATATTCATTAGTATTTGAGATACGCGTCGTTTTGTGAGGCCCAGAAAGTGAATTCCTCTATTTTTATTATGTCTGAATTTTTATGTATAAAGAAGTGCGATAATACACCATCTCATACTGCATTGGTTATTCCTGATCATTTCGCCACATTTTCAACCAATATCGGGCGCAATCATTGCATTCGGCTGATTTACCTTCGGGTAACTTCTGGCTATTCAGCAAATTCACATGACCACTCCGAAGACACTGTTTGACTCAATTGAGGATATACAGTAAAAGCTGAAAGAAGGCTTTGATGGCCATCATGACGGAGGATTTTTCCAAGTGCTATGATGTCTGGAAAATTCGTTGGCATAAGTGTATTGCAGCGGGAGGAAATTACATGGACAAAATTCACCTTTCATTTTGATCACAGTGGTACGTCTGCCTGTACTTTTGCCGTCTGTATACAAGTGAACTTCCTCGTTTTTTGAGATATCGATCTGAAATCTTTCACACATTATTTTCTCTTCAAGAAATCGTAGATATTGGACCTCCGTAGCATAAAGGTGTCATATAAACTAAAGGAACAAAATCAAGTTCTTGTAAGGAAAACTTGTTTGTTTGACGATCAAGTGCAAGAGCCACTTTTAGTCATTTAAAAACTATTATTTTATACAAAACGTCAAAAGTCTTTGTCTTTGATCGTCATAGCTCAGCTAAAGAAGATAAAAATTAATGTTTAATTGCTTTTTACCTTTAAGTGACAACTTCCTGCTGCGTACTCATTTTCATGCTCTACATTTTTTCTTTTTATTTCTTTTATTTTTGTTTTATCAGCTGCACTTTATATTATTTTATCCACTTCAACTTTGTTTTTGTTATTCTCACTGCTATCTCCATTAAGCACGTGTTTCTATGTTGCACTCGGCGCCAAATAGATGTATATTATCTATGTATATTATATTGAAAATTGAACTGTTAGATACATACATACTTACAAAGAGTATATTGTACTTCACGCTTATGACTCAATTAAGCATTAAATTTGTTATTCGATAAATCTAACGGAAAATCTTTTTAAATAATTCCACTTAAACTTAACGGTATCTTTGTACTGTATTTACTTACACCAGACTGCTTGCTTGTTTTCAAGATGCGAGTAACTTTGTGTAATTGAATTTATCTGGAATAAAGAAATAATTATAAATAATAATAAATTCTTTTAATAAGTAGAAACATTTTAATTGGATTTTATACATTCGGCATTTACGGATTAGTCAGTAATAGACATCTACATGTATGTATGTGTGTATCTAAGCACTTTTGCATGAGCACACCTGCGACAATCACTAAGTAGGGTTTTCCATAAATATATGACAGCTAATTTCGCTGCTGTTTTCAATGCTTGCCGCGCTGCTGTGCATTGCCGATAATTAAAAGCTCAATATTTAACAAAATTCCAGTCGAAGCGCAATTGAGACTTAATATAATTCAGTCATTCAAGCGCAAAACAATTTATGTAAATGTAAAGCCTCACTAACACACACACATATGTATGTAAGTAACAAGGTATAAACAAAGATGGCAACAGCGCAAAAGGAGATAAATGACAACAACAATGGCAAAAGTAGCATCAGTAGTCAGCTTTCAAGCAATAAATAACTTACGCCTTTGCGGCAAACGTGATCGGATCGCCAATGTGTATGTATGTAGGAGCAAGTGAACGAGAACGGAATGAAAATGCATAGAATTAGTGAAACAAGGCGATTGGAGGTGAGGACAATGTTAGCAATTATGTAAACATTCAATATTTTATACATATGAAATTTTAAACATATTTGCCCTGCGCTCCAATAGTAGATGACACACTCGGTGTATTGAATGCGGTCACTCGGCTGCAATCACTTGCTCCCCTCCCGTCACTCGATAAGTAGGAACTCTGGTGTACCCTCATTGCATATCTGTGCGGTTACAACAACCACTTGTTTCCACTCAAGTGTCGCTTAATCATCGCAGCCACCATAATATTCGCCGACGGAGATGTGCTTCATTGCGCGGTGATGTACAAATTCTTGCCATATACCCAGAACCGGTTTGAGGTGTGGGGCAATGAGGAACTGAAATAATTGAATTTTATATTTTTGTAACTAATTTAAAAATCTGAATATTTGCAAATTAGCCGGCCATAATTGCGAATTTACGCACTTGTCGTGTAGATGAGCTGGAAGAGATTCGAGTGGTCAATGACAACAATTTTAATAACAAGCCGAGGGCAAGCAACAACTACAACACAAGTAAACATGTTCAAACGATTTTTTTTTACAGTAATTGCGTACTTGGCCGCGGAAATTAAAAACGCTGAAAGCAAAAATTAAAAGAGGCAACAAATACTAAAATCAAGTAGATTTTTTTTTTATCGCGATTCAAGTACACTTAAGCACAAAATATAACTAATTTGGTTAATGCGCATGTCTATCGAATATTAATTAAGAAGTTTCTTCGCCCAACAAGCAAACACTTGAGTATTTGGGTCGTCTGTTCCTTAGCGGCTTTGTGGATTACCGAGCTAAAGACGTTCGTGTAATCGATGTAGCTTCAATATCCAATTAATATTCGCTCATGGTACTAAAGCCGGCGCTGCCGCAGTATGCAGTGTCGGCGGTAACGGTAGCAAGCGCTGTCCGCGTTGTTCGTTGTAAGTACTAACTGTTCAGCGCTGCAGGCTTATTATGGTCAGCGAGTCATTAAACCACAAACGGCCGCAGAAAACAACACCCAGGCGTGGTTACTAATGACACCAATACGAGTATGGCGTAATTTAGAAAGGTCATTCAGCACCTTCTTATTTTCTAATTGCTTTTGCTTGACGCTTATTCTACGCTTTCTTTAGAAAAAAATAAAAAATACATTAAATGAAAATGCCAGCGTTGACCGACATTTGCACTTACAATATTAGTTTATGGTTCGTGTGTATGAAGCCATTTTTCTTTTGCTAATTGAATGATGAAAATCTGATTAGGCTGAGGGTACGACTAACTAATAATGCACTTTAGGTTTACACAAATTTAAAGTAATTTAGTAATAGCTACACAATCGCGAGAAAAATGACAAATTACAAATACTGATTTAAAAAAAAGGCTGCAGGTGGATGCTGCCACTTGGTATCAAAAAGGATTTATTTACGGAAGTTCCGCTAACTTCCAGTGTGCGTTAAGTATACTCATAAACAGTATGTAATAAAAATATAGACTTGCGCCAACAACCAAGTTTGTATATATATATATTAAACACGTTTAATATACAGTCAAAAAACATGTATATTTCATTTTCAAGAAACCAAAAATATTTGTGCTTACTTCAGTCGACAAGAAAATTGGGTAATTAAATGAATAAATATAATGTTACTGGAGCCGACACAATATCGTCGTGAAAAATTGAATATTTTTTATAGTTATCACCCTGTCTACAAATGCAAGTTGATCTCTTATTATCGCCATGTGAGGTCGCCCTTTACAGTAGTTGCGGCTATGATTCATAATACTACGATGTATGTGGTGCTGGCTCTTTCGTTCCCGCACTTCGTTCGGTAATACGTAAATTAGTGCTGCCATTTCGGTTGCACTTTGGTGTTTAGCCATTGGCGTTGACAATTGTGTGAAAAATCGTCAGCGCAGACGACTTTCAAATAGAATAAGCAGTGAATAAGTTAAATTTGCGGATAAATTTATATGCAAATCAGGTGGAGAAAAATTCTTTTAATTTTTAATTGCAAAAATTATAGTTAGAATTATTAATGTGTAGCGAAATCGTGTAAATTATGTGCTAAATTGGGAACTGGTGCTGGAGCACAACCTCAAGAGTTAGCTGAGTACGATTGGAGCAGCTGGTGATACGTGCATTACGCAGATTTCTCTGTTGTAAGAGGCCGGAAAGTTTTAAATAAAATAACAAAACGATTTTCAACAGTACGCTTTCGAATCTTCGTTTGTGGGCGTCAGCAAGTGCGATTTTTTCTTTTGGTGAACAAAAAGTTTTGGAAGTTTTTGTCATATTTTCCCCATTGTGAGTAAACAGTAGGAAAAAGTTGCAACAGTTAATCATTACGTTTTCTCAATCTTCAAGCATATTTTTGACGGATGATTAATACAAGAGATATTTCATTTAATCATTAGTTTGTGTTAATGTGGGAATTTCAATTGTAAACGCTTAGGCTAAAAACCATATCAGCTGTTTGCTTTTGTGTCAATAGACTATGTGCTATTCAAGGTGAAAAGTTGTGAATTCCATGAAAACGCGACGAAATGACGACATACTTCCAATGCCAAGTATGTACTGAGCTAAATTGTTGCTAAATCAAGTTTATGGAAAGCTCAAATTGTTGTAGCTTACTAAATAGAAGAGCTAAAACAATTATCTGTAACAGCTTTTTTAATTACTATTAAATATTTCTATTTTAATTGGAAATTAAAAAAGTGTTTTAAGTGTCTAAAAGTCCAAACAGCGCCGCTGCCCTTGATGCATAGTCGACGTTTGCCATACGTCAGATAAGCGATAAGTTATTGAAGATAAAATATCTGCTACGTAAGAGGCTAGTTCATAAAATGCTGATAAGTCAAGCAGGAAAATAGATTACATTCCACTGCCGTAGGACTGTCTCTTCCCCGCAATTATGAAAATCATTTTCAATAAAAATGTTGATACACATTTGCTCTAATATATGTATGTACATATGTATACAATTCTAATTGGCAGCTATTCATTCTTCCTTCAGTTGACTAGTGAATCTACTAAGTAGCACGTTTTCGTTAGGTCTTACATAAATCCGCCGCCAACCACTGGCTATCAAAAGCATATAAACAGTTTTGTTTTCGATTTTTTTTTATATAATTAGAAAAATTTTCTCCATTTGATTCACTGCCCATTCAGAATGCTGACAACTTGACTCGGCAAGTGTGCATAAAAATAGCTTCTGTGCTCATACGTAGCAAAGTCTGTTTCCAAGTATATTGCTTGCGGTCTGGTTTGACAAAACATTTAAAATAAACATTTCAGAATATGCTAGCTATACTTATCTCCATAACAAGTGATGCATGTACATATGTACATGTACAGATGTAAGTGGCAGCACAAAAAACTCATTCCCGCTAATTTTCTTTTGTGTTTGCTTCGAAGGCGATATAAGTATAATATATAGAGTACCTTTGTATTTTGTTTCATTTCATACATTTTTACTTAAGCCATATTGGAAAAGCGACGCAAATTGACTTCACTTAACTTTTACTCTCATAATGTTCCAAATCGAGTACTGAGCATAATTTTAAATGGTTTGCTGAAATCGATAGCAATTTTTGCTTATAGTGCTTAGGATGACACATTATCGATTTCAATTGAGATTTCAGCCAGTTGCTCATCCAACAGACAGGCAATGAAGTGGGTGAATGCGCATGTGATTGACAATGCTTCGACCACACCTTGCCATACACCCATAAACGGTGCAACGACATTGCACTTGTACGCGTCTGGAATTTTAGTGCTGAAAATTTTGCTTTGTAATTTTGTTGCTGCCCATGTACTCTCTTGTTGCGCTTTCGAGATGAAAGAGAAATGCACAACAATACTTTAGACGCTTCATTGGCTTGTCTGGTGACAGGCCAGCGCACGACTGTGTGCCGATGAATACATGTGTGCTTGGCCGAATACGTGACCCTTCCTCTAGCAGATAATATCCAAACGTTTTGCTGCTCGGTTCATATTTTCGTTATAGAACTAGCTTAGATTTTGGGAGTAACTGCCTCATTTTAAATTTTGAGAAGTCTTAAAAATTAAAACTTTAAAAGTTTTAGTAAAACGATATTTGATGTATATGTTGCAACCTTTTTCCTGCTTTTAAATTTTTTGCAAAGTAGGTTTGCCAATTTTGACTTTCTCTTACCAACTTTCAGACCTTTAACTGACGCTCTGTAGCGTACAGAGGCCAGCAACACGTGTAAAAAACAAACATATACTCAGCCATAATGGCAACTGGTGAGACGGCGGATGCCATTGAAATGGAAACGCTTAACCGACAAAGCTCAAATGAGCAGGCGAAAGTTGACAATGTTGCCAACATCCCGCCTGAAACTTCGAAGCCGTCCACACCATCGCCACCACTTGTTGTCAACACCGTCACCATAACGCCGCTTGTCACGCCGGACAAGAGATTATCTGGTGATGAAACCTTAGCACAATTACAGGACGTTCATCAAAGCACGAATGCCGCAAATAGTATATTACCTGCTGCGCCATCGACGTCACGCAACTTTTATAGTGAGGCAGCTGCGGCACATGGTGGCGATGAGTCTACACGGCTCATGCAGGCTGAAATGGAAATTAGTGCGGCACAGCAACAGCGCTTACGTAGTGCCAGTTCCACATTAGATGCCAGTGTATCGAGAAATCCGTCAGCGGCCGGTAAGCATGAGAAGAAAATTGGACATCGGCGCGTTGACGAAGGTGGCGAGGTGACATATAAACGCATACAATCTAAACAAATAATGGGCTCCATTCAGTTGGGCATTCAACACACGGTTGGCAGTTTGGCCAGCAAACCCAAACGAGACTTGCTCATGAAAGACTTTTGGGAAATGGAAACAATAGCCTTTCCACCAGACGGTTCATCGATAACGCCAGCTCATCATTATAGCGAATTTCGTTTCAAAGTTTATGCGCCCATTGCTTTTCGGTACTTTCGCGATTTGTTCGGCATAGCACCCGACGATTTTCTCATGTCGATGTGTGCTTCACCGCTGCGCCAACTATCGAATCCAGGCGCATCCGGTTCGATATTCTATTTGACCGACGACGATGAGTTTATCATAAAGACAGTGCAGAAGAAGGAATGTGAATTTTTACAAAAACTACTGCCGGGCTACTACATGAACCTGTCACAGAATCCGCGCACTCTACTGCCAAAATTCTTCGGACTCTACTGCTTTCACTACAATGCGAAGAATGTGCGTCTGGTGGCGATGAACAATCTATTGCCCTCTGATATCAAAATGCACGCGAAATACGATTTGAAAGGCTCCACATTTCGTCGCAAGGCATCGAAGACCGAACGGCAGAAAGCCAGTCCTACTTTTAAAGATTTAGACTTCATGGAGCATCATCCGAATGGTATTTTCCTCGAAACAGACAAGTACAACGCACTCATAAAGACAATTCAGCGAGATTGTATGGTGCTTGAGAGCTTCCAGATAATGGACTACTCGCTGCTCGTAGGCATACACAATCTGGACTTGGCCCAAAAAGAAAAACGTGAGGAGCGCATACGAAATGCACGTGCCAAACTGCAACGCTCCGAAGAGGTGCGCGAGGCCCCAGAGCCACCAGATTTCGACCAAACGATGAATGCCGGCTCCACCACTGCGCTGCAATCGGCTGGCACCGCATTGAATCGCTCGCGCAGCATGAACCGCCAACGCTTGGTGGCACATTCTACGGCACTCGAATCTATCACCGCCGACATGGACATACCCATGGAGGAAGACGAAGATGTGCCAGCGGGCGGCATACCAGCACGTTCCGAAAACGATGAACGTCTGATCCTCTACATCGGTATAATCGATATCTTGCAATCGTATCGTTTGGAGAAGAAGCTCGAGCACACGTTCAAGAGCATCATTTACAACGGCGACACCGTGTCGGTGTGCCGACCATCTTTCTATGCGCAACGTTTCCAAAATTTCATGGGTAAAACTGTGTTCAAGAAGACGCCCACCTTTCCGCTGAAACATTCCCCGTCGAAGCGAAAGAGCTCGACAACGCTGCGCACACCACAACGCACGCCATCACAGAACTTGGCCTCGCATACACGCCCACCACTGTTATCCGGTTCATCGACGCCGCCACCAGCCTTCGATGATATCTCCGAGGAAGATATTACCGCTACGCCTTCCACCACGGGCGGCATGTACCGCAACTCGGCGATTAATGGCGGTCGTCCACAGTTGGCGCCGCAACGCTCCTACTTGAGTTCCAATCGCAGCGCCATAAGCAGCGCCACCGACGACTACAGCGACGATGAGGTAGCCTCCAGCAGTGGCGCTCGCTCGCCCACACGCCGTGCACGATCGCCGCGGCTCTCCAAAACCGACGTGCAGGTGACCACCATCGGCTGCATTGAAGACGCGCCGGTGCATGTGCACGATGGCGACAACAACGGCATCATGGTCAACACCAAGTCGGGTGTACTCATGAGCAGTACCGAGGAAATCAACTCCAACGGTATCCAGCGTAAAACAACGCTTGTGAAGGCGGTGCAGTCGCAAACCTACACAACCACCTTGGTGCTGAACGATGTCAGATGAGTGCAAAGCAACATCTGTAGCGCTATGAGCGGCGTTGAAGCGGGGTTAGCAGGAGAACCAGTACATGTAGTAAGGAAAGTGACCATGTGATTAGCAAAAATATGATTTAAATAAACGAAAAGTTGCACGTACCGACAGCTGGCAGCATCAATAACAACTAAACCAACAAATGTCAATCGTCGGGGGCGGAAGCGTGTGTGGCATGCGCGAATGCCAGCCATCATATATCAAGTGCGCTTAATACTACTCTAAACAATCGCTTTTTTATTAGAATTAATGTTAGCTGTTAAATTATTCGAAGTCTCCGGTCGTCGATGCAATAACGGTTGTTTATATTTGCATGCAAATCGCCTGATTAGTGCCTGATAATTTCGGTTGTGAAAAGTGTTGCTGCGCTGGTGCTTGCTGCCTTACGAATCGAAAAACGAAATCTACTTTTAAGCTTTATGTTTCCTTGAGTATTATTTTCTTTCGTTATCTGCTTTATTTACTTTATACTTATTTGTGGCTATCATCGATATTATTTAAACGTTTACTTTTCGTTGACTATCTTTAATTAATTGACCAATGTGCGATTACAATGATAATTAAATATTCATATGCCTACATACACACTACACACTTATTTGTGGCACATTCGCAGTAGAACTGCGTATGTATATTAAAAAAAGCATATAATTTTTAGGAGTTTCGGTGATACAGATTTTTGTTGTTAGAAAACGTTTTCTTAAGAAGAATTACACAGCTATTCTCGCTGGTAAGGCGTTCGGTAAAGTTAGCTAACGGATTAACCACTGGTATTAGCAGTAATCTAACTACTTTGCTATTGTAACTTTTAGCTCTAATATTAATTATTTATAACGTATTTATCCTACTGATTGTAAAGCAAGTTTAAGAGTCTACTATAATCATAGTATTACACAGCGAACCGACAAAAAAGCGCAATCTTTATATTTTTATGTACATACATATGCTATAAATAAATGAATGTAATTTTTCAACAAAAAAATATAAAAAGAAATCATTCTTTTTTTGCTGTTGTGTGGCCGCAATTGCTCATAAATACATACGTACATACTTATGCATGTATACGAGTACTTACAATAGGGTGGGCCAAACAAAAATTTTAGCATATTTGATGTATGGAAAACTTTTTTTTTTGACGAGATGTCTTCACGAAATTTGACATGCAGGTCAATTTAAGGCAACTGCACGACCTTCCAAGAAATTGTTTAGATCGGTCCACTATAGCATATATGTAGTTACCATACAAACTGATCGATCAAAATCAAGTTATTCTATGGAAAATTTTTTTATTTGACAATATATCTTCACGAACTTTGGTATTGGACAATAGTCCAAGGCAATGGTGCAATCTCAAAAGAAATTGTTCAGATCGGACCACTATACGATATAAATGAAGATTTTTTCTATACAATTTTAAGGTATAAGAAATGCACCTGTTTAAGGTATTATAGTAGCTTTGGATGCAACCGAAGTAAATATTTTTTCGTGTTCTCCATGAAGCGCTTGAAAATATCGCCAGAATGCTGTAAATTTTCTTCTTTTGGATTCTTGTAGGGAACTTAACGATCTTCATCTAGTTAACATATGAGTTTTTGCTAAGTCGACTCGTTCAAAAGTTATTCAAGTCTTCTTAAAACGAATATATTAAATTTGTTTTTTTTCAATATTTTTTTGATTTTTAATATTTTTTTTTAATTTTTTAAATAATATTTTTTTATTTTTAAATTTATTTCAAATCTTTTTTTTTATTTTTTAAATATTTTTTTTTTTTATTTTTGAAATATTTTTTTTTATTTTTTTAAATATTTTTTTTTTTTTTTTTCAAATTTTTTTTTTTTTTTTTTTTGCAAATAATTTTTTTTTTTATTTTTTCGACTCGCTGAAAAGTTATTCAAATAAAGTTTATTTAAATAAAAGAAAGTTTTAATTTTTTTTTAAATATATTTTTTTTAATTTTTTAATACTTTTTTTAGTATTTTAAATATTATGATTTTCTTTTTTTTTAATTTCAAATATTTTTTTAAATATTTTATTAATATTTTTAAATTTATTTCAAATCTTTTTTTTTTGTTTTTTGTAAATACCTTTTGTAACATTTCTTAAAATAATTTTAAAATATTTTTTTTTTATTTTGTAAACTATTTTTTTCCTTTTAATTTTTAAAATTTTTGTTTTTTTTTTTAATTTTTAATGCTTTTGTAAATTTTTTTAAAATATTTTTTTTTAATATTTTGTGAGTTTTTTAATTCCTTAAAATATTTTTGTTATATAACTAAAAAGTCAAAATTTTTTGAAACAATTCTTTTCAATATATTTTGTTGAACTAATTTTCCTTCAAAAAGACTGTTTTTATATATTTTTTAAACCAATTGTTTTTAATTTAAAGAATTTTTTTTTTTTAATATTTTGTGTTTTTTGTATTATTTATATATTCTTAATATTTATTTGTGTAAATTTATAGAGCTTTCTAATATGTTATTATGTTTGTGTATTTTTTTAATTTTTAAATAAAAAATTTAGTCCAAATGTTTTTTGTACCATCCTAATGTATAGTTCTCAGTTGAGTTATGGACGCATTCGCCAGCTTTCAGCGCTCATTGTGCGCCACAGTTTGTTTTCATCAATTGTGTGGCGTTATTATTTTATTATTATTGCATTATTTCTTATGCAATTGTTTACAGTGAATTTAAAAAAAATATTATTGCCGCATATCCGGCAAAGCCATATTGAAGCGACAGGATTTTGCGACGTTTACGCTTGCGCTTAAGCGCTTTTTTACTCCCCAGCCATAAATACAATCACATATATGGATATGTATGTTTGTAGTGTATGTGCCATAAGGCTGTGTAAGCACAGCGACGTGCGTGTGTGTGATTGCTAGCGCAAAGCGATCAACCACATTCATCGAAACTATTTGATTTCCCTTTGACTCGCTCCACGGCATTTTCGTTTCGTTCACAATTTTCCCCGATTAATTGAGGAAACTCAATAATAAGTAGTATTGTGTTGAAACACGGGCGAAAAGTGAAAAATATTATGCGCGCCGACAGTTGCAAATTGCATGGCTGCGTGCGTGAGCGTGGCGGTGTCGGGCGCGCGCATAAATTAAAATATTACTCATACGCCCCGTCGCAGGACCCCTTGCATGCCAGCACACGCCAAATTCCAACACAATGGCCACGCTGCAGTCGGTACTTCGCCGTGAGTTGCTGGCAGCGTGTGAATTTTGCATGCCACACATACCAATACACTCGCTCTTGCTCCCACACACACACATGCAGTGGCGCTTAAACACTTTGCGGCACATAATATGAGCTGATTTCTGCGCGAGATCAACAAAATTAATGGGGTTTTCGACATGCTCGTGTGCTCTCACACCGACACACATCCTCGTGCAGCATGCGTGTGTCGGTGGCGGCGGCGGGGGCAGTCGATTGATATTACTTTTGTACAACTGGTTGCCAGCGCAATAATCATTAAGCATAATAGAGCTGTAAATATTAATTGAAAAGTGGTAAAGCAGAAAGTAATACCTGCATGCGTCTGTGTGTGCGTGTCAATGTGTAGTGGCTACTACTATTGTTGTTGCAGTTGCTGCGATAAAACCTTGATTTTGCCGCCGTAAGTTTCTGCAGCAAAAGCAACAACAACAATGATCAAGTGCACGGCCTCGTTTTCGCATTTTCCTTTTGCCATTTAATTTTTCTTCGATAATAAAATCCGTTATATAGTATTTTGGGCGCGCCGCATGTATTGGTATGTTGTTACGAGCTTCCTTGCATGTGTGTTTGCTTGCCACTGATGTGGCGTGTTGTTGTTGGTTGTGTGATTGTCTGTACCGAAGCGGCCGACACGGCTTTGTGTGGATGTGTGTGTAGTAGCCGCTAATATGTGTGGGAGCATGTAGGTGCGGCGGCCTCAACAAGCCTGGCACGTGCAACCAAAAACAACTGCCGTTGAAGCGCACAAAAACAACATGCACATATACATATATGTACATATATACAATATATATATATAAATTCAAGCAGTTGTGACAGACTTCGCCTATCTTATGTTGCGGCAGACACATCCGAATGCAAACAAACGCTGCGCGATTACACTGCAGCGAGCATTGGCGCATTTCGGCTACAATTTAACACATGCCAATAGCAGTGTTGAAATCTTAATTAATCTTCCCGCGTGCGCTGCTCGGTTGCCCGATGAAATGGCCCATTGACTTCATTGTTTCGATATGATTTACGCCGCTTGTGGGATTTTATGAGCGCTGCCTCTTCGTGTCTTTGCTCTCCGCTTATCCTGTACGAGTATGTTTATTTTTATTGTTGCACAAATTTAATTCAACATCCTTTGTTTTTAATTGTAGCGCTCTCTTCAGCCAGCAGGGTGCAAAGACATTACAGCTAATTAGTTTATGGCTGAGGAAGCTGGTTGTAGGTAGTGGCCCCTACTCAGCTGATATTATCAGATTTTGTGACAGCCCAAAAAAGGCGATATAAAGTACTACTACTATATTAATTATTTAAAAGACTTATCAAAAAATTACTACTTGATTGAACCTCAAAACCTAATTGAAATATTGGTTTAAAATTCTTGCGGATCGCACTTCCCCTTAACCTTTTTATAAGCCTCAAATTTGTATATTTTATATTTTTATTTGTAATATAGCGCTTAAGTTTTGAGAAAACAAGGAAACCGCAATCAATTCACTTCATTTTTGATTACTTACGGCAAAATCCAGGGATATTCGGTATTTGGTATTCGGTATTTGACATGGCTATTCGGTTTAAATATTGATTTTTACTATTCACTTGATTTTTATTACTTACAGAAAAAATCAGCTAAATCCAATCGAGATATTCGGTAATTGGTATCCGGTATTTGACATCCGGTATTCGGTTTTAATATTGTGTACCAGTTTTTTGTAATGACCTGATTTTTGATTACTTACACCAAAAGCCAGCTAAATCGAATCGATATATTTGTTAATTGGTATTCGGTATTTGACATTAGGTATGGGTACCATTTTTGGTATTGACCTGATTTTTGATTACTTACAGTAAGTCAGCTAAATCAATCGATATAATTTGTTAATTGGTATTCGGTATTTGACATCGGGTATTCGGTTTGAATATTGGGTACTTAATTTTTAGTAATCACGTTTTTTTATTACTTGCAGAAAAAAGCTAAATCTAGTCGAGATATTCGGTAATTGGGTATTCGGTTTTAATGTTGGGTACTTAATTTTTGGTATTTGGTTTTCGGTATTTAGTATTGCTACTTGGTTCTTGGTATTTAGTATTTAGTACTTGGTATTCGGTTTTCAGTGTTTGATATTCAGTATTTACTACTATGTTTGAAATAAGGTAATCGGTTTTAATATTGGCTATTCGATACTTCGTATTCAGTATTAGATATTCGGTTTTCAGTATTTGATATTGGGTAGTTATTATTGGAACTTTGTACTCGGTATTTTGTTTTTGGTATTAGGTATTTAATGCTGGAGGTTTAGTATTGGGTATTTGATTATTTATACTCGTTATTTGACATTCGGTATTCAATATTTCATATTTGGTATTTGGTTTTCGGTGGTTAATATTGGTAATTGTTACTATGTACGAGTATTTAGCCTTCTGCATTTAGCATTTGGACTCAATATTTATTACTGGGTGTTCGGTATTCGGTATTTAGTAATGGGTATTCGGTATTCAGTTTTTTAATATTAGGTATTCGATTTTAATAAACTACTTGCTTCGTATTTTGTAGCCTTGTAGCTGCAGTATTAGTAGCAAATATTGAGAAAATTATTTTAAATAACTGGGGCCATTGCTCATCAGCAGAGTTATAGCAATAATGAAATTAAAATCATTAACAATTTTTTTTATATTTTTCGATATTTAATTTTTAAGGATTGAGTTGAAATTTCCTACTGTTTATTGTGGAATGAAAACTAAGCATATCACAAAATATGTTAATATTTCAATAACAAGATAAACACACAATAACACACTGATAACACCGTAGCATACCTTTAGGCTGCACATAAATGTTGAGTAGCTTTGCAGCTACTTTTGCAGCTGAGTTAGGCCCGCAATATTTTTTAAATGATTTTTCTCTACAATTAATATGCATTTATTTACAGCACACCTGAATGTTATTGGAAAATAAAAAAAAAATATTTTTGAATAAAATTCCAACATTGCTCGTTGTAACACAATTTACTGCACACATTCGCTCAAAAATGCATACTAATGCCTGCCACTGTTGTGTGTGGTTGGTGAGAGAAAAAACTCCCAACCCCCACCTTTTATGCTCATTGACTAGTGCAGCACATGGAAAATATTTATGTTTTCAGAAAATTTGTATAAATTAAGGAGCGCACATGCTTAAGCAAGCACATACAAATATGCACAACAAAGTGCTCTTAAAAATACAAATCTGCATTGTATTGGTATTTGCTGTGTGTGGCTAAAGTATGAGTATGTCAGCAATTCGATTTGGTTGAATGCAAACTGCAATAAAATAAAAGAAAACTGCAATTTCCTCCACAAACTCAGTAAGAAAATAGATTTATCATATTTATTTGATTGGGAAAATAAAAGAAATCTTCGCAAATTCGTTATTGGCGTTGTTATGCTTTCTTTGTTACGGCAGATTGGCATATCTGGCGAGTAGAAACCGAATATTTGGTTTGTTTTCGGTTTGCAGGCATTGAGATTGATTATAAAAATAATGAAAAAAAAGAAAATAAATTAAAAAATATTTAAGAACTTTTTTCTTTAATTAGCTCTACAACTGTATGTATAACATTTTTTTTATTGTCTGTTGTCGCTTTAATTGCATTAAGCTCGGCATTTTGCACATAATTGAAATATTCTCATGGAATATGCTCTTCGCTCTTCTACAATTCGTTAAAGCCGTTGAAAAAAATTTAAAAATATCGGAAACGGAAATTGAAGAAAAACTTAAAAAACATACGAAATAAACAAACGAAAATCCACTATTTGCACACACAAACACACCTGCCTGCGCCGCTAGTTTTTCACCGCGCGCCGCTGGCACACACCCTCTGCTTGTTTACTCGCTGCAATCAACTTTATTATCGTCGCATGTGACTCTTTGCACGCATTTACCTCTGCGTTAATAAATTAGCGAAAAAGATGGAAATGTGTAAGCAAAAAGCCGATATCGCCGCCACTGGATTCGATATTTTTGCGCCCACCTCGCTAGTTGGCTGGCTGTTGGCAATATTTTGCGCTTCGGCTGTCAATTAATAGCGAATGAGGCTTGACATTTTGGCCTATAAAAACAATAACAATTGCCCTTCCCAGCACACATGCAGCAACCAACAGTGCCACATATCCACTTATGGGTAAATCTATATTTTTTCCACGTGACAGTTGTACCCCGTTTAGGGTTTGTACACATGTAAAGTAATTTGATTGCTTTTGGCGGCTTTTTATGTTAACGGTACATATGTCAACGGCATGTAACATTTCACTGTCTGCCTCAGCCAGCTTTATCTGTGCGCACACATCGGGTATAAATAAATATATGCTTAATTTTTTCAATATGTTTTAAGCACTTTTGCAAAAACTTTTGCCGTTTGTTTAAATTTTGTGTCCGTTCCGACTTGCTGCTGCCGAAAAATTAAGATATTGAATGAAAAATGCGCTGAAATGTTGGAAAAACGCTGATTGTCTGTTGGCTGTGCCGCTGTCCTCACATTGCCACGTTAATTGTAATGGTGCGTTTGCAAAAAAAAAAAATATTTTTTCTTCATAATTGAAGTCCGCTTAATTTTTCAAAAGATTGTGCTTTAATTTAAGAGTTCTAGAATAAATTTTTGTAGCTTTTCGGGTATACAGAAATTTAGAAGGAATTTATAATTGTGCATAATTTGTGTATTTGGTATTTGCTTTGCGGTATTTGGTATTCTGTTTTTCGAATTGGTATTCGGTACAGCGTATTATTGATATTTTTACTCCGAATACGGTATTAGGTATTTGGTATTCGGTTTTTGGTTTTGGTATCCGGTACAGCGTAATTGATATTCGATATTTTTACTCTTAATTCGGTATTAGGTATTCGGTTTTTAATACTGAGTACTCGGTATTTCATATTTGATATCCGGTTTTTGGAATTGGATAATTAGTACTTGTTATTTTATACATTGTGTTCAATACAGGGTATTATTCGGTATTTAGTATTTGTTATTCGGTACTTAATACTTGATATTCGGTTTTTAATATTCGGAATTTGGTATTCGATATTCATATATATTTTTACATGGGTTTTTAATATTTAGTATTTGATATTTATTTTGTGGTATTCGGTAGTCGGTATATGATATTTGGTATTTAATAGTGTGTAATACAGGTTATCTCGTATTTGATATTCGGTTTTTAACACTGAGTGTTCGGTATATAAGATGTTTGGTATTTAATACACGGCATTTATTCGGAATTCAGTATTTGGTATTTGGTATTTGATATTTAGTATTTAAAACTGGCTACTCGGTATTAACATTGGGAATTTGAGATTTCATATTCGGTATTTTAAACTGGGTACTTAGTAGTCGGTATTTATTATTGAATATACTGTGTTTTATATTAGATGTAGGAATAATACTGGATATTTAGTACTTGATATTCGCTAATTGGTATTTGATATACGGTATTTAATATAGGGTATGTGATATTCGGTATTAAGTTTTTGGTACTTATACTGGGTATTCGGTGTTTAATATTTGAAATTTAGTAATTTAGTATTTTTATTTAGTATCTGATTTGTGGTACTCAGTAAATGATATTTGACATTTAACACTGGTTACTTGAAAGCGGGTATTTAATACTTGATTTTCAGTCTTTCGTATTTGATGTGTAATACTGAGTATTTAGTATTTAATACTGCGTATTGATTATTCGGTATTTTTTTATTAGGTATTTGGTATTCGGTATTGGTATGAGAAATTCGGTCATTAAGATTTGATACTCGGTATTTAATATTCGTTATTTTGTACCTGATATTTGTATTCGGTAGTTGTTACCCGGTATTTCGTACCCTGTACCCGGTATTCGGTATTTAGTATTTAATAATTTGATTTCTTATTTAATAATAAGTTCAAATACTATTTTCTGTTGGAATTTCTTGCGGTATTTATAATTACTTTCCATCCAAAAAGTGAAATTTTCAGTTGAAGCTCTTAATCGTGAATGTAAATCTTTACAAATATTTAAGCGCAACCAAAGGCAAATTTATCAACTTAACACATATGGATATATGCACGTGTATACTTATATATAAGTTGTTGTGCATAAAATTTAAATACTTTACCGTAATTCAATTTGTGGAATCTTACATAAAGTCTAAACTAAATCAATAAGAACAAATGTTTGTAGCAGCACATATGTACACTCAATTTACATACATACATACATATGTATAACTGTATATATACAATTTTAAATGCATACTTCTGTTGTAAATATATAGCTATGTGTGTGTTTGTATATATGTGCGTGTATGTTTTGCCTTTGTATGTTTGTTGATTAGTCGGCCGCTGACATAAGTTATGAGAATGTCTTATTAGATTGTGCCAAATTACAAGAACATGCCGAAATTTGTGTGTTACACCGCATTATGCCTAATCAAATATTAAACAAACAATAAAACAACAACTAAATTTACAAGCTGGCAATGCTCAGCCAAAGTGGCTTTGAGTTATGCACTTTTCACAAACACACACACGCATATATATGTGTATATGTGCATATGTTTGTAGTCACTTTAAAGTGGCTTCAAGGAAAAGCAGTTGAACTCTTGCGGTCGGCAGCTTAAATTCAAAATGAAATTAATTTCTCTAATTTCCACCGCGCACACACAAGCAGCTCATATTACGCAATAATTCCTGCTTATAAATATAAAGGTCGCTGCATGTGTTTCAAATGAAAATTAAATGCTTTCCAATACTTGGCGTTAATTCGATTTGTTGCATTTGAAATAATTTTGTTTATTTAAAGTGAAATTAGTGAAATTCTGTTGTTAAATGTCGGTTGCCATTTAAATGCCAACTGAAAATAATTGTGACTTATACAAACATTAATATAAGAGGACAGCTCAGTTTAAATGCGAGTAATATGGTTGGGACATTGAAAACGAAAGCGGTTTGCCGAGATATAAGCAAAGAGTTTTGTTTTAATTAAAAATTTTGCTCAAACAATATTGTTTAAATCAATATTTAAAGTTTTTTCTATATAAAAAAATTCTATTTGTTCTTTCTTTATTTGATTTTCGTTTTCATTGAAAATTTTAAGTTCGATTTTTAAATTTTTTTTTACATTCTGCAAACTGAAATTTATGCAAAAGAGCATATACCAGCTCTCATTTAATACGATTTATTGTAAAACATAACCTACTTTGTAAGCGTGCCTCGTCTATTTGCCTTTAAGCTGCTTATAAGTAGTTGCTTTGCTGAGATTTTCACACAATTTCGCCACAGTGACTTTGCTGATATTTGTTTGTCTTGCCGACATTTCAAAAATTCATTGAGTGCCTTTCGAATTTGCGGTAACTTAATACCCTCACACACACGCACATACACATACGCTTACATAAGCATCTAACTGCATTACTGCCACAGAAGTGCTTGTAGACAAGTGCAGTCAAATAAATAAATGCATACATATTTACAGCGTTTATATTTCATATATTTTATGTGGTGAGTGTTTACAAGATTATGCGAGTGCTGGGCTGCATATGTATGTGTGCGTGCGTTGAATATAGATTTGATTTGCAGAAGTTATACAATGACAGCAGCATGTCGATTTTTGGTGCTGCTCATGCATACACTTTGCATTCTATCAAATATATGTACAGAACAGAAAAGTATGCTTCTGAAATGTTACGTATACGCCGTGTTGCACTTAAATCTGCTTTTGACAATAAAGCTGTTCCTAATTATTGCAATTTGTGTTGAATAAAATTGAATTGCAAGTTGAAAGAATGGAAATTTTACAGTTAGATGTAAACAAATTTACTGTGATAAAAATTTTAAAATTTGTTATTCAAAAATTTATAGTTTTAAAAAATTTGCAGTTGTATGAAAGTAATTTGCAGCTTTAAAAAAATGTCGCATTTTGATAAAAAATTTCAGTTATCAAAAAAAAAAAATTATATAAAAATATTGGAGTTATAAAAAATTTAGTATTAAAGAAAATGATATTTATAAAAAATTCACGGTTAGATTTTAAAAAAATTTACAGTTAAAAAAATTTAATTTATAGAATTAACAAGTGTCTTATAAAAAAAAATAAAAGTTTTTACAGTTTTGAAAAAATTTGCAGATTAATAAAAAAAAGATTATTTACAGTTTTTATAAAATTTGGTTACAAAAAGTTTTGAGTTTAAAAAGAAATTCACAGTTTAAAAAAAAAATGTAACTAATTTTAAAAATTCATAGTTCTTTATACAAAAAATTTACTGTTATTAAAATTTTAAAATTGTTTTCTAATATATTTTATATTTTAGTTTTAAAATAATTTAATTTAAAATATGAAAATAATTAAAAAAATAGATATAAAAAATTTACTTTATAAAAACATTAAAGTTTTATAGTCAAAAATTAGTTACGAAAATTTTTGAGTTTAAAACAGGTAATTAAAAATTTGATGTTTTAAAAATTTATATTACGAAACAAAAACAATTTACAGTTAGATATAAAAAAAAATTACAATTATGTAAAAAAAATTTGGAAAAAAGTTATTTTTAAAGCAAGACATTTGCTGCTCAATTTAGTTGTATTTGTAGCTTTGACACTCTCATAAAAAAAACAACAACAATTTAACTGTGAAAATTTAGTTGTCATTGGATTTAAGCTCGGATCACATATACACAGTAGCATGCTTGTGAGCCACTGCAATCGCTCGGAAATATTTATTAAATAAATTTTTATGCACACACGCAAACACAAGCATTGACTCACGCTATACGACCTAAAGCGAAATTATGTTTCAACGCATTGACATTTTCCTTTTACGAGTATACACGCTGACCGACATTGATTTCGTATTTAAATATGAAACATTTTCATATTTGCAAACAACAAATAAGCATGCGCCACATGTACGTGTATTAGCTGGAGCAAAAAGCTTTCGCGTTGACCGATACTTTGTGTTTGTGTGTGTGTGTGTGGAGTGCACGCGCGACCTTTGCGTGTTCGCACAAAAGACTAATAAAAGTCCATATAAACACTGGCGCATTGTTCATTGATTACGCTTAATGCTTTTACTGTATAGCGCTTGCAATGCTCGCTGCTTTTTGCTTATTGCTTACACTTTAAAATAATTTTATTATTTATTCATATATTATAAAAGGGACAAAAATGCCAGCGTAAAAGCGGAAATTTAATTTTTTCTTGCGGAAATTAAAATTGTGTCATATTTCAATATGGCAACAATCAGCGTACACTTGTTGTTGTACACAAACATTGTTATTTGTGTTGCTCTATTCCGCCTTTGTGCGGCTGTGTGCATGGCAGCCAACCTTCTAAAATCGCATGTATGGGTGCCGTGGCGTATACGTAACACAGTAGTAAGTGATAGGACATTTTGTGTTTATGATTTTTAATAATTTTTGTTTATTTTTAACGAAAATTTTTGGGATAGTAATGTTTGTTATAAAAAAAAAATAAGTCACTTCTTCCAATATTGTCAATAAAAATATTTTATCTTCAATAAAATTCGCGTTATTACATTCGGAATCGCTTTATTTCTAACTGCTCTACTAACTGGTTGCCATCGCACCAGTCCGTCTTCGTGCAGTTGTGTCCGCTTACGTCCAACTATCCTTTCGCTGCTTTCATTTTTTCCTCGAAGCAAATGGGAATTATTTGTACGTTGTTTGTTTATGCGGTTATGCATTGTTGCATTGTTACATTGCTACATTCAATGTTGCTTAAAATATATTACAAATTAAAAAGTATATTGAATGCACACGTGTTGTGAGGGGGGAGGAGAGCGTGCGATGGGCGAAAAAAGCGCTTAAGCTCTTTGCCCATATCCTTGGTAAATAAAATACGATGCAATGCATAAATATGTGTATAATATAATAAAATTGATATTGTGATTGTTGGATTGTTTGCTGTGCAGTTTCTTTTTCATTGGAAATTTGTATATTCTGTAGCTTAAATGAAATGTATACAAAGCTAAGGAAGTGAGGGAAATTGGAATTATTAAATTGTTAAATGGACAATTTAATGTTGCATAGACATAGTTAGGATTTTAACACGTAAATATTTTGAAATTCAATTTATTGCCGTTTTATTAACAAATTTTCGAAAAATAGTGAAATACGAACAATTGCGCGTCCAAAAATCATTTCTAATCAGAAAATGATCTTTATTTACTCTAAAGTTCAAAACAGGTGGCAACATTTAAACAAAAAATATTACTAAAGCATATTTAGTTTGATATTTTTAAAGAAATAAATAATTTTACAAATGAAATTAAGTAAAAAATTAAAACAGGTGGCAACTCTTAAGCTAAAAATATTGCCAAGGCATATTTATTTCAAAATTTTTAGAGAAATAAATAATTTTGCAAATGAAATTAAGTAAAAACTCAAAACAGGTGGCAACTCTTCGTATAAAAAATATTCTTAAAGCATATCTTATTTGATATTTTTAAAAGACGTTAAATTTTATTAAATAAAATTAAATAAAAAATTTAAATTGGTGGCAATTCTTCAAATAAAAGAATCTTTTTAAAGCATATTTGATGTGATAGTTTTAAAGAAATATTAAATTTTATAAAAAAAATTTGCAACCGTTTAAAAAAGGTAAAAGAGAGTATTTTAAAAAAATATTTAATTTTATAAATAAACATTTAAAATAAACTATTTACACAGCAACTATCTGTAAAGCTTTGCTTAGTATTATTAAAACATACTTAGTTTAGTATTTTTAAAGATATATTAAGTTTAAAAAAAATGTTGTAGTAAAAATGTATAACAGATGGCAACTCTTCACACAGAAACTATTCCAAAAGCATATACTTACATACATAAATTAAATAAATATGGAAAAATAATTATGTTTTTTATAAAGAAAATAAAGAATAATATGAAATAGGTGGCAACTCTTTGCGCAAAAAATTCTTTTAAAGCATGTTATGTTCCTTATTATTAATTTTTTTTCATAAAAGAAATAAATTAAAAATTTAAAATAAATGGCAACTCTTCACACAAAAAATAAAAATAAGCATAATTGGTTTGATATTATTAAATCATATTTATTTTGATATTTTTAATATAATATGTATATTAAATTTTATAAATAAAAATATCTCAGACAAATTGAAAACAGGTGGCCACTATTGAAAAAAAATATTCTTTAGGCATATAATTTTGATATTTATAAATTAAAATTAATAAAAATATTAATTATTTCAATCAACAGAATTAAGAAATATTTAAAATAGGTGGCAACTCTTTACACAAAAAAATCTTTGTAAAACAATATTAATTTGATATTTATTAAGATATAGTAAGTGTTTTAAAAATAAAATTAAGTCAAAAATTTAAATAGGTGGCAACCAACCAAACAAATTTTAAAAATTTTCTGAAATCTCTGCGATTTGTTACCATTTTGAAGTCTGTTTTTCTCTTATTTTAATTTGAAATGTATTAATTTGGCGAATGCGAGTATTACTACTCGACTCATAACTTACTCACCCTTCAAAAAGTTCAAAGTACGAAAATGCTCACCAGTAATATTTTATAACAACGGCCAGCTTTGCAGCACGCATATTTCCTCGTCACGTTGCCAACAATCAACAAAAAGCTCTAACTCTGTACTCGGGAATACGGTTATAAACCACCGTTAGAAGTCAAGCACCTGAGTTGACCCATTTCAACTGCTCATAAATGGCAGCAATCAATGTGCGATTCCTAATGCGTAATAACACATACACACATCCGCACACACAAACAAATACTGTTCTTTCATGCCATGTCGTGCTGCCGCAGTCGTTTGCGGTTGTGTCGACACACCTATTGCTCGCCCAGTGGCTTCCCTCCATTTCCGCCTTATCCAATGCATGCGAAACGGTGCATAGTGGAAACCAATAAAATGCCAATTTTTACAGTAATTCTCGTTAAATAAGTTCGATTGCTGTGGCTGTTGATGTTTGCGCTATCGATGTGTGTGTGTGTGTGTGCTGTTCCTGTGTGCCTGTGTAAGTGTGTGAGTGCCCAGTTACCTGGAATTGAAGTTAAGTGCAGTACAGTGTTGTGGAGTACTTGTAAAACTGTTGCAACATCAGAAGTGTAACTGTAAGTTACAACTGAGAGTGTATGTGTGTGGGTGCGTATGTGCATAGTTGTTACGGTCATTCAGGTGGAACGAGAGTATTTGTACTTGTAAATGCACTCAGGGCACAGGTTTGCTTGTGTATTACAAATGCGCTTATAAGTACTTCTACAAATAACAGTATATTTGCACATTTATTTGCAAGTTCCGTTATATGCAGTTATACATAGATATGTATGTATATATTCATATATGTAAGGCGAGCCAATTTTATGCTACAAAACTGTTTATAGTACCAAATCAATACCAAAATTATTGCTTACATTTTTTTGTTTTATTATCTGAGTTTTACTTAAAATTTTCATTTCATATTTAATTTTAATTAAATTTTAATTTTCTTATTAGTTTCCATTTTAATTTTATTTTTAAATAATTTTAATTTTAAATTTGATTTTAATTTAATTTTAATTAAATTTTAATTTTATTTTTAATTTTATTTTAATTTTAATTTAATTTTAATTAAATTTTAATTTTCATATTAGTTTTAATTTTATTTTTAACTCAATATTAATTTTAATTTTAATTTAATTTTAATTTTAATTTTAATTTTAATTTTATTTTCAATTTTATTTTAATTTTAGTATTAATTTTAAAATTTTTATGAATGTTTATATTTAGTTTCGTTTTTAATTAATTTAAACCAGAACCACGCATTCCTGTTAAGGTGTGCTTTGTACTACTTTTAAAGGTTCATACTAAATCTTCTTTACTCTCTTGCTTACAGATCATCTCCATTAACGAATTCTCCAGCTCGGTGTTATCACAAACCAACAAAGAGAAAAGCAATGGCTTTCCAACGCAGCTACAGCAAAGTGTGGTGGGGTTCCGATAATCAACAGTTACCCTCCTCTTTGGCGCTGTCCTCAGCGGCGGGTGGTGCATCCTCCATCGGCGACGGCAGCAGTTTCACAAGTGGCGGTTTCTACTACGGCTCTTACTTCACACAAAAGACACAACCACTGAATGCGCAACGTACGTATTACAACAACCACAGTGGCGGATATCATTCGCTGGACTCGGGCAGTATTCGTTCGCACGTGGGCAATTTGTCGCGTATACAGGAAGTCGATGACGAGCATAACAACTCGAAGTTGTCGTGGGGCAAACGTGACAGTCCCGGCAGTCTACGCAGTCAGGTGAGTGATATTACATCATAAGATGACAGTCATCGTATATAATTCTCGTGCAGTCCACAATGCATTGTTACTAATCAGCAGAAATTTCAATGTTTCGCGTATATTTGCAGGACTCGGGATTCTCTGACAATGATGAGTCGCACAGCGGTCGCAGTCTCGGCGGACGTTCGTCGAAACCCTCTTCACCGAGCGCCAAATCGACGGGCAGTGCACGCAGTGCGGCTAGTTCGCCAAGTTCAGTGCGCTCCGTGGCGGTTGAGACGCCACCCACAGTTATCCGACGCGTAGGCAAATCGGAATTCTATTCACCGCTGGTGAACGTATCGCGTCGTATATCATTTTCCGGTTCACCTGCCACAACGGCCGCGCTGGATGCAGCCTTAGGCGCGAAACAAGATTCAACGTCACATTTGCCGACATGCTTGACTGCTGATGAGCTGTTGATGGACGAGGCTGTGAGTGCTGCGAAGAAATTGAATTTCGACGATGCTAATGCGAGCGGTGGATTGGCCGTTGCCGGACCGCAACAAGCGCAACAACAGCAACCGAAACGACGACGCCGTATCATACGTCAGCCCACGAAACCCATGTCACCCACAAAGCGACGCACCTTACTCGAGGAAACAGATAATAGTGATGAGGAGCGCGATGCCGGCAGCGCGGTGAAAGACAGCAATTCATTTGATGAGCTTGATCGTTCAGCGGAACACAATCGCTCACGTACGCGTTTGCATGTTGTGCCAGATTACAACAATGAAACGGTCTATCTTGGTGTGGCTGCCACAACTCCCACCACAAAGCCGTATAACAATGAAACGGTGGTGCTGGGCGCCGGTGGTGAAATTACGAACGCCCCCAACGAAGATAAGAACAACAATACGCTTAAGTACGAAGCGCTCGATATGGACGACACGTTATCGCCACTGAAAGAAACCGAACAACGCTTTTTGGCTAGTACCAGCACACCGAAAGCATCACAAGGCAGTAGTGTGAAGCCGTGGACGCAGATGTCTTTCCGCCATATCACACATGAGTATGATAACCCATTGTTAAACGGACATGCACCAGATCTGCAGCATTGGTTGCATGATTTGCGCTCGTCGTATGAACACGAGGTGATGTCGACACTACAGACTAAGTCTATAGCGCAAGAAGCCTTCAAGAATCTGACGATAACAACGAATACCGTGGCGAAATTGATACGGCAGTTGCAGCAGCGCGCTCTATCCATGCAATCGGACTTCGAGCGTATAGAGCGCATATTGTCCGGCGCGCAGGAGGCCACACTACACGAAGCGCTCTCTGGCGCTGAACAGTTGGTGGAGAATGTCGCCGAATTTACACAGGTGCTCGAGCGACGCGCTGTCTTCTTCAATGAGTCGCGCGCCGATCGCAAGCGTTATGACGAAAATATTCAACAGATACGCATAATAACAAAGGACACACGCTATTCAATCGAGCGCCAACATTACATCAATCTAGAGTCGCTGTTAGATGATGTGCACGTGCTGAAGCGCTACCTGCTGATTAGTCTACGGCAGCTGTTCGAGAAAATGGTGCGCGTTATCGTACAAAGCGTCGAACAGGGCCATTGCGATCTCATGTTGCGCGCCAACATCAACATGATTGCGACGCTGATGAACATCGATTACGAGGGTTTCGCTTCGCTCACCGACGCGTTCGTGCAGAGTGAAGCCGTGCGCGCCCTATTCATCGTCTGCCTCGAGAATAAGCTGTCCTCAGTGCGCGCGCAAGCATTGCGTGCACTAGCTACAGTTTGCTGCTCACCAGCGGCTATTGCGCAGCTGGGCGCTTGCGGTGGCATCGAAATCGTGCGCGACATCATACAAGTGCCGGGTAAAGAGCGCAAGGGCGAATTTAAGCGCGGCGATATTGAGCGCCGCGAGGCTGTCTCACTGCTGACGCAAATCACTGCTGCTTGGCATGGTCCTGAGCATCGCGTCGATGGCCTGAAGGCGTGTGCAGAGATCATAGTGGAAGGGCTGACGCAGTTGATAACGAGTACTGCGTGCGCGCAGACGCTGCTCTTGTGTGCTGCAGCTTTGAATAATCTGAGTCGCATCGAGGTGACTTCACACTACTCGATAATGTCAAACGAGGCAATCTTCAAATTGATCGAGGTGGTGCAGACGCGTGGCGAAGAGGCATCTATTTTTCTTTACGTAAGTACATAATACCCAAAGTCGCTCTATGTGCGGTTGTGTTTTATGTGAAAAAGCGACGTTGTTTGAGAAATAGTTAATTTGAAATATTTGAAAGGGGATTGTGCCTCTATTATTATTTCGAAATCTCATACGATATTTTCAAATAAGCAAAGTTTCTCTGTGGTATGAAATTTCTTCTTCCTAGCGTTTGACAACTTTCTAGAAGTATAAAAGTTAAGGAAAGTGAGAGTAAGAAATGGTAGGAAGAGGGTAGTACTATATAACATTGGAGTCTAGTAGTAGTGTTCTAATGTATTATATAAAAATATTCTTCATTCCAACTGCCCCAACTGCGGTAGCACAGAGCGACGAATAAAACACCCAATTCAACAAGGACAAGCCACCTTATATTTTCTGCAGAAAGACACAAGTTCAAAGTAAAACAAAACCAAAAAGGAAAATCAATTTCATATTAGAATGTGTACTTTATGAGCCTCTGAAGTGACGTAGGTAGGGTTGTTGAGCAAGCGGCCCAAATGCCATAAGAATGCGAGTAGTGTGAGATCTGAATGAGAAATGGCATACAAGAAGCAACTAAAAATCTCGTAAATCGACCAACACTCCGCGCCAACTGTGCTGTGTGGGGACATTGAACTGACGAATGACATGAGTCGATGCCGTGATGAGCTGCGTTGAGGATTTGAGGGGTACTGCTGTAGGCTGCGCCGGATGGCCACTGGAGTATATAAATCACTCAGTCAATCGCTACTAAAAAGCAATTTCTAATTTTATTGAAAGCTTTTCAAGTAACATTCGCTCAAATGGTATATTAAAGTGGCTGTTGGATGAAGAGAGCAACCAAAAGCAGATGACTGTGGGGTGAGAGGGAAAAAGGACACACTTAGCTACCATGGCAGGGATTCCAAATGACAAAATGTTTAAGCTTCGTGCCGACGCCTATGAGCATTAAAGCAGTTTGGTGGTTGGCTGCAGCTACTTCCGGTTGCCAAATGTGTGCGGGGAGGAGATGAGAGCTGTTGAAATTTATTTCCAAATTTGTAAAGCAATTTTTCTCTTTTCTGCTGCTTTTAGAGTAAAATGTATTTCTCATTTTGCTTTGTGGCACAACCTAATTCTTCACTTTCAATGTTTCTGTGGCGGAGGCTCCAAGACTTCTGTGCGCGAGTGTGTGTGAAAGCTTATGCCTATTCAATTGCCATGAGGCACATTCATTTTAGAATATTAGCAATCAAATTTCGACTTATTCTAATGCGTTGCATGTTGTCTTATTCTTCTTCTTGCAGGAACAAATCGTTGCGATGTTGCACAATATGTCGATGAACAAGAAGTGCCACAGTCACTTGGCCAATGGCAGCATCATAAATTTCATCACGTGCGCATACCAAACGGAATTCTACAAGTGCTACGAATCGCGCGCCGAGAGCGATGCACAGCGCCGCACTATCAAAGCAATTCTGCATACGCTCACACACTTGGTGCACGAGTCCAGTCTGGGCATTGAACTGCTGGATCAGCATCGCGTGCCCGCCTTCTTCCGGCAGGCGCTGTCCATTGGCAGTACTGGTGGTGGTGGTGGCGCTGGTGCTGGTATGGAGGTATGGTCGCTGGACGGTAGTCATGGCAGAGACATTTCGGCATTGGCGCGCCAATTGCTGCAGGCGCAAAAACAGGAGCAAGCTGCCGCGCAGGTCGGTTGCGACGGTGCGCTGCCTACATCTACTCAAATGGTGCTGGCGCGCAAGCGATTCCAAGCGCAGTTAGCGGTAGCGGCAGTGGCAGAGGCAATTTCAAATTCAATTTGACGCGTCAGGAGAGTTTCGTCTGAGTGGCTGTTTGGGTAGCATGCAACACAGCTGCAAATGTATGTTGCGCGTTGAGCGCCTTGGGTCATTAGGCCGTTGCAGTCATCGCCGCTTCGGTCAGCTGCTAGTCCCTTAAATAAAATTACCGCTTGTTTTCGCTCGCCTCGCACTTACTTACCAGCCAATCGCGCTTGTAACGTCGTGTATGCGCGCGTCGTGCCGCTGATGTGAGGCGCGCTCAGGCATACAAAAGGAACTGCTGATGAAGCTGGCAGTCTAAACGAGTTTTTGCCACTTTTACTTGCTAAAAGTGTGCGTAAAGACTCTTTAAGAATTTGAAAAATAAAATTGTTTATTTTAGGTATATGTGTATTTTTTTATTTAAAAGTAAATATATGCATATATTACTTTATAATTTTATTTTCGTTGTGTGCGTCGAAAATTGTGCTTTTGAGCGACAAATGTTGTAAATAAATTAGGTTGTAAAAATGTTTATAAATTAGCATAAATTTTTTATAAATTAAAAATTAAAAAAAATTAAAAATTAAATGTAAACTAGTTAGCATGTAGTGTGTATGTATGTAGTGCGCTAATGATTTACGCGTCATTTGGAAAACATGCCATAATTCGCGCATTGCTTTTTGACAGCGCTTGTAATTAAATTAATTATGTACAAACCATTTGCACATCGAATGTGCGAACTCAACGGAGTAACGTAGTCAGTTATGTGCCAAAAATCGTTAAAATTTATGAGTGTCGCTGTGTGACCGATGTTATCACTGTAGAATAGCAACGAGTGTGTGTGTGTTGGTATTAAATGCGTGTGAGCCGTCTTTTTTGCTGCTTGCTGCTCGCGCTTTATAAATCACAAACGACACGCAATAATTTTGCTACTCAAAAAATGTAATATATTTATGTTTATATATTTGTACATAATATTTATAGTGTCGCTTTTTATGCAGACAAATTTATTAATAATTAATTCACGAATTTTATTCATACAATTAAGTTTTTTCGTATTGTTTTCTTCTTTTTTGCGCATTATCATTGAAAGAATGTAATAAAAAAGCAATTCAAATACAAATTATGAGTCAGTTCGGTGTTTCAATATTTTTGAGATAAATAATTCACGTAAGTAAGCGAAAAATCACTGCAGCCGAGTGCCTTACTAACACTCAGTGGATTGTGGGTTCAAATCACAGACAAAATACTAGGTTAGGCTAGGTTAGTCTGGTAGACTAATGAGCCATACATAGCCTGGTTTTGTCCAATGTGATACCAGATAAAGTTCCGTTACGAAGTCTATGAGGTGTGGTTAACCTTTAGAATGTTTGCGCTTGATGAGAATTTCAACAGACTTTGGCTGTGTACCACAGGGCTTTCGAAATTCTTGAAGCGTAAGGCCAGAGCTTTGCTCTTTACATTTCCTGCAATCTTCTCGACTGTCAGCAAAAGACTCTCCAGCCCATGTCGAATGTAAATATAGTACTTTTATGTACTCCATGACTCGTAGTCGAAGACAAAACATTTTTAAGAGATTCGCTGTTTATCCGCATATCCTTTATTGAGACTAACAGTCAAAAGCGCTGTTGTCACTCCTAGGTGCTTTCTCAATTTCTGAAAAGACTAGTTCTATCAGACATCGGCACTCAGTCGATTTGTGGTTGCTGAGTTGAAATATTAGCGTTCGAATTCGTTTGCACTCAGCAGGCCAGACGCGTGCGGAGTGGAAAAGCAGCTCTAACACGTTGGCAAAATCCCTCCAGTGCGAATGTGTGGGTGCCAGACTTACGTACATAAGTATATGGAAGGGTTATTTGCATGCGCGTGTGGCTGGTGACTAATGGCTGCAGTGCGCCAAATAGGCACCACATCATTTTCGATTGCACACATTGGCATAAAATACGCAGTCAGTTTGGAGGCGGGGACGAAAAGAAGCTTCTTAGAAGCAGAAAAATCGAACGTTTGCAATTTTTTTACTAAAAACTTATTTTTAAGAAATTTAGTGCGAGTGAAAGCGGCAAATCCACACAATTTGGTGTACACACACAATTACATAAGATTGGATGTGTGGGTTTATATATTTTGTTAGTGAAAGTAAACTCGGTCAGTGAAAATGCAAAAAATAAAGAGTATTTAATGCTATTAAACGAGATAAATCGAGAATTTATTTAAAGCGAACTGAAGCTCACCTCGCAAGAAAGTTGCTAAGAGCATGAGAATTTCGAAAAGTGCTCCGTTAATAAAAATATTATTAATAATAAAAATGGTTAAAGAAATAGTATCGAATTGATTTCAAAAAGGGGTTAAAATCTTTCTCCATAAAAGGCCAAAAGCAGCTCACAACCGTCCCGAAATATCCTGATGAAACTTAAAAGAGTGAAACTCGCACACAAGTTATCACAGAAGTTGCTGAAAAAGTAAATTTACTTCACTCATACTATATATCTTCTATCAAATAACGTCGTGTTCACCAAAAGTGGAAATCTATTAAATTATTTACAAAAAATAACATTTTTGACACAACTCACTTTCAGTGAACAATGAACAATTAATTTATTAATAAATGCGCGTTACAGCTAAACATACAGTTATTTCATCGATTAATAACAGCCAGTAAATAAAATATGGAGCAGTGTAGATTAGCAGAAGCAGATTGAAGCAAAAAATTAAAATAATAAAAAATAAAAAAATTAACGACTAAAGTTAAGGCTTTTATATGGCAAATAATAATAGAATTTCTTACATATGTACACATACATACATATTCAATGAAACACTGAATTTTTCTACATTTTCAATAATGCTGCAATCAGTCTAAATAATCGGCTTAGTGACGAGTTTAAATAACAGTATGTACATAGCGGAATATAAATGCGAAAGTAAAATAATGCAAATAAGAGGGCAGTTGAAAAGTCCCCGGCCTAAAATAGTAAAACACATTTTAAAATTTTTGTTTTACTCAACATAGTTCCCTTCAAGGGTAATACACTGATTATAGCGACCCTTCAAACTTTTCGTTACCATTTTTATACTTTGCCAACATTTTGCTACAGAGTATAACATTTTTCTTAGTTTCCTTGCATGCAATATCTAGAACTAAGCGATACTGATATATATTTTCGAACTCTCAGGTGACGTTATATCGCATATATCGGCCGGTGAGTTAGATTAATAAAATTGAGAAAGCACGTTTTTCTTATTACGGTGCACATTTGTTCTTAGACTGAATGAAATCGGGTGAAAATCGCCTAGACTCCAAATAACTAACAAGCCTTATGGACATGAAGGTACTTCCCGGTTTTTGGTCTTGGCAAGTTTATTTTTGGTTACACCCGAACTTAGCCCTGCCTTATTTGCTAACTACGATTTGTTCTTGGCCTCAAACTAGGCCACAGCTTCGGCAATCAGCTCTTCATTAGTCATTAGTCGTAAAGTTTTTCCCAGCGAGCATTCTTTGAAATTTGAGAAAAGGAAACAATCGCTGCAGGCCAGATCGTTTGAATACGATGGATACCGCAACAATTAGAGGACCAAGTCATGAATACTTTTCCTTCCTTGCCAGCCGACTGCTGCGTTCTCTACGCTTTCGAACGGGTTCATCGTGGGCAGTCAACTCGGATGATTGTCGATTGCACTTCGGAGTGAAATTATGGAGCCATGTTTTATCCAGTGTCACATATTAACGTATAAACTCGTGTTTATAACGCTTGTACATCTCCAAACACTGCTCTGAATCATTGATTTTTCCTTGTTTTACCAAAACTAAGTTCCCGCTCTTACGCAAGAATACCCAAGTATTCATGAATGATATGTTGTACAAGTTCAGTTGATATCTTTATAGAGTCCGCTATTTCGAAGAACTTCACATTACAGTCATTCAAAATTATTTTATATACTTTTTTGATATTTTCGTTGGTAACAACCTCTTTGATCGGATTTAGTTCAAATAAGCGCCGTTTCGTTCGATAATTTGTTTCCATTTAGAAGCCCCCATCCTTATTTGCGAAGAACTGGGACAGTCACATTTCACAAGCCTCTTTTGAGTTCAACTTTACACCAACAAGGGCGTTCGCCATGGACAGGAAAAGGTATGCGATTAAACCTTACATCCGAGCTTCCGTAGCTTCTGACGAGTCATCAACGAAGTGTGTGGTCTGGCGGTGTCCTGGTGGAACACTACGTCCTTCCTGTTGGCCAATTCTGAACGCTTCTGGTCGATCGCCTGATTCAAGCGGTCCAAGTGTTCGTAGTAGATGGTAGAATTAAGCGTCTGGCCATATGGGAGCAGCTCATAGTGGATGATTCCCTTCCAATACTACCAAACACACCGCAAAACCTTCCTGGCCGTCAATTCCGGCTTGGCCACTGTTTGGGACGATCCACCGGCCTTCGACCAAGACCGTTTTCGCTTGATATTGTCGCCAGTCACCATCCGCTTCAAAAATGGGTCGAATTCGCTGGGTTTCGGGATCATATCGCAGGCATTGATTCGCTCCAGAAGGGTTTTTCCGTCAAATCATGCGGCACCCAAACATCAAGACTTTTTGTGTATCCAGCCTTCTGCAGATGGTTTAAAATGGTTTGGTGACTAACTTCCATCTTCTGGGCGATGTCACGAGATGCAACATGCCGGTCTAACTCGATGTTTTCCATGATTAGATTGGTATTTGTCGTCACAGGTTTCCACCAGCTTATCTATGGTGTCGGTTTCACCCACTCTGAATCGTCGAAACCATTCCTCCGCAGTTTGAACTGATAGAGTACCATCCGCCAAAACACCTTCAATCTCACGGAACGTTTCTCTAGCAGATTTGCCTTTAACGAAGAAAAACTTTATAATAACGCAGATTTCGGCGTTAGTGCACTCCATGTTTACAAGTCTATCCAAATTAATCTTGCATGGTGTCGTTTTGTAGGTTATGTCAAGACCTTTCAAAGATGTATAGTATTGCCAGATACCAGATTGCTAATATAAATAAAGTGGTGATGATATTAGGTTGTCAAAGGAAGGGAGATATTTGACAACCTAATAAATTGATAATAATTAGGTTATCAAATACTTCTTAATCATATATTATAAATTTTCAGGTTTCGCAATGTTTCCCCATATTCGAAGTCCTCAACACGTTGCTAGCTCATTTTCAAACATGTAACCTGCAAGATGACACTTCTTCCCAGGGTAATTTGGGATGCATCACCTTAACCAATGCATGAAATTTAAACCAACACCCTCATGAAAGCCTCTTCACTTGTTAAAATATTAAAGTACTTTACAAGCTGTAGATCCAAAAGGTTTTTTTACAGGCTGTTGATCCAAGGGCAGCTGCTGGTGTATGTGTATATTTACACACATATACTGCTGTGATTGAAAGCTATTCTTGTCTGGTTTAAAAACACATTAAACTCCCTTCCGTCCTCTCACTTCTCAAGTGTACGTGAATTAAAAAGTCGTATGCTTTTAAAAACTAGAAAATAATAACAGCCATCAAAGCAGGTGTGTAAGCTTCTACGACTTAATATCGTAGTCATTTGGCTATGTCCTTCCATATTTTAGAAATTATGAAAAAAACATTTAAATGTCGTTAGACAAACGACGGCTGTCAGAATGCAAAAACACACTTCGCCATTCGCTTGTTTGCTCATGAAACATGATTTGCCTTGCATAACCTGTCAAATTCGTACCGCAGCGAAACCCCTACGCCCCTTTCAGCTGCCATTTCATTAATCATGCACTGTGCCCATGTGCCGCTTTCATTAATTTCCACTGCACGGTCTTGACTTTCGGTAATTGTAATTCTTGACATCAATTCGCCATGACCACCTGTGGTCCTTGCCCAAGGCAAAAACTTCAAAAGGGCCACAGCGAAAACATGCGAAACAAAAAACGAAAAGGAAAAAGTGAACGAGCCATTGCTCGGGAAAAGTTAACTCACACGAAATGTGTTACACTGTCCAGCCGATGTTTGGGTGTGGAAAGGGAAAAATGAAAAAAGTACGAAGTAGGGAATAGAAACGTGGGACAAAAGGTTGGATGCACGCAGCTAACATATGCACCATACGGTATGTACTTGTATATAATGAGAGCGCACAAGCTGAGATCCAACAACATTCGGAGAGTTGTGTATCACATTCAAATAAAATCATTTGGTAAACCACTGCCGGCAACTGCTGCCTATCATACACTGGAGCCTCTTGTAATTGCCAAATCCCAGGGTTGCACTACCAATTCCATGAATAAAATGATGGGTATACAATGTGTCAAAAATTTGCTCAGGCGTGTAATTTTCATTCTCATCAGTCCGGTGGAGCGACTTTAAAGTCTTGATCTCGTAAATGCGGGACAATCAAGAAGGAAGTATAGAGATGTATAGAGAGACAGCTCCTGCAACTGACGTCGGGTAAGGTACTCAAGCCTATAGCAAGGACGCCGATATAGTAAGGACCTGTTGGAATCACTGTAGATTGCTTACGATCGATCTTGGACCAAAAGGTTCTTGCAACAACACATGAACTGGCGGCAGCCCAACTCAGTTCTGGCAAAGTTTGGTGAAGTCCAGCTATCCAGCATTAGAGAGCAAGAGGTGAGAAAAGAACTGACACATTCCCATTCTATTCATAACGGTCCTGCAATTCCGAGATTAGACATTCCTTAACGATGCTTGATCCCACGGTTAGTGAGCTTAAAGCTAACCCGAAGAAGCTGCTCTTAATGGCAGCAACCTTGGCTTGAAAACACTACTATCGTCAGGAGGTCTGAAACTGCAGTTGATGGAGAGCGGGTGGTGGAAGTCAAAATAAATACCGATTATAATTGAATAAACTGCAATTTTTGACTTGGTCTGTTGTGTACTTCCGAAATCAATGGATTCATTTTCCATGCCATCTGTCGAGTTGCAGCTTCGCATGTGCCAAAAATCATTAAAGTACGTCCAGAAATTCGTTTCCAGAAGTCCAAAGCGATGCACCCTTACATGCCGTACTTCACAAGTATTTGTCTGCCACCCAATTATTTCGTTGCTGGTCGGCGCTGTAGAGGTCGTGCTTTCATTTTCGTTCATTTTGCGAATGTCACGTCCGTCATCAGCGTCTGCATCAGCTGTGACCCATCAACGCGTGTTACGCACACATGCAACCGCACAAAATCATATCTCGCTTGACCTTCACACGCCCCCTGCCGGCTTCCGCACCCCCCACCAATTGTGGGACTATGTGCATGTGTTTTACTTTTAATTTCCTCGACAAGCAATTCGGAGCAAATAATGCAAAACAAAAACAGTGGCCGTCGGCTGTTGTGGGCTCATGTGCTCGGTTCTTTTCTACTTATTTCATATGCCACATTTTTGTTGTCGTTTGCTTGAGTTACTACACCACTTAAAAGTACATTTGCGTGGCGACGACAAAACGGTTCGTAGGTCATATGAGGTACCAGGCTCGAGGCATGGTCGGCATTACGTTTGAAAAGGGTTTTTATGTTGTAGACGGCATTGCATGTGGAATGAAAACTTCGTCCCTTTGTAAAGTTTTTGAACTAGTTTTAAGGTATTTTCAGGCAAGAATTCAATTCAAAGATGCTCCTTTCTATTTGAGATCTCTAAACTTGGGTGTCTACAGAACTTGACTATTTAAAAAGATAACAGGAGCTTAGAAGGGCCTATTGGGTTGTCCTTTGTTGAACTCCATCCAACAACATGAGTAGCCTCTTAGCGGTAGGTGGCTTTCTGTATTTAAAATTTTACGAGTATCCTGAATCTTGAGCATTATCCATTCCATTTTGCAGTCAAATTACTCCGTTTCGGAAGTAAGTTGCTAGAAGACAACAACACTGGAAATACTGTTTTTGTCTCCTCTCATCTTACCCTTGAAATGACTAAAAGTCAAATTCACACTAACATCTTCATTTCTACACCTCTCTTGCTCGTTTTGCATGTGCTCCTTTTCTGTGCTTGTTTATGGACTTGTTTGTGACACGCTTTAAGAACAAAACTTTTCGATAAAGTGATTAGTTCGTTTGATATTTCAAAAATTCACTTGCTTTCTTCGCTTCACGCCAGCTTGTGTGACCTTCAGGCAAGTACTCTAGTTTGCATTCGTCGAATTTGGCTTGGGCGTTGGATTTCATGCTCACAATCACTTTCGCTTTCTTCTTCGTTTTTGTTTTGCTTGTCACAATTTTGCTTTTGGCAAAAAGCAAAGTGTTAAAGTTTTAAAAGAGTTTGCATGTTGACAGTCAATTTTGACTTCTAAGCGTTTGGTCATTTGATGCACGCACTGCTGAAGCGCCTGCCGAGAGCGGTGTTAAGACTTATTTCAGTTACTCATGTTCTACTCATTTTTAAAGTGAAACCTTTTTAGATATTATCTCAAAATTTCTCGTCCATTTGTCGTAGGTCGCATTACAGGTTTTTATATTTACATATTATACATGTGGATGTGTACTAAGTGGATACTCTAATTTGCTTGTCGACGCGTATTCAAAATGAACCATACGATGTGTCCGTAAAATCTGTGGAACTTTTTGTGGCGATAGTTGGAGAAGACATCGGAAGACAAAGAGGCTTTGACGTGAGGTTGGTGCGGGGACAACGGTTTTTAATGGCTGCGATTATATACATCCATATATTCAATATACTATATATTATTAAAATTATTATAGTCAAACTGCGAATAATTAGCAATGTTATTTGCAATAGTTTTCCGTTGAAGCTTAGCAGCGACTGCCAACTCTGATTCAATACCAACATACTCACATACATAGCTCTTCGCATATTGTTCACCGCTTTTCTCATTGATAGGTTCTAAGCTGGGTTATCTATATCTGCGTCTATCGAACCCTGTGAGCATTGCAACATTTCAATTACAACGTCCACGGCCTGTAAAATACGCTGGTTCCAAGATAGACGAAATTATCTACGACTTTAAAGTTATGACTGCCACCAGTGACCTGGGAGCCAAGTAGCGAGTGTGACGACTGTTTATTTGGTGACAGGAGATATTTCGTCTTGCCCTCGTTCACTGCCAGACCCATTTGCTTTGCTTCCTTGTCCGGTCTGGAGAAAGCAGAACTCTTGTAGTCGATTGTACTTTCTCTGTTCAGATCTGCAGCTCGTGCTATTTCCTCCGGTAGTAGATTGAAGAAGTTACACGAGAGAGAATCACCTTGTATCAAACCTCGTTCGGTATCGAACGGCTAGGAGAGGTCCTTCCGATCCTGACGGAACTTTTGGTATTGCTCAACGTCAATTTAGTTTCGTATTATTTTTACATGGATACGAAATTTAGATATCGAAGCTTAAACGCAGCTCCTTTTTGTGCTGTCAATAGTCAATTTAAAATCTACGAAGAGGTGGTATGTGTCGACCTTCCATTCACGGGTCTTTTCCAAGTTTTGCGCATCTGAATTTCTGGTCAGTGGTTGATTTGCCTGGTCTAGAGCCACCCTGATAAGGTTCAATCAGTTAGTTGACGATGGGCTTTAATATTTCACACAGTATGCTTGATCGAACCTTTTATGTGATGTTGAAGTTTGAATACCTCGGCCGGCAACCCATCAGACGCCGCCGCTTTGTTGTTCTTCAGACGGCTAATTGTTATTCGAACTTTTATATGGTAGGGTAGGGGAACGTCTGTTCCATCGTCTTCGTTTGGGGAATCGGGTTTGTCACCTCCTGGTGGTATGCTTTCATTGTCATGCAGCAGATTGAATAAGTGTTTCCTCCATAATTTCAGTATGTTTGTTCACTAAATCATCTCTTGGGGCTCTACAAGAGAATGCTCCGGGTTTGAAACCTTCTGTTAGTCGCCGCATCTTTCCGTAGAATTTGTATGCCATTTTTCGAGCATTACTCTGTCGTCCAGATTGTCAAGCTCTTTATACTCACGCATTTCGGCCTCTTTCTTTTTATGTCTGCAAAAGGATCTCGCTTCCCTCTTCAACTCTCGATATCTACTCCATCCGGCACGTGTCTGTAACGTTGCGAGGTAGGCAGTCGGTTTTCTCTCCACTGCGACAAGGCACTCCTCATCGTACCAGCTGTTCTTTTTCATTTTCCGAAAAGCAACGATTTCGTTTGCAGCTGTACGTAAAAAGCTTGAAATGTCGTCCCACCGTTCCCTTATATGGAGTTGCCGCTGAGTGCTTTCAGAGAGCTGGAGTTCAAGTCGAGTAAAAATTTATTCGGCTGTCTGTTGTGATATCAGCTTCTCGACGTCGAGCCTTCCTTGTGTTTATTGACGTGGGTTTTTTGCTGCACAGAGGCGGGTGCCAATCTTGGCTGCAACAAGATTGTGGTCCCAGTCGATGTTAGGAGCTTGGAGCGCACGCACATCTAAAATACTGGTGACGTGTCTTCCGTCTATCACAACATGATCGATCTGGTTGGTGGCTTTTCCATTCGGGGACGGTATTACAGATAACCATATTTCGGGCCCCGGTGAAGTCGACAAGCTCCAACAAATGTTTGCCAAGCTTGTTTCGATGGCTTCATTTCAAGGGTTGGAGATAGAGAATGTCTTTTTAGGTGCAAAGAAGGATTGAATTAGAAAGTAAAACTTTTTGGTAGCTCGATGTTTAACTCGCGATGTTTGCCATAGCAGAAAAATGCTTTATATTGAGAAGGCCCGCAGAGCACCGACGGGTTCCAGGACCGTGGAAGAATTAAGTAACTGCATGCGAATAAATCTCAAGATATAATGGCGAAAGTGGCAAGTCCGTTTATAATTGCGGCGCACCGAAGCAACAGAAATATTAAACAACAAACAAGCCGTGTTGTTGCAGCGTAATAAAATCCTTCGTAAAACAGCAACAACGGCACAGACACATAGCATTGATGTTGACATTTTCAAGAATTTATGGCACATATGTGTGTTGGTGTTGTTGGTGTGGATGTAGGCGTGCGGTGATGTACAAACATGCGCACAATGTTTATCAAATAAATCCATGCACACACCACACACTCGTAAACGCATATGTAAGTGCCATGTTTGATGGCATTCTTGAACTCATGATGCTGCCAACACCAACACCGTGGCACACATACGCACGATCACCGCAACAGTAAACCGCATGGGAATGCTCGTAGTCTGCACAGCGTTGACAGCTGCAACAAATGGCGCGCGCTCAGCTGCTCATCTTACTTGGTTCAAGTGCGGAATGCCGTCTGCGCATTTTCCTTCTTGCGTGCGCGCCATTGCCAACTGCACGCTTGTGTACGTGTGTGTGGGGGGAAGGATCCAAATGCGTTCGCACTTCGCTTTACACGGCCGAATAAATGTGTGGCTTACGTGTGTTTGTGTGCGTCCAAGTGTTGCTGACAGCAACGGCGATTCCGCAAGAAAACTGAGGTTACGTATACGCCACGTTGACTTGGTTGGTGGCTTGGCTTTGTCAGCGGCGCTGGTTTGGCTTGTATCGCTGTGAAATGTTTTGATGTTGCGGTCAGCAGTTTTGCTGTTTTTGGCACTGCAACTACCACAATTGATACTCGGCGATTAGGGTTACTTCCTAAACACTCCTAAGATGTGGCGGCGCGTGTATTGTGTTGGTGAGCGTGCTAAAGGCACGCTGCACTCATTGGTGACTCGCTGTGCAACTAGTTTTGAAAGTGTGTATGCGAAATTCCGCTGAAGAAAAAAGTTGTTTAGAAGTGAACGGAGTTAGTTGTAATATTTTTCAGATAACGGTTATTTGGGGAAACGATTAATTTAATTCATAAAAAGTAAAGTAACCTGGTGAATTTTGATACAAATATTCTGTGTACTCTAAGGAACTTGATATTGATATGCGAGAAATCTTATCATTGCAGGGGCAGTGCTTTTATAGTACTGAAGCCTCAACTATGTTAATATAAGGACCTTAATTTTAGTGTTAACTAAACTAATATTCTTCGACAGACCATAAATAATTATAAAACAACGGTTGTATCGTTGAAATATTTGTTTTGCTCACTTTGCTCACGAAATGTGTGGAGATGGCACCGCTGGCTACAAAACCATACCCAAAGAAGTTCAGAACTAAAAAAAAGTTGTCTTCGGCTGCATGGAAGCTATAATATCCGTCACAGGTGCATTTTTAATAGAAGGAAGAAGTACAAGAAGTAAAGAAATTTATCTTGATTTCGATCGTTCAGTTTATAAGGAAGCTATGTATATGCTATAGTCATTCGATGTCGGAGGATTCGACAAATGAGCATCATCTTGGTAAAGAAATAGACGCCAGCAAAACTTTTGGTCGATACCTAGAAAACGGAGGGACTAGTTCACATATACATACATACGAACAAATGAAAATGGTCAATCGACTCAACTCGTGAGGCTGATCATTTATGTATTATTATAAATAGAAACGCTACAAAAGTAAACCAACAGGGACAGCAAGCGAGTCCATATTTTAACCGCTCTTTTGGACATTTCTCTTCAGTAAGGTTTGCCATTTTATCACGGAAAGACTTACAATCCAACAACGAGTCGAAATTATTAAAATTTACAACCGAAATTTGGAGTCAGCGACTTCAACTCTAGGAGCGCTACGATCAATTTATGGTCGTCATAATCGTCCTGTTATCAAAAATTGAACGTTTTGTGGCAAAATTTGTATCCACAGGCACAGTACAAAATGTTCCGTGCCATCAAGTGCCCGTAGTGTCGAGAATATTGCTGCCGCTAGCGCATCAATTGAGGAAGTCGTTTTCAAGCGTTAAGTATCCCTGTAACGTCGTTGTGGTTAATTTTTCAAAAATATCTTGGCCTGCATTCTTATAAGAGAAAATTAAAACAAGAACTGAAGCATCTTGTCCACCAGAATATTTGTATGTTCGTGAATTGGGCTGAGCTACAACTTGAAAATGATCCGGCTATTCATCGAAAAATAATCTTCAGCGATGTGGTTCATTACTGGCTTCGTCAATAAACAAAATATGCGTTATTGGTCAGGCAGCAATCCTCACGAGCTCCATGAGTCACGGCTTATGGATCGGACGGCGGTTATTGGGCCGTACGTCTTCCGTGATCAAGACTGGCACGTTACTGTGAATGGTAATCGCTACCGTTCAACGATAACCGAATATTTTTGGCCCGAATTGGATGATATAGACTTGCATAATATTTGGTTCCCACAGGTAGGCACTACAAGTTACAGAGCGAATGTCTCAATCGGTTTATTGAAAACCAAGTTTGGTGAATGTGTTATCTCTCACGAAATGGCCCAGCCAATTGGACGCCTTTGTGGAGCGATTTGACGGCGTTAGACTATTTCCTGTGGGGCTACGTCGAGTCTATGGTCTATCCCACAAGCCAGCGCATGATGAACTTCGTACGAATAACCGAATGTGAAATTTCAGCAGTATCGGCCGATTTATGCTTGAAACCCATAGATAATTGGGTTCAGCGTCTGGACTTCTTCAAGCATGCCCGTGGTGACTATGCAAGAGAATCGAGTTTCATACATAATGATATCGAATGAATAAAGAATTTCGTTGATATTCCAAACTGTTTTTGTTTTTTAAAATGTATTTGTAGCGCTCTTATTGAAAAACCGTTATATAGGGTCTCCGAAGTTTCTTTTCTGGAGGTTACAAGCTTCGTAGAAAAAGACCAAGGCTAAAAAATACCATTTATTGTCGAGACAAGTTCATTCCGCTTTAACATAGATACATAGCACACAGAACACATACACACGCACACAGAAAGTTAACTGTGTCAGCGACAAAGTAGTGGCATAAACAGCTGTTGCTGCAAATGTTGGTGTGGCGAAATAAAAATCAGTTGTTACCATGAACGTACCCAAAACTACAATAACACACACACACATATGTATACATGCATACACACACACACTCATATACGCACATACAAAGTCGACAGTCACATGCTCTTTGGCCAGCGGATTAACAAGGACATTTGCGTAAAAATAAAAATTTATTGCGCAAGAGCTGCAAATACGGCAAACGCCAGTGCTAAGAATCTTCCGAACACACACATACACACACACGCACAAACAAGCGTAGTTGCAGCGAAAAAAGACTTGCGGATGCGCAAATATATGTGTGAGCAAGTGTTGGTTTAGCCACCCGCATGCAATAATCGCATAATAATACAACAGTAACAACAACCATAACAATTGTCGTATCAATATCGAAATGATCGAAAAATGCGAAAAACGAATTTCACCGAAAGAAATCGAAAGCAGGGCGAACGGCAGCTGTGACACACAGTGGCGCAAGTGGCACGCGTACGGGCGGGGGGGGCGGAGGCAGTAGCGCCATTTAGCCGCAAAAGGATTATTTATTGGGCATCTTGCAAACGACCCAAATGGGGCAAGCAAAGGGAAGGAAGGCGGCCACACAAGGATTATGCGCTTGCACTCTAGACTTTGCCACTTGCCCCATGTACATTTATATATGTACGTGTATGTGTATGTGTATGTGTCTGTGTATGTATATAGATGTTTGTTCGTTTGCTGAGGCAGTGCTTACCGAAATCCATTTGCAGCGTCATCATAAGCCTTATTGGTCATCCCTTGGCCCCCAAATGATGTTATATAACTGCGTCCGTTTTGTCTTGCCAGCGCCATTGCGGCATAATCGTATGTAATAAGACGTATAAAATGAGCATATAATGGCCACATTGCGTGTGGATTGTTCACACACACAACGCACAAACTCACGCATACAACGACACACAGAGGAGCCGACAAACGCCAACGTCTGCATAATACTACTAACCACCAGTAACAACTTATTGCTGTTATTTCGGTAATCTTGTGAAGTTGTGTGTGAATGGGTGCCTGTGTGTCCGTGTAGGGTTGCGTGTGTGTGTGTGTGGGAAGCAACAGTGGTAGCAGCAGTAAATAATGCAGTACGACAAGACGTTGCACGAAGCAAGGATATCACGGTGCTACATTTGGCTGCTAAAGCTGGCATACACACACATACATGGGTTTTCACACATTTTCACACACCAAGTATGTTTGTATCTATGCTTGAGCTGCTTAAAATTTGTTTATTGCACAATCAATGGCCCAAATATGTAGTATTTGTTTCGAAAGTATGAACTGTTCGGTGAGTTGTGGTTATTATTGAGCAGTATTTTATTTCGCCTTCGCTCGGCACATACGAGGGTGTGTATATACCATAAATGCGCAACACCCATATAAATATGGGCACACATTATCCCATGTTATTTGGCCATTACAAAGCAAGTTTCTTACAGCGAAGGTGGAGAGAATTTATTTTCTTTCACCTTTCCGCCGTTAATTCCGTTCCTTCTTTTGCATTTTGCAAGAATTTTGCTCCTTTGCTAAGTAAGGTAGTAGAGTTTACTTATACGCATGGGCGTTCCATTGCTTATATTGTGTGTGTGTGAATTTCTCCTTGATTCATCTAATGGCTGATTGGCGTGATTTTGTGTCTAATCGGTGGAAATGAATTTTAATTAGCGATCCGCCACAATCGAAAATAATAAATTGTATTGTGAATCTTATATTTTTGATATTGCGTTTTCGATAAAGAAAGTGGCAAATAACGTTTTTCCTACTTACATTTCTTTAGACTCACTGTAAGCACACCCTCTGTGCTCAGAATATTATTCAGTTAAATAAAATGGTAGGGCAGGCTATAATCATCGAACTTAGTCTAAGAACACTCAATATTTGCACCCTGAACAGGATATATTAAGTTTGTTATGAGGTTTGTAACACCCAGAAGTAAAAGTCGGAGACCCAATAACTGTTACAATATGCCAAGAAATTGTTCAGATGGAGGCACTATAACATATAGTTGTCCACGTGTATAGCCCAGTGAACCGTAATACCCTGAAGGCACTGAATGCCGCCCCAACCAGGGCTTATAACAAGTAACCGATAAATAACCGATAATTAGATAACCACTACAAGAACAACATTAGGCTTATATTAAGTGTAGGGAAAATTGGATTAAGCATTTTTGTGTTTGTAGTGGCACAAAAGCAGCCTATTTTGAAGAAGATAATAAATATTTGTTTTAAATACGGTAAAATGTAGTTTGTTTTGTCAGTCCGCGTCAAATTTGAACAGGTGATACATCGTTACCTTCGTTGAAAACTATGGAATCATAAAACATATATTAGTCCAGTCATTATAGTAAGTTCACCTCGGAATTCGATATACCCATTTATATGTCTGTAAGTACTTATGGTTAGGTATACCCTAAAATATGTAGGTTTCGAGACAACTATAGGGTGTCAACATACAAGTATTTACAGACATATAAATGGTTATATCGAATTCCGAGATTTTTACCTAATTTAAGCTTAAATGACTGGACTATATTTTTATAATTGAGATCACGAAGGAATAAGAATTATCTAATAAAGAATCATGCGAAGTTGCTGAAGGTGCTGAAATTTACCTGTCTTCCATATAAGCGGGAGAAGAGAGGGGAAAATGAAGAATTGCCGATGCTTTCTTGATAGAATGTATCACCAAATATACTCTGGGTTCGGCTATTGCATTTTCGATGACAAACTGAGTTCGTTTTCTGCTTATTGTTCAGCCGAATTTCATTCACAGTGGAATTTTTCTAGAAAAATAGGTCTACAGACTGACGCCGAAATATGAATTGAATTTCAAGGGCACAATGTAGCGTTTGCTTTGAAGGCGCTAAGTCCTTATTGCATTACTTTCGTGCAATGATTCGCTTAATTCGCCGCGCATCATAAATCAAACGCTTCGATTTGTGGCCTTCAAGCGCACACTGGTTGATACACCCTGCGCCAAGCTGGTGCTGCAATCGCATGCAATACCCAACAGCTGCAGACATAAATGAAAGCGAAGACAGAAATTTCAAAACGGAAAATGAAACAGAAACGCGAAGGTCAATGTGAACTCTTTTCTCAGCAGTGATTTTGCTACTGTTAGCGAACTTTGTGCTATTTTATTGGCGCTTTCGGTGGGTCTCCTTGAGCTTATGCCGGCAGAAGCAAAACAAAGGGTTACACAATTATTTTCACGCTCCACTGATGGCGACTTTTTTGAGTCTCTCGCTTATTTGCTCAACTCTGCAGAGGAGCGTGGTTTCATTAATACAAACTGCGATAAGGATTTGCTCAAATAAATTTCGTGCTTTACCGTTAAATCCCACAAAGACTACCTGCAGTCTTTTTCGTTTTCTTACTTCGCTTGCGATTCGTTTGCTTGCTGAAATGAAAATCTCCAAGGTACACCGACAAAGCAAGCAAAGTAGCCAAATTTACCGTTGCATGTGCAGTTGCAGCTTAATTTCTATTCTTATTTCGTTGGTCTTTGTCGATGTTGCACGCACACATGCTGTCGCTCTCGTGTGCGCTTGTGTGTGTGTAGCGTTTATGTGTTTTTGCGAAGAATGTTGTGTGTCTTATTTGGTGAAGGTTCTGCTAAATTGAGTTGCGTTTCGTTAGAATATAAATTTACTGGCACATCAGCTCCTTTATTGCAACAGCAATATTTTGTTCCGCTGCGCTATACAGTGTGTTCAAAGCGGGCAGCAAACGAAAAAAATAAAAACGGGATTTTAATGTTAGTATATATTATTATACTCGGCGAGGAAAATGAAAAAGTCTTCAAGTGAATGTCTTAAAATATTTCAACATATAAGAATACACATTAATTTCTGCTCCAAAAAAGACTTTGTTTCAATACTAACACGTAATTGAACATAAAAACACAAAAAGCTTGAGCCGTTGAAAACTCGGCTTTTAAACTATCTCCACAGAATAAAGGCTACTGACGATATCTCTAGAAAAGTTAGGCAATAAGCGCGAAAAATAGCTTAACACCTTTTGACCGATAATTTCACAAACTGCACTCAAAGACATTGAATTGGATACAAAACACATAACCTAAAAATTCATGTGAAAAATTCAAATAATCAAGTTTTTGGTGTCTCATTTCAAGAAATTTGGGGTAAACTAACATTTATATGTCTCAAATAAGTTTTGTTTTTGGTTTAAAATGTTTCTTTTCACCTTACTTTGATTTCATATGAAAAAAGGGAGCTAATTTTCAATCTAAAATCGTAGATAATTCAAAAGGATAATTTCAAAAAAGGTTGAGAAACTAGTGAGAAAAATAGTAAGACTTTGTAATTTAAATTTCATGCAAAAACCACGTCTTTAAAATAGAGGAATTGGTGCTTGAAAATCGACGATTAACAGTCAGAGATCTCACTGGCATCGTTAGAATTTCCGAAGGATCTATAAGAGCCAGTTTGAAAGATTATTTCGAAAAGCCAAAGCACGATTGTTTCAAAATCACTAAGTTTTTTTTTGATAAATAGTGTCGAGTTAACCCCACAGACGTTTTCAATACTACCAGGATCTCATGAAACGAATTTTTACTGGCGGTGAGTCTTGGATCTATGCTTACGGCCCAGAAAATATGATGGTTCTTCCAAGTATCGTAGCGAAGTTGAGCCGAAGTCGAAAAAAAGCGTGGTTCCTTCCGAACGGTCAAACTGTCAACAAGGAATACCACATAAGTGTAATAGGCCGTTAGCGTGAAGCTATTTGTAAAACGAGACTGGAATTATGACCCGGCAACTTTTATTCTTTGCCCCACGATAATGCACCGAGTCATACTGCATTGAGTCTTCGTGAGTTTTTCGCCAAATTTTCAACCGATATCCTGCCGCGATCAACGCTATCACCCGATTTAGCTCCGTATGACTTCTGGCTATTTAGAGATAATTGTTACTTTGTAAATGTCTTAGAATTGTCATTATGATTGTCGACTGTCGTGATTGCCATCTTACTTTTTGAAATTTCCTTCATACAAAACATTACTCGCAGATAGTGTCTCCATATTCGTACATTCGTACGTCTTCTAAATTTTATTTTAATAATGAACATATGCAGCGATTAAAATCTCTGCAACTCTACCGGTATCTGCTAAGCCCAATGAAAGATCATTTTCGACTCTTCTCGGGTTGACAACTTTCTTGCGGAAAAATCGTATAGAAATTTTTTATTATTTATTTATAGTTTTGAGAGAAAAGACTCTGAACTTCTTTTTATTTTCTTTTCCAATCCTTCGGTTAATCACGATTAATCTCACCTACTAATCGCTGAGGTTTAATTTTTTTAATTTAGATGAATCCTCCGTCTGCTATACTGACCACAGCGAGTAAATGCTTCTGAGTGGCTGCACTTTCAAAAAAAAATATGAAAAATTTACAAAATTTTACTCAAATGTTGTTTATTAATTATATGAAAAAAGTGATTATATAACCTTGACCATTTAAGACTCTCATGTTGAAAGTAAGTTCCTTTCCTGCATATATATGTACCTGCGCCCAAAAAATAAGGACATTGTATTTATTTTGAAAATTCTTTATTTATTTTTCCAAATCAATTTCATCCCCTTCAAAGTAATCTCCTCCAGATGCAATGCACTTATGCCAATGGATTTTCCAATCTTCGAAAGTATAAAAACGGTGTCCCGGAGCGGTCTTTTGAGCTTGGTGATCAGCCAGAAGTTGCACGGCGCCAGATCAGGTGAATGCGGTGGTTGCGGAACGATATGGGTTGAGTTTTTGGCGAAATGATCACGAATTACGAGGGCAGTATGGGAAGATGCATTATCGTGGTGTAAAAACGAAGAATTGCCTTTCCACAATTCCCGCCTTTTTAGGCGGATAGCGTTACGCAAACGACACATAACGTTCAAATAATATTCCTTGTTGACTGTTTGACCGGTTGGAAGGAATTCATAATGCACAACACCACGATACTCGAAGAAAACAGTCAACATGACCTTGATTTTTGAGCGACTTTGGCACGATTTTTTTCGCCTCGGCTCTCTTTTGGCACGACATTCACTCGATTGATCGGTTGTTTCGGGGTCGTAAGCATAGATCCAAGTCTCATCGCCAGTTATAATGCATTTCATGACACCCTGGTATACGGAAAGCATCGTTTCACACACTTCAACGCGACGCCTTTTTTTAAAAAAATTCAATGTTTTCGGTATCAGTCGAGATTTGACACGCTTGAGGCCCAAAAAATCTTTCAAAATGGTATTGGCTGAGCCTTTCGATATGCCAACTTCATCTGCAAGGTCTCTAATTGTTAATCGACGGTTTTTGAATACCAAGTATTTGATTTGTTGAACGTGAGCTTCGTCGGTTGAGGTTAATGATCGCCCTGGACGCTCTTCGTCTTCGACACGTTCACGGCCGGCTTGGAACTCACCATACCACTTGTAAATATTTTTTTTAGACATAGCCCCATCACCAAAGGCTTTCTGCGCCATCCTCAATGTATCCGCAGCAGAAAATTGATTCCGTAAACAAAATTTAATGCAAATTCTTTGCTCAACAAATTTCGACATCGCAAAAACAGAAAAACTCACATTTAGGAGCTCACAAAACGACACGTATCTCAAACACTAATGAATATTTTGACAATAAATTTGACATAAAAGGGACTGACAGTACTACCAACATAAAAAAAAAAAATAATTCTCTAAACCCATCGACGTGCGCAGTTTAAATTCTTATTTTTTGGACACAGCAGTACAATGAATTAGAATATCTTTTTCAAGCCTTCAAACTTTACCTTTAGCGCGTCCACTGTGCTCAGAGCGCTTCTGGGCGTCTCTATCTGTCTTCGTGTCTACCAACAAACACGAAGGTTAACACACACCAGTGAAGATTTATGTGCCTTCCGTTATGGCGAACCTTGAAAGAGCAGAATGCGTTGAATATAAAATATTGTGCGCTTAATATTTTTGCCATATGATATTCAATTGAATACCGGGAAATTAACGGTATGCTTAATTAATTTCTTGCAACATTTTCACTCACAATTCTGTTAAAATTTAATTATTTTCCAAGTGCTTGCAAATAAATGTTATTTTCTTGTGCATAAAATAATATTATTTACTACTGCGGCTTACTATAGCCGAGCTGCGCGCTTTCCAAATTACTCCAGCTGTTACCGCAGCGTATTCAAAGACAATCAAGGTGGCAGCCGTCTAGTGAATGCCCGCATAAATTTTCTGGAGCGTCATTTATGTGGCAAGTGCCATTAAAAATTTCTTAATAGCGCATTTTTAGCGATTCCACATTCCAAATTTTTAACGACAAACAATTATAACTAATAATATGAGTGTGTGCGTGTGTGTGCGTGGAGCCCAAAATGCGCTTCGAGGACCACACAATCGGCTTAAGTATTAAATGCGGCGAATTAACAACCACACAACAGCATCATCCATCTCTATACTTGTGTCTGTGTTTGTGTGTTTGGTCCGAACCATTAATCGTCAATAATTTGCAATTTAACGGTCATTGCCAACATTAGGTGGCATTACTGCACTTATTTATACGCCAGCGGCGCACTGCCGACGTGAGAGCAGCTATTCAAATGAGCGTACACTTTCGGGGGTGTGGGTGTGGGCCGCTCAGCGCCCGGTATGCGCCTGCATTCAGCAATATTTCCATAAATTCTTAGATGCTTTTTATGACTTTCGTGCGTCATTTGAGAAACAACTCTGGCTTGGCAACAAAGAAATTACACCGCCGGCCATTAAGTATTTAGTATAATGAGTGTTTTATGCCTAAAATGTGTGTGTGCGTGCGAATTACTTTTAGTGCCTCATAATGTTGCACGTTTTGCGCGAAATCATTAAGTTTCGGCAGCAACAATAATTATCGCAGACAACAGGCAAGCCGATATCGATATAGGCACAAAATTTTCAAAAGACACACACACATATACTCACTTGCACATGAGTTTGCCATTTGAGGATAAATAGCTGCAACTCCGGTAAAGAAGGGCGAAATTCTGGAGAGAATTCATAACTTTGCTGATAATGACTATGGCACTCGCAATATCGCAAACAAATTTACATGTAAACACAGTTAGGGGAACGTGATGGTGTGTTTGGCTGTGCAACTTTTGTCAATGCGTCTGTGGCAGGGAATCCTTACTGTGTTAAGCATGTGTGTGTGCGGAGTGTTTTTACGTTGGGCATTGGTATGCACGATGTTTTCGCTGCAATTCGTATTATTAATGCCGGTATTGTTATTGATGGTGTTGTTGTTGTTATGGCAGCTACTCCACGACTGTGATGCACGTAGTGGCAGAGTCAACGATTGGGTGACAGGACACGTCTGAGTGATTCTCAAATTGAAAGGCGTGCTCAAATCGAATGCAAATGCAAATAACTTACAACGAGAGCTCACAAACACACACACACATACATATATACATGAATGCATCATTTAATTGAAGCCACGCAGGAAAATTTTGAGGTGACTAGAAGATTACCGAGTGCTCTCATGCCAAAATGGTCTCTATAAATGGGCGCTAAAGTGCTAAGCTGTTATTTTGAAAGCATTTTTTGCTTGAAAAGAACGTCTTTGAAGACAGCTTCCACACTTCCTTTCGTTTTACGCTTGATTTTCCATAAGACAGAACTACAACTGCGAGCAGAAAGTGAAAATTTCAACATTCAAGCATCGAACTCTCTACAAGGCTGCTTCATACCAACGCACACACACACACATGGAAGCATATGCAATCTGTTAGTGGCACATATGTCATGCATACGTCCAATACAAGTGTGTAAGTGTGTGTTCCAAGTGCCAAGTGTACTCGATTGCTGCATGCTGTTTGACAAACGAAGTTGACTTGGCAGAGACGATGCTTCTAAATTTGATTAAATAAATGTTGTATTTGCTAATATCCGCCGGAAGGTGCTCAACAAATGGGAGGTGATATACAAAATTTATCTTTGCAAGCGAATTACTTCAAGTATAATTTAATTCTGCTCGTTGTCGGGCTCTGGCTGCTGCTCTCACACACACTCACACAATACACATATTTAGCAAAACATACCGTTGATTGTGGCTGTGTGTGTGTTTGAACACCTGTACTTCTACTCCATTTGTATGTTTAGTCACGCTTTGGGTATTAATTCTGTGAGGAGTGTTTGAGTGGAAGTTTTGTGCTCACGTGACTCACGCACGGCTCAGTTACACGTGAGCATCGAAATGATTTGCAAGCATTGGAAAGTTTTTCCTCATTTGCATTTGTATGTACATGCAAATAGTATAAGTACAACGTGACGTATGAGTTATCTGTGGTACTAGTGGTTTGTGCACTTAAAGTTAAGTATGCACATATGCTTGAGGCTAGGCGCTCGGGGCACATATTTAAGACACAATCGTTTGCAAAAGAGCATGTTCATAAAATACAAATTAGAATAATCAGATTATAGTTATGTACTTAATATTCTTTCATTTCATAACACCTAGATATTTTATATGAGCATCAGTAAGAAAAAATATGTCCCACAGCTGGTAATGCAAGACAACCTCGAAAGTGATTTTTTGTAGATTAGATGAAGCAGCAAATGCATTTGGATCCAAGTTTTGCAAGTAGTATGGGCTTAGCATGGTTCAGATACTTATGTAACATGTCTTTGAATTTGCATGTCTATTCCAGTATAAGTATTATCCGTTTCTTAAACAATTTTCTTCGGAGATTACATTGTTACCTTAAAAAATAATCTATACCAAATTTCGTGAATATATCTTGTCAAATGTGAAAGTTGTCCATACAAGAACTTGATTCCGATCGTTCAGTTTGTATGGCAGCTATATGTTATAGCTAACCGATCTGAACAATTTTCTCGGATATTACATTTTTTTTCCTACAAAATAATCCATACCAAATTTGGTGATGATACATTGTCAAATGCGAAAGTTTTTCCATATGAGAACTTGATTCCGATCGTTCAGTTTATATGGCAGCTATATGCTATAGTGGTCCGATATCGGCCGTTCCGACAAATGAGCAGCTTCTTGGAGAGAAAATGATGTTTGCAAAATTTCAAAAGGATTTGTTGTCTGAACAACAACATGTTGTCTGATAGAAATTTATGGAGAAGTTGCTAAGAGTAAGCCAAGCAGCAGAAGCTGAAGGCCGGCAGATACCCTTAATTAATCTGTGCAAGGCGATCGGCAGTACTATTGAATATCTACAGCGATTTTTCGAAGCTGGAATATATCCTGAACCCTGGAAAAAGCAACAGCTGGTGCTAATCAGTAAGGGAAGAGGATATTTCAACTTGTCATCAATATACCGTCCAACATACATATGTGACACAGTGGGAAAGCTCTACTTAAACCCACACTCCAAGAGCTATAAAAGGCGTCATTGCATGTGTAGAAACCGCACAGCATAGACAGTATAGACAGCATAGGTACAAAAGAATAATGCTATTGGCGACTTTAGAAGTCCGAAACGGCTTCAACAGCGCTAGAAAGGTGGATAGGATCGACTCTCGTGAAAAAAGCTTTAAAATTACCTCAGAACTGTCAAACTAGAGAGCGATCAAGATAGATAGCGGTAACGTCAGGAGAAGCACAAGGATCCATTCTAGGCTCATAATTGTGGAACATCAGTTACAACGCTATACTAAAACTCGAATACCAGACGAATCGTATTTAATTGGCGACGCGGACGACATTGAAGCAGTAATTATAGCAGACCAAAACCAGTAAAACACCAAGGCGTAACACTGGACCCCAAACTAACCTTCTGGGTACAAACCCAGCACGCCGAAGAAAAAGCAGCGGGACCAGATGTAAATTTGTTAAAGAGAAAAATGGAACGCCACCATGTAAATGTGGTTCCAGAATGACCTGCAAGAGGCACATACCGCTGCTGTGATGACAGCACTGATGATGCAGAAGGCATTTTCTATCCCCTCACCCACAAAACAAAGGTGAAGATGCTATAACTGAGTGAACGTTTCAAAAGTGATATAAAATTGGGGATTTTAGCTTGGAAGAAGGAGAACCAATGTTAGAAAATTGGGTGTCATATGAACTGAAGCCAAGAGATGTTGAAAGATTTGGATTTCAGAAATGCTGAATGAACGCTAAAAAGATAAGAGGTTTTTACATCCAATTGTGACTGGTGATGAAAATGGATTCGTTACCCCACCAACGTAACATATAAAACCAAATATGATATCTGGCCAACCAGCCAAATCATAGACAAAACCGAATATCCATGAAACCAAGGAGAATTTTCCATCAGAACAATGCTCACCTTATGTTGGAAGACCGTTTAAACTGAAAACAGTATCTTGCTTCAACCGCCTTATAGCTCAGACCTTGTTTCTTCTAACTACCATTTGTTTCAGTCGATGTAGAACGCCGTCTCTGGAATACGGTCATCAGAACAGTGTAGCAAAAGTTGCATTGATGATCTTGGCAAGCAAGCCGACCCATTTCTTCTGATATAGAATCCACAAATTACCACTAAATGCTAAAAATTCTTCTTAAAGATACTAGAAGAAAAACGTTCACGTTAATAAATGAACATCTAAACAACTTCTTATCTGAGCGATCTCTCAGTTTGTTCACGAAGAAAACCCCAAGCATCTTCTAAGGAAAAAAATTGAAATTGGTTCTCTGGCTGAGCGAGTAAACTCGATGATCTTCGAAAAATCATAGTAAGTGGAAACCGTTTATTTTTATAGATATCGAAATAATTCTATTAAGAGAAGTTGATTTTGATGAAATCCCTTAACAACTATCGAGTTCTATGCAATATACTTCAGACAAAATTTAGTCTGCTGAAAAGTTTATCTCAGACTTTTAGTAAAAAGATATAACTGTAGAAAAAGCGTATCCATCTTCACTTCATTTACTTGAAAGCTTTACTTTTATAAGTAAATTAATAAAAAAATTTGCAGGTTCCGTTGAAATGTAAAAAAATAACATAAGAAGTAAGAATCTGCACCGCTTTCGCAATTAATTTCTTTCTTTGGTTTTGTCTAATGAGTGCTCAGCTATTAGTGCGAAGACATGCAGACGTTATAAATGATTAACAACGCGCAAACCTCCAGGGGAGTGGCAGAAGCGCAAAAAAGACAAAGCGACGCCAATAAAAACCAGAAAAATTCAACGCGAAAAACAAAGCCGGTTAAAGCAGTGCAATAAACAAAAACTTCAGCCTCAGTGGATACCCTAGCACGGAGTACGGAGTTAAGGCGCTTAAAAGTAGGCAACAAAAAGTGCGACTCCAGCTCCCAAGCGATGCTGCGGGGAGATTGCAGCTGAAGTACAATATAAGCTGCAACAAAAACGAACTAATTAATTTCAATTGTCAATTATGCTTATAAATGTGGCGAGCGCGCAGCAAACAGTTAAGTACATTGCAGCAAATACGGGAAAGAACAAACAAAAGCAAGTTGATAGTAAACAAGGAAAATCACTTCACCAAATGCCTTTGTGAGATGCCCGAGGGAGAACGGTAAAAACAATGTGAGGGCAAATAGAAACTAAGACCTTCTTGTAGAGAAACTCCGTTACACACACACATGCACATTTGTAGCTCGAGCATTCCGGCGCTCGGCTTCTGTGGTAAGGCGAGCAAAGCTGATTACACGCTGGCACACACCAAGCGTTCATGCCTGCAGTTAAGTGTGTGAGTGTTTGTAGTAAATGTAGCTCCAATAGTTCAATATAAGCGTACACGTGCCGTCGGTTAGTTGAGCTGGCTGCTCGGAAAAACAATGGAAATCTCGAGTTCCAATCGAACAGATACGCACACAATTTGCTATCAAATTAATGATTGTGCGTGGGACGATTGGGCGCGTAACAGTACCGAACACTAACTATGTCGTTAGCAGGGTTGCCAACGTGTCTGAAAAATTCTGTGTGATTACAGGAGCACGAAGAATGTGTGTTTTAGAGTGCATACTTGTGGTCAGACCAACTTTGAGCCTCATTTATTTTAGTTGGAGTTTGAAGAATTTTTGGCCATCCTCGTACCCCCCTTTTGTCTTTTGTCATAACTTTACTGGTTATGTTATGTCCTGGAAAATATGTGCTCCTAAAATCTTAAAACGATTAGTTTTTAGTATTAAAAGTCAGTTTTTACTTATGCTCTGTGTAAGAAGCTTTCCGTTAGGCTTAGCTTTAAGCTCTCGAACCACTGTAGTGGTTTTCAGGTAGAACTGACTGCTGTTAAGGTAGCTCGTTAACTCTGCGCTCAAAGCTAATCAAGCAGTGTCTGTCCCCTCTAGAAATATCATCAAGCTGCTTCATCATTGTACTCAATTAAGTACGCGGTCATAGCGGAATCGATGGCAACTGTAAAGCCGATGAGATGAGGGGTACCCTTCCCTGCTCTCATCGGAATAGGAACGATTTGGTGCTTCGTTGGCATCTTGCGTTTTAGCATTGGTCCAATCAACCTTGTCAGCTGATGGTTGACGTTCTGCCCCTTGTCCTTTTGGTCTAAAAGTAGAACGCAGAAGATTTTTGGCTCTTTTTGGCGCTACTCGTTGATTTTGTCACAATCGGAAGAGTTCTGAATATTATTCAATCGGAGTCAAATTGTCATAGTTATAAGGATGAGAGTAAGTTGGAAAAATCCGGTCTTTTTCCTCAATATCCTGCCGAGGGGGAAACTTCGGTCCTTCTTTTGCGGGCCCGTGCCCCCTTAACCCGATTAAAAGCCGAGTCCAACAACAGCGCGCCAAATTGTTTTTTCTTTTCGCTATGGGGGTTTTGATCAATAAAATTTTATTCCAAACAAAGGCCGTCCTAACTTTCCTTGAGCCCCTTTATAAGGGACCTCGTAGGTCCTTCCTCTTCCCTCTGCTTTTCCCGGCGGGTTTTAGTGCGTCGGAGTCTTTTAAAGACCCTGGAGTGTTTCCCACCCTATCCGGACAACCCCTTTTTTGGAACCTAGCCCTTTGCTTCTAGGCCCCCTGTCTTTTAAAATTCCCCCTTGCATTATGTCAATGTCGCGTTATCTGTCAGCTCATTTTGTTCCATGAATTTGCGATAACAACAACCGTGGCCAACAACGCAAAGGACAAAACTTTCGAAAGAACCTTTCTGATCGAAAAAGGCGAAAAAACTTTCAACTCATCGGTTGTTGTCATCGTCCAAGCCTCTGCACCATATAGGAGGACGGGAATTATGAGAGACTTATAGAGTTTGGTTTTTGTTTGTCGAGAGAGGACTTTGCTTCTCAATTGCCTACTTAGTCCGAAGTAGCACCTGTTGCAAGAGTTATCCTGCGTTGGATTCTAGGCTGACATTGTTGGTGGTGTTTACGCTGGTTCCAAGATAGACGAAATTATCCGTGCACTAAAAACCGAAAAAGGAGACGTAACGGGAACTGATGTCAGACGTCTGAAAAATTGTGTGAGAGGCACAAAGTACTCAGTGAAAATATGAGGGTTTTATGATCAACAGGAGTTTTATGTACCACAAAAACGAACCGGCGTCCTAAGCTTTCAAGTAAGATCCCTGTTATAATCGACCTCTTAGAGTAACCTAAAACGCTAGGCATGCACCATAAGCTGATAAGATTTAGGGACCCAGGAGTGGCTTTAGTAAAGAACAGGAGCCTTTTGAAAGCATTAAGTGCTTGCGACAAAATCTATACACGAAGAACGTCCTGTCGATTTGGTAACTCTAGCTGCCTTTGTCTTCTATGGTCCTCCTGTCAGTTTTAAACTTCAGCGCCGTTGCATTATTTGAATTTGCTGTTAGCTGTCATGTTGAGTGTTTGTTGTATGTTTTAATTGCAATAACAACAACCAGAACTAAGTGCTACTTAACAAACACAAAAACAATAGTGACAACAACAACACAAAGCACCTCTGCTGCTGATCGAATCGTAAAGGCGATTCAAAACGTTGCTTTAGCAGAGCGCCGCACTCGCACTTCCGCTGCGGTGTGTGCAATGAAGGAGCGAAGTAGAGACACAGTGAAAGGTGGAAAGAGCGAGAGAGATGGAAGTAGTTCACAGTAAGACAAACAGGGGAGCATGCAGAATTAAAGTGCCTGATTTGGTTTGCTTGCTCCCCAGTCTGACTGCCTGTCTGGCTGTCTGCTTCGTCGGTCGGCGAGTTGGTTGCTGGGTCGGAATGCTGGTTGGTCGCTTTGAAATTGGCAGTGGAAATGTTGAAGTGTTTGTGGCAAAGGTTGACTTGATTAATTGTTCGCATGTTTGCGCTGTACACAATTGACTTTGGTTTTGAGCAGACAGCAATGAGCAATGGACAATGAGCAGTCAGCTGTAGTGAGCAGCGTGAAATGAAATGAGCATCGGGCAAGTTAGCCAAAACTCGAGCTGCCGCCACCTGCTGCTTAGTCACGTCGGAAATCTCAGCCGCACACACAATGCGAGTTCCACTTGGCTGCAGCTGCCCAGCCACCTCGCCAAACTGCATTGAACACAGTCACCTTTGGCGTCGGAAGCGAATCAATGCCGGCGATTGCACGCGTCTGCGTTCTCATGTAACGGCACCCGGAATAGACGATTGCTCATTCGGTTTGCAAAAGGCAAAGAAGCGAGCGAGCAATCGCAAATGCAAAGCAACAATTGCCGTTGCCACTGTCGTTGCTTGTGTTCGTTTTTTTGGGTAGCAACAACATTTGCAGCATCTGGAGTATACACGGCACACCGACGAAGATAAATTGAATTGAAATTAATGACAGACAGCGACAATGCCTGGCTGCGGGTGTTGCCGAACTGTGGCAAGGGGTGAGCCGAAGGTGAGCGGGCGCTGCATCGTCTAATAATCCAGCTTGGTAGGCGACAGCCAGGAGTATTGAGGCTCACTGGCACTGTTTGCTCAGCTCGGCTAAAGCTCGTTCACTGCTTAGCGCCGTCACTGATATTATCGGATTTGTAATGAAGTGCGCGACGGTGGAGTCGAGTTGAGTGCTCTAGTAGAGTAATTGAAATTACAATTACAGTTGACTTTGTTTGGTTTGCTGACAGAGTTGTGTGAGACTAGCAGTGAAGTTTATGAGGAAGAATTTGTTTAGAAATGTCTGTTATAAGGAAAGTTGTTAACAAAAATGTTTCAAAGATATAAGTGTGGCTTAGGATTTAGATAGCAAAGACCTTTTCTTAGCTTTTTCCATATAAGAAAGTATAGAATGTGGTGTCAGCTGTTCTTAGATACTCAAAATGGATACATGGATGGATGGAACGGTTACAAATGAGTTACTCAGAATATTGTACATCGCCAGTCACAACCTTTTATCATTTTTCTGGTAGAGCTCGAGTACCATTATGGTGAAACTGTTCATCTTGCGATGCCATTCAAGAATCAAGCCATTTTTCGGTGTCGTGTTGTGTGTGGAACTGTTGCGGAGCCAGACCTAGTGCGTCGAACGGAAAAAATAATAATCGGACGGTGCAATATCTGGGGCATATAGCGGGTGGAGAGGACCATTTAAAGCGTAAGCCCGAGGGTTGTCATACAGAATAATCACTTTTTCCTGACTCTCCTAATATTGAAATCATAAGAACCCAAATTATTGTTTTTGATATAGTCGTTTTGGCTTGGCGAGTGACCCAATCGATTCTTGCGTGTTTTCGCACAACCAAAAGTCTATGACACATAAACAAAGTCACTAATGTGGAAATGCGGTTTCTTTTTCATATGTCTAGGTAAAGTTTTTTGAGGATGTAGTCATGTGCAGAAGTTCACTCAAGTGAGGAAAGTTCTCTGACTGCCATTTACTTGGGAGTGGCCAGAAATGAGTCTTTTACATATGACACAAGCAGCTCACGACGTCCGGTCCTAAACCATGTATTCTCTGGGTAGCCTAAGAACACCCGTTTGAAGGCGAAACATCCCCTCACGGTGTGAGCTGGGTTTGGGACCCCCACGTAAAAAACACTACCAATGAAAAAGCACAATTAGCCTCGGATGAGAGACTTCCCTTTGGATGATGACCATGGCAAAAGAATTAAGGATAACGATTAAAGGTCATGCCAAGGCTTGAATGCCGCTGCTACGGTTGATGATTAGAGTGAAGGCTGACATCACCGCCGACCAAGAAATGCGTTGGACGGGACAAGGACTGAGGTGAGTAGGTCCTTGTGGTATTTGCTATAGTGGCCATATAAAGAGGCGCAATTCGGTTGGGACTCGTGGTGGGAGATAGACTCCGTCGCCAAGTACTGTCATTCACCACGATGGATAAACGTCTAGCCACAATTCGCATCAAAGCGAGGTTCTTCAAATATCTCTGACTTGCGCCCTCGCCCCGACGGAAGAGGAGGACAATGTGTCCAAAAATGCCTATACTTGGATGAAGAGCTGTCCCCGCCACGATATCAAAATCGAGATTGGCGACTTTAACGCCAGGATGGGCAATGAAGATATCTTTGGCACAACTAGTTCTGAAAGTATTCGACCCAATACTCGCCGGGGAAAGCAGAGGAATTGGAAGACCTTCACTCAGTTGGAAAGACCAGGTGAAGAAGGACCTGGCTTTACTTGGGATCTCCAATACATAAGCGACACCTTGCGGGAAGAAGAAACGACTGGCGCGCTGTTGTTAGCTCGGTGTCTACTCCAGTAAAGAAGAAGAAGAGGATAAGTTTATCGCTTTTGTATATATCAAAATTGATCACCATTAACTGCTGGAGCCATCTATTGAAATAAGCGGTCTTTCCCATTCTCTTGCTGCTTATGAAGTAATATTACCTGGACGCCTAGATATTTGAAAAAAACTTGCTTTTTCTTTAATTCTCAAAGTTCTTTCCAGCGGCTTAGAAAACAATGGCTGACTTTGGTGGTAGGCAGTTCAGTTTACAGTTAAAAACCGCAGAACTTAAGAAATTTAAAGCTCATATCTGTTTGCATGTGTTCCACACTCATCTGTCTCCTTCGCTCCAGCAGTTGTCCACGTCGCCCCCTCCAGTTTTGTTCCATTAGTTTGAGTACTTACCAACAAATATTTAGCCAATTACATGTATTTTATTGCTGCAAGTAAATAAATTCACAGCAATAAATTTGTTATAAAACTTGCAACATCTTGCACAGCCGTATTTTTACCTATCTCCGGACTCTCACAACACCCGGCAATATCTGAAGTGTGCGCAAACAAAGTCAAAGTTCTAGAATAGCATTTATTTTAATTGTAATTATTTGATGCGAGCGAAAAGTTGTAGCAGAAATTTTCCCATGAAATTAACTGTTACTTTTCAATACAGTCAACTGTCGCGGCGCGCACACTTCCCGAACGCAGCTTACTCTGCTGCCGCCCGGCCACCAACTGCAGACGAACTTGCAACATTCATCTCCAACTGCAAGCAAGTACTGCGTAATGTGTGTGTAATTGGTTGCCGTGCCACGTCGAGTAGTTGCTTACTTCAGTTGTTGCAGCGCCGTTCTAATTGTTGCACGGCGCAAACGAAGAAATGCAAATTAGTTGGGACAAACTAACAACGACAACACGAGCCAGTGAATTTAATGAAAAAAACTGAGTATTGATGCTGTGCAGTGGAAGCAAGCGGCAGCGACGACAAACTCATAAAACGAAAAGTCGATTAAGGTAGTGGAGAAGTGGTGGCGGGCGAAAATGCGAGTACGACTTCTGGCAAGTATTGGCAGCACCATTGAGCTATGTGCTTGCCATTGCTGTTGTTGTTGTTGTTGTTGTAGCCTGAAGTGGAAGTTGAATATCGCATATATCTCAGCAAAGAAAAATATATCGAATTTCATGTCGAAAGTTTCGGATGTGCATAAATTTTGCATTAGACTGCTGGGGCGGTGCGGCACTACAAACCACCCAGCAAACCAAAATGTTAAGCTTTACTCTTTGTCGCGACGTTTTGTAACATACAGTATACATACAAATTATCAGTGTGATTGGATGAGTCGATTTAGTCATCTCCGTCTATAAGTCTGTAAGAGTACGTACACAAAAAAGTCACTCAGTTTTGAAAAATCGGCAGACGTTCTTTCCGCCCTAAAGCTCATGTATTCGTAACCGTTGATATCTTACTAATATAGCGTATAGCTGCCATATGAACTAACCGATCAATTTAAAGTCTTCTATTGCAGATACAAGATTTCTTTATTAGAAGGGGTGTTTTTACGAAGTTTGGCATGGATTATTGTAAAGACTGATCCACTTCGAGGTCCTTTACTTTTGCAAAGAAAATTCACAGAAACTTCAAACTTAAAGAGGAATGCTTATTATCATTCGAAACAACATTCTTTGGTATTTATTTTTTGAAAATTATCTCTTTCAAATATGGCCGTGGTTACGTCTCAGATGGCACATCGTTGGGTTCAATTTTCAATGATTCGTTCGAGCATTTCGATGGGTAACTGGCGAATGACACGCGTGATGTTTTGTTCCAAGATCCACAATCGATGCGAGATTCTACGCATAGTCTTTAGGCTTTACTTATCCCCACAGAAAAAAGTCTAACGGTGTGATATCACATGATCTTGGTGGCCAATCGACCGGCCCAAAAGGTGAAATTATCTGCTTACTAACTTCTTCTCTCAATAAATCCATTGACTGATGTGATGAGTACACCGTCTTGTTGAAATTTTCGCCGAGTCACAAGCTTTAATTTCAGGCATCAAATAGTCGGTTATCTTTGGTGATACCGCTCGCCATTGACGCTTACGTTCTCACCGGAATCATTTTTGAGGAAATATGGACCGATGTGTCCACCGGTTCACAAGCCACTCCAAACCTTATTTTTTTGGTTGAAATGGCAGCTTTTGAATTTCTTCAGGTTGAGCCTGACATAAGCCTCATCGCCGAACCAAATTTGGATCCAAAACGTCGGATTTTCTTGAGCCGTTTCATATTCTTTTTCATATCTGACTTTTCATGTAATTACTATGAGAATACCATACTGACCAATCAAAATCAATATAAAGTATTGTAATACCTCTTTGTGCTATAAGAAGTATTGCTGGGAAGGGAATTATAGCTTCGGTGTAGCCTAAGTCAGCGGTTTTTCTTGCTTTGTTTCTGATTGAGCATCTGATTGATAGTTTTTGTTGAGTTTTTTGGCAAATTAAAAGTTCCTAAAAGCCTGATTCAACTTCTGTCTCTAGTCATATACTTTAATAGTGGATAAATTTCTTATAGACATTATGTAGATATACAATTTTTTAAACGGGCAGCCCTTAAACTATCAAACTAGATGTGTACCAGTTTCCTGGACTGTCCACGTATAGTCCAAGGGTATACAATTTTTCTACTTTTTTCCAAAGTCAAAGTCACAAAAATTTGAAAACGAATGAATTCGGCACTCTAACCTCTAATAAGCGCTCGGCACAGACGATTTACGCTCACTGGGCACCATGCTCGGTGTGAAAATGTAGGCGTTGCAGGCATGCAAATATGTTGCACGAGGCCAAAGCAAAGAAACTATGCACAAATAAAATGCAAATAATTCGTAAATATATACACAATTGATGGGGAGTGCATGCATGTATAAGTGCACACACATACGTGGGCAGGGAAGGGGCGACTGTCAAATTGGATATATACTTGCGCCATAATACGGGCAATACTCGCTCAAAGATGCCAGTAGGCGTAGCAAGTGCGCGCGCCTCAAAGGCTGCCTCGTGCAGCGGCTGAGGCAAGCCGTATGCAAATTTCTAGCACAAATTCCAACTTCTTCCGTCGCCAGGCAAAGTAAGACTTACAGCTGTACCTGGCGCACACATACACGCACACACACTCGCAGAGAAATGGTAGAAATAAAAAAGCGAGAGAATCTCATTTTTGTCAGCACTATGAAATAGTCGTAAAGTTGGCTGGCTGGTAAGCATCCGCCTATATCTATATCATAGCAAGGCGAGATGTATGCACACACTCATATATTAAAGAAGAAATATGCATATAAAGCAGTGTGTATGCGTGTGTGTCTGTGTCTTTCATTGACTTGAAAATCTATGTTATTCGAGAAATTTTTGAAAGCGACCGTGAGCGAGTAAGTGAAAAAGTACATAAAAGTGGAAAAATGCCACGGCACACGCACAGCCGCACCATTATTGCCCATACACATGCATATTTCATATCAAAGTGTTGGCACCTACAACTTGGCTTTACCATTTTTCTCGAATTTTTTTTGAATTTTTTTCGACTATTGCAAATATTTCCCTTTCTCAGCTGCTTAGTGAATTCCGCAGGGTAAATAAAACGACTGAAAAAGGTAAGCGCGCGCAGCAGCCGACGCTGGAGCCACAAAAGGCGGCCGAAAGTGGCAGCTTAGTGGGTAACTAAGTAAGTCACATTATGAATAGTTCGTGCAAAAGTACTAGCACTAGCTGAGTTGCTGTGCTAAATCTGCCATTGGCGGCGCGAGTGAGTCATCGAGCGGCGCTGTTAAGTAGGCAAGGGGCGGGCAGTTGTGGCGCAAGGCGTTTTCGGGCCGTGTAGGCACTGCAGCAGAGGTAAAAATTTTCTTTGTACATTTCACTCATTTTATTGTCGACGAATCGACGAGCGAAATACTTGATATCACGATATTTGCATAATAAAAACTCTCGCATACCTACTTAGCCGTACGACGATTACATAAATATGTAGCGGGACGTACGTACCCAAGCGCAGTTATGTGCATACGAACGTTGTAAAATGCAAAATTCACGAGCTCCAACGGCAGTTGCTCAAATAGAGTTAAGTGGGAAAAATTTGTTGCATAATATTTGGCGCATAAATTTGAATGTGCGCAAATAGACGAAGGAAAGAGGCACACAATTGCACAGGAATCATAACTTAGAACAAAATCTTTCAGTAAATTGTAAAATGTGAAAGTTTCAAGATTTAAGAGTAATACTAGTGGAACGGTCGGTTAGTTGGTTGGCTCGGTTACATCTTCTACATTGGGTTTTATAGAAGACAACGTGTTATAATGATGAATTTAGCTAAGTCATTTGTACTTATAATCTCAATTACTCGTCTGTTCTTCTCAAAACCTATCTCACCCAACTCGAGAACTTCTCGACCGACTGGCTTGATATCAACAGAGAGTGCGTTTAATAACAGTAGGAAAGTTTTCTATTAGAAGTTTTCTTCGGAAGTCCACTAGAAACCCAGCATTTACAAATACCTACTTAACTTAACTCGAGAACCTCTTGACTGACTTGCTTGATATCAATGGAGAGTGAATTTAATATGAATGAGAAAGTTTTCCATTAGTACCCTATATTTTTTTCGAAACGTTCTTCGGAAGCCTACCAAAAATCCAGCATTTACAAATACCTACCTCACTTAACTCGGGAACTTCTCGACCGATTAGATTGATATTAATAGTAAGTGCCTTTCATATGAGCAGGAAAGTTTTCCATTAGAATCCTCTAATTTTTTTCAGAAACTTTTTGTGGAAGCCTACCAAGAACGCAGCATTTAAAAAATTTTGTGGTTTTTAAGTATTTAGACTTAATGTTAAGAAAGTAGGCACTCCAGCATGAGAAATCTCGGTAGAAATCACAAATGTTTTGGTGCGTTTCGTTAATCTAATGGGAGCTTCAGTTAAAGAACACTGACTTACGTTTGTGAGGACTGCCTCCCAGCCTTTCAAAAGTTTTCTGTTAAAAATGTTGTTAATTTCCATTTAATATTTGAAGTCAAGCAAATGAGAGGCCAGACAAAAGACCAAAAACAAAAAAAAGCCCTAAGAAGTAAAATCACTTGCTAATATGACACTGATCACTACTTTATACACCACTTCAGCTTCTGCACACAACAACGGAAGTATATATCGAATGTACCCAATCCCTACCAAAATTGTAGTATCTTTTTCAATATTAAGATATTATGCACAAGCCTACAAATGAACTCTCAAGATGAGGGTCGAAGGTTGCGCGCCCTTTTCCGTTTGACACTAATAAAGGTTGAGTGCTATCCAAATGACTTCCACCGTTCGTATCCAAAGCGCATTGCACATAACGGTACAAACATGAATGTGTCCACTTTTTTCTTAGACCTCTTGAGTTTGCTCTACATTATTCGTTGACGATTGGCTTTATCGATTTTGATTTGGCGCTGATTGTCGTCTATTTTGTCCACCTGCCCGCATTTGTGTGCCAGCCGCTGTCTTTTTGATATTCTGTGTTTTGTTCTTTCCATTTTGATCGTTGACTTTTGGCACTGTCGTCGTCCTGCCAACTATCCACTCGGCCGTACCTTGGGCATAGTAATGCGTTTATGATAATGTTATTTTTGTACCTTATTTTGGAAATGAAGCAATAGCAGCTGTCTATATTGTTATGAGCCCATCTGTTTGTGTGACGGTAAGTGGGAAGAGTCGGCTTTCATACGGAAAATGACAATTGTAAATTGGATTGTATTGTGCATTTGACCTTCCTTCAATGATACCTAATTTGGGTGTTAAAATCCGCTCGGCTAAATAACGCATCCTAATCTCATAAGAAATAAGTGTTTTTTTGAGCTGGGATTGTAGTGAAGCCTAACTGTTATATAAATAGTGTGTGTGTAAAGTTTTAAGTTGAGCGCTCTAACAGCAATGGAAAATTCCGTTGAAAACAAGGTAACGGAATTATGAAACGTGCCAATTTGTCGGAATTGAATGTTTGGTATTTAAGTACTGCTACTGCAAAATAATTATTTGGTGCGGCTTCATGTTACTTTAAATTTCGTGAGCTCATTGACTTCTCTAAATTTATAAGTTATGGCAGGTACAAAATTACTAACGGCTAGGGAAATTGGAGGTATGCCAGAGGAAAATGCTGTTGTGGAGTTTAAAGTCTTCGGTGAAGCGGCTTATCGCAAATTAAATTAGGCATTAGAAACTATACAGGTTACTTTTACTGTTTTGACTATTATGCCACCCATTGACATCCAGGGAGACAATTTCGAGTGATTGGATCAGCTATACAGAGCCGTCTGAAAGCGTAAAAAAACAGGAGAGAACCAAAATCATCACAATGAGGCAGCAACGGTGGCAAAGCTTAACCAAAGGACGGTGGACCCGAAACACTAATCCAGGACATCCATTTGTGGATAGATAAGCGATGGGTTAGATATCCAAATACTAAGTGGACATGGATGCTTTCGAAGCTATATGTTCCGGTTTCATCAAGACCTAAGACCGTATTGTCCGACAGAGTACAGAGTATATGGAAGACTCTGAGCTCGCATATTTTTAATGCCCTCGTTTTTCAAATGTAAATGATTCTAGGGTAAATGAAAAGCTGTCAGCGAAGCGTCAGCTCTAATTATGACAAAACAAAGGCATATACAGTATATTAGGCGTCAGTCAGTTCGTATGATAAGTGTCTCATCTAAGTCTTTCTCTCTCCCATGAAGTAATACTTAATCCGGTGGTTCTGTGGAGAGAGATATGAGTTGGAGTAGGTTAGGTTTAGTGGACCAAAGTTCAGCCTTTCTGCTTTCGATGCTTCCTCCTACAATAAGACAGTATAAACAGAAGCTTCTAGAATACTCACTTAAAGTTTTAAAGGTGGAAGAAAGAAAGGTTGCAAAATACAGTTGAATATCGAAAAAAAAATGAGTATTAAGACCTCGAGTTATGGAACGAAATTTGTTTGATTTTTGATGGAGACCTTCCAGTTATAGAAGTTCGCGTTGTGGAAGTTCAACTGTATTCTAATCAGCCCGGCGGATGTCGGAGTGGCTTAAAGCAATTTCATCTCTTTATACATATGATTTCGAATTGACTTTATACACCAGTGTTTAATCTTTGAAAGTGATAAAAAGTATAAAAAATCGAGACTATTGGAAAGGCAGTCTTAAACCCTTTAGTTCGTTAGTTTTCATGATTTTTGTGAAACGTATTTTTTGAAATCCTAGTACACACCTTATATACTAGCATATAAACATTTTAACGGAGAAGAGATTACCGACCTTCAACAAAACTGAAATTTGGTATGAAAATTGATTTGCTTATTCGATATTAAGTAAAATAAATATAAAAAAAAGTTCCAAGAGTTTGAGTTACTTATACATATCGTGAAATACTTTTTTTGATAAAGGGGAAAAATAACAAACCAAAAATTTTAAGGCTATGAGAAAAAAACGGCAACATAAAAGTTAGAGATGACTTATACCTATAAATTTTCCCACAGGAATTGTAGGAAATCGCTCGCAGCAATGAAAATTCGCCTGACGATCAGGCAAGTGCTGCTGAAGACCGCAATTTGTCTATTCCAAAACGTTCTCAAGACTTGAGACCGCCTCAAATTGGATTTTGAGAAATGATTTGTGCTTACATCCGTATAGAATTAGTCTCACTCAAGAACTGAAGCCATTGTACACCGTAAAATGGTAAATTTGCAGATTTTGCCTCGGAACAACTTGAAATCGATAACAATTCTTTTAAGGGGGTATTCTAGTTTAGAAATTTAAAAAAATCGAAGTTTTTTTTATATTTTCAAAGTTTAACTATTCAAGAATATGTGTATAAGAGAATTTTTCAAAATTCAAATTATTTTCGGAGATATAGGCATTTTTCTGATCGGGCATCCAAACTGGTTCGGCCGGAACTAATCGAACAAAAGACGTTAGGGAAACTTTAAACCATTTTTCTCAAAACTGACTTTTTCGGATCGATGCCACGATTTCTCTGGTTCAAACGGGTACCGATTTACTTGAAATTTTTATAGGGTCTTCTTTATAGGCTTGTCTATGGTTGGAACTAGCCCACCCTCAAAATTTTTATTTTTATTATTTTTAAAAAATTCAAAATAGTCAGAAAAAGTGATTAAAAAAATTTTTTTCTGGCAGTCGCCATTTTGTGAAAAAAAAAAAATGTTTCCCACTTTTCCGTAGTTCCGACCATTGCGACTTTATTCTAGATTAATAATCTTTTTTTTTTGGTTTCAGATAACTAGGAGGGTTGAAATCATGGACATGGTCACGTGGAAAGTTTTAGAGACCACCCACTTCGACAGCTCATAATTTTTGAAATTTTTTACTTATTCTAGTTTTTAATTTTTGTCCATACTCTTCAAAATTAATAAATAACTAATAAAAATATGGATAGTAAAAATATTAAATTTCTTTTTTTTTACGACACTTTAAAAATTACCTGAAATTCATGCTTTTAGACTAGAATACCCCCTTAAGAAAATCTTCTCCGAAGAGGCTCACTTTCATCTGAGTGGTGAGATAAATAAACAAAACTGTCGATTCTGTTTGGTGTAGGTTTTGATATGGTGGATTCATTGGTCCGTACTTCTTACGAAATGAAGCTGGCAATGTCAATGGAGATCGGAAAAGATCGATGATAACCACTTTATTTTGGCCGAAATTAGAAGAAGTTGATCTTGAAAACACCTGGTTCAAAAAAAAAAAAACGGGGCTACGTGTCACGCACCTCTAGCAATAAACGCATTATTGCGAGAAAATTTTGGAGAATCGATTATTTCAAGAGGTTGTAGCATTGAGTGGCCTCCAAGGAGTTATTATTTAACACCATTAGATTACTTTTTGTGGGATTATTTGAAGTCATTGGTCTTTAGCAATAAACGAGACTCTTTTTGAGCTGTAGAAGTCAATTTGAACATGCTAATGATGACGTATGACTTGATTTGCACTGCAAAAATGAGTTCATCCAATTCGTTTCTAAAAAGTTTTGGAGGCCATTTGATTGATTTCATATTCTGACCTCAAATAGATAGATTGTAATTCAAATTAAATAAAAAATATTTGTATTTTAATAACAATTAGTGCGTTTTTTGATTGAAAGGTAATTATATCGCTCTTAATGGAAAGCTCTGTAGAAACAGTTGGGAGAGTTAACAACGGCTTGGAAATTCCAATTAAAAAATATTTTTAAACGAGAGCTGCCACAAAATTAGTTTCAAAGTGAAAATTAATCAGAAAATATTAGTGAACTTATTTTTATTTGATAGGAAATCTAAAATTTTCACAAGAGAAACCCACCTTAATGACTTTTTAATCTTTCAAGTGTTTGAAAGTTGGTACAGCTTAGAAAACTTAAAACAAGGTAATGAAAACTGGCACTGGAAATTGAGATTCGACATCATTTCGGTATTTTTAACTTTATTAGAACCATTTCGGTCTCTAGTGAGTACGCTTTATGGGGCTTTGGAATGTTTTCGGTCTTTGAGCTGGTTTTTAGATGCCAGTTTTGGAAATCTTCTGCAAGAAATATTTCAAATTACTGAAAAAGTTGATGTTTTTGGTGAACAGGTGTGTTTAGTGTTTAAAGATATGCTGTGTAGAAATAGTTTTAAAGTCATTAATTCCTCCAAACCCTTCTGCCCTCATTTTCTCTTTCAAATAGCAGCAATAAATGACTGCAATTAAGCTGTCGCTGCACCGGCATGGATTCAAAGTAAATTTACGCTTTTCAGCAGCCAAATCAGAAAGGCGACCACGTAGCCGCTACAATCTTTTGCAATATTTCACAATTTGCGCAACTTGGTCACACTGACATAACTGCCGTTCGCCACAGCAGTTCAATGAATATCCTTCGAACTGAGCCGGCCAACAGTTTGGTGAGACTTTAAAAAGTAAAAAAGAAAAAGTAAAAAGTATAAAACAAATTAAGAGAAATAAGTTTGAAACAAGAAATGTACCTGAACATTGTACATTGATTAAAAATTCGTTACATAAATCATGCGAGGTATTAAAAGCACTCGTGCAACTAAATGCAGGGCGCACACATGCACACACACCAACAAATCGAAGCGCTGACCGACTTACAGACCGACTAGGTAAAGCAAAAGCTAAAGCAACCAATCGATGTCCATTTGCCTCATAACCGAAATTAATATATTTCAAAGCTAAAAGTCTATGTGAGTGTGTGTGTTGGTTGGTTGGTGTGGAACTCATTAAAAGGACACGTTTCGAATGTTTCGTGCGATTTTTTTCTGTGTTTTTTAATAATTTCGCTTTTGATTTTTATTTTTTCGATTTTTGTTTTAATTTATTTTCAAAATTCCGTTACCTTGCTTTCACATAGTTTCCAGCATTTTTGTGGTGGCAACCTGGCGTATGTGGTGCGTGTGTGTGTGTGTGCGTGCACGTTTTTGCAATTTTACAAGAGTGAAAAAGTGAGAATGGCTAATAAAGTTTGGCTGGAACTGGGCTGGGCGCGGCAGCTGCGAAGGACCCGGCCGGGAAAAGTTCGCTGCACGAATTACAAACTGCTGAAATGAATTAACGCTTAAGGTCAAAAGGCGCAGCGGCTGTAGCCGTGTCATATGTGCCGCGGTATGTGTGTGTGTATGTGTGTATGTATATTCATGCTCGCACACAGCGCTAAATCGCCGCAGGTCCGTTAATTTAAATTTACGCGCAGCGGAAGAAGCCAACGGCAATTATATGCCAACACCTTCAGTCCACCGCATGTGGCCATTTGGTGACCTCGCAAGTCGGCTGCTGAAAGTGTCGAACTTTTCGAACTACCGCAAGTTTTCACTATAATTTTGAGTGAATAGTTCTTGTGTGATACTTACTTTGAACGGCTTCGTAGAACTTATTTGTCCATTGACAAGCTTAACTCGTGTAGAACATAAAATTCCAATTTTGTAAGGACATTTGAAATGCAGTAGGTGATAAATATTAGTTCCGAGCTTTTTCAGCAATTGCTTGGATATGTTCGTTTTTGAGTTATTGGTAAAATAATTGTGTTAGGTTCTTAAAAGAACAGTTATTATTTGACATTTACGAGGGTATAAAACTTATTCTCTTGTCAAATTATGCGAAAAGAAAGTTTGAGAGAGTATGAAAGATGGACAGTGAGAGAGAGAGATCGGGATAGAGAGAGTGAGAAGTTCGTTATACGAATGGGAGTTACTTTTCGAATACTCTGAAGCTCACATCAACTTTCACTTTAAATTGTGATGATCGAAGAAATTTGAACAAAATTAATTTTTCTTTTGGTTTTTTCCAGAAAGAAATCTAATTTAAAAGCTTACATGTATTTTAGTTTGGCATGCGATAATGAGGACAGGTACGTCTTTCTTAAGCTATATTTCTATTAGCAAGTCAGGTTTGACCAAATTTCGTAAAAATAACATCTGATCAAATTTGATCCGGACTGGCACATTAAAACTTGCTTATTGAGAGTCGTGCTTTTACCGCTGTTAATGACGATAACATTGAAAAATGTTAACTTTCGAGTAAGTTTTTTGAAAATGATTGTGTTGGCATCAGAGAGATAGCAGAGGACCTCAATGTCTCTGATGAAGTCACTCAACACATTGTGGTTCATGTTTTAGGAATGAAGTGTGTCAATGCTAAGCTCACACCAAAAGCCTGAACCCTTGCAAAAATACTTCAAGTGGAGGTCGTAAAAGAGGATCTTATATTCTTCAAACGCAGCATTACTGGTTATGAGATGTTGGTTTATGAATATGACGTCGAAACTGTCAAACAGTCGGGCAAATGGCACCGCAAATGAAATGAAAAAGTTAGAATTAGCTTTGATATGTTTGCATTGGCTCAGATGCCACTTTGGAGGTGATAATATATAATATACGAGTAGTTGTGTTAAAATACTTGAAAATGTAGTTTTGCTGTCAGTCTGGTTCAAATTTGATCAGTTGTCAACCAAAGCTTATTGAAAGTAGTTTTTAGCGTCGTTAAGCTTGACAGATGTTAAATATATCTAATTGCTAACCAATCTTCAAAGGTGGATAACGTGAAAAAGAAACTCAGACTAAGAGGGAGGAAGCTTCTATGATGTCAAAGAAGGAAAGTGATTCAGCATGGAGAAATTAAATTTTTTGGCTACTAATGAAAGAGAGAAGTTTTTTTCTATATTTATTATAAGAATTCCTCGAACTATGAGCCATGTGAATATTCTTTTCTCAGGCACAGATTATAAAAAAGCTTCAGATTTTATGGACAGCATTGCATATTCGAGCATTATGATCATTGTCTCGAAAAGTGAGTATCGTTAAAAAATACTTTTCAGCGCCTTTGTGAGATATTTTTTATTATTTTCTGTCAAGTAACGTTGCTATGGGCCCCTTACTTATCCTCTTTAGGCTGTAGATACCACACATAACTACTATCAGTTCAGTTTTCTCTTACTGAGCCTTTGTGTTTAAAAGTTGTTGCACTCACCTTACAAAATACAAAAAAATATGTATGTATACATGTGTTTGTGGCTGGTCCGACCGCGGTGCTTACAAATCGCCAAAACCGCAAAATGATTGTACTCAACAGCGCTTCTGCGGCAGTTGCCGTGGCGCGCGGCTAATTTATGTCTATTTTAAATTACTTTGCAACACTTCATTTTAATTGTAATTAAGATTAGTTGCACTACACCTTTTCAAGGGTATTACAGTCATTACAAGCAGTCACCCTTCACGCTTCTGTGCCCGCAACACCGCCGTCGCTGTCATCGTCTCTAATCGTTGGCACGCAACACTTTAACGAACTGTTTAGGTGTTTTCACTGGCCTTGCAGCGATTATTCGCTGTTGGAAAAGCGCTGCAGATGAGCCGCGAAGAGCCTTCGAGGTAATAAAGAGCAAATGTAGGGTGCAAAGAGAGCCAGTCGCTTTCACTGCAAGCCTTCGTTTGCACTCGCAGGACGATTTGCTTGCCGACTTTGCTAGGCATGTGGACAATCTGAAACGTTTCCTGCAGTTCAGAGCATCGCCAGCTGCAAGAAGCGTGCTCTTGTTGGCCGCTCGTGTTTTCAACGCTCTTTGCAGTTTGACGTTTTCGTGGTGAATTGGCAAAATACTCTCCTATGTTTTTGCGCTCTCTCGTGTAACTCTCTTATACTGTGTTCTGCTGCCAAGTGGCTTATGAATACCGTGTTCAAGCAGTAAACAAACAGTTAACTGCTTTGACATTTCAGCACTTGCACGCACACACACACACGTTCGCGCTTACATCCGCATACATGCTCCTGTTAATGTTACTGCTGCTCTTCCTGTTTGCCAATGTTTCCTAGAGTGTTGCTGTTGCTTCCCCAGATTCGTTTGCTGTTGCTTGTTACCTCTTTTGCTGCGCATTGCTGTTGTTGTAGCGCTTGTTGTTGCATGTATTTGCAAGCCTTAGGTAAATGTGGCGTGTGTAAAATTTATTTGGGCAATTTGTAAAACTCTTCTATAAATTATGTTGGCTTTGTTGTTGCAGCAGTGCGCCGTATGTGTTGGCATATAAAGCAAATGTACAACAAAAACAAGCTCCGTTCACTTTTCTTCATTACTTTGCGCAAAAGAAAGAAAGATTTGTTCAGCCTCTTTCAATTTTTCGTCATGCAATATTTGCTATCTTCTCCAAATTTACACACACACACGCCGACACACATTCATTGCGATTTCAATGAGCAGTCTGATGCAATATATGAACATATATCTATATTTTTGTATATATTTATGAGTGTGTGTGTAGTTTGCTTGGCTATGAAAAACGAGTTGCCGTTAAGGTTCGCTTCTAATAATTTGTCGAGGTCATATGATATCTTCGTAAATATGAGTGTTCCTAAACGTAAATGGAAAATTTGTATTTTACCGTTATGCTAGTGATGTGTTGTCTGTGTATGATGCTCATTCTGAATTGCCGCAATCAAGTTGCTGATAGATTGACATTGCCACGTTTATTCTTGCTTATATTTCACGAAGCCACTCACAAGTCTGCATGCATGTCTGTGTGTGTATGTGACCATCTATAAGAATGTGTGTGTACATAAACAACTGATTTTATTAGCACTCAAGTCGAGCTGCTTATGAAAAAGTGCGTGGCATGTGACTCAACTGTATTGGGTTATGTTGCTGGTGTTGAATTTCAAGGTCATAGAGCAGCGTTGGTAGTCTTTAATGGTGAGACAGTAGCAGTGCTTATGGATATTCGATTAGCCAATAAAAGTCTTTGCACTAAAACTGTTGTTTGCGAAGAAAGTTGATTCCCTATTAAGTAATTGTAGAAGGGTTAAGATGGCACTGAGTGGAATTTGCGTTTCATTAATCGTCTTAAGTGACCCTGAACTTAAAAGAGCTTTAATATGTATATCCTTATATACCATTAACACCAAGAAATAGTTAGACTGTATTCATAATTTTTAAATTCCTAATTTTTCCTTCAAAATATCGTCCCCTTTACCGAAGACACTTGTGTCAACGTTGTTTCCAATCCTCAAAACAATTGTTAAAATCAATTTTCGGCATAGCCTTCAATGCGCGTAGCAAATTATGTTTAATGCCTAAATAGACTCAAAACGGTCCCACGATATCAACTAGAAATTTGTTGAATAACTCACGAAGAATCAATGCAGTATCTAACGATTATCGTGTTCTAAAACTAATAGCTGTCGGACCATAAATTCGGTTTCATTTTACGAATAGCTTCACTTAAATGACGCACTACTCTCAAATAGTATTCCTTGTTGACAGTTTGGCGGACGGAAGGAATGCGGAGTGCACTACAACTCGATAATCAAAGAAAACTATGAATATAACCTTCATTTTTTACCTTCTTTGACGTGTTTTTTCGGGTTCGGCTGACCTTTTGCCAAGCCATTCGACTGACTGGTTGTTTGTTTCGGGATTCTAAGCATAAATCCAAGACTCACTGCTAGTAATAATGCGTTTCATGACTTACTGGAAGTCGCAAAGCGTTGTTTCGCAGACCTTAACGCGACACTATTTTTTTTGAATTTTGAGTGTTTTTGGAACTAATCTTGGTTTCACTTTTCTTAGGCCCAAATGATCCTTCAAAATGATTTTCACTGTTTCTTCTGATATTCTAACAATGGCCGGCCTGGACGTGGTCGTTGTGTCAAATGTTTATGCACGAAAAGTTGCTTCGGAGGGAGAAGTTTCGTTCTTGCGGAGATTGCCATGTTGGAACAAGGTAGTAAAAACAAAATCATAGCACTTGGAGAAATCCGGTGTCGTGATGACCATCAGATCCTTCTTCGATTCAGATTTTATATCCTCAATTATATCCTTCAGTTTGACACTTTCGATGACATATGCATAAACCAACGTCTCGTCAGCAGTGATGATGCGTTTAATGAAAGTAAGGTCTCAGCTGAGTTGGCAAGCATCTCTTTGGAGATCTCGACTTGACCGTAGTTTTTTAAAAGATTTCGAAGGGTTAGTAAGAGGTTGACATTGGCATGCTTCTTACCTAAAACATTAAGCCAAACATGTTAAGTCAAGCTCAAATTTACATTGAGATCTTCTACTGTCTCTCTGATACCAACCAGGTGATTTTCAAGTACTGTTTCTTTAACTATTTTCGATGTTGTCCTCATTACCAGGCGGAAAAACAAAGTCGAATAAGTGTGCATTTTTGAAACGGACCAGTCTGAGTCAAATTTGATCAGATGGTACATAAGGCGATAAGAAATTTGTACCAATTTTAGCTGATTGCAACTATCCGGGTCACTCACTCACTCACCATGGTTGATGTTTTTAGTTAAAGTGCACTTATCCGCTCCGGTAATTCTCCTATGATTGTTTGAGTTTATACAAGTTTGACCAGAAACCATTGAGTTTGTTCGGAACTTTCGTTCTTTGCTAAGCTCGTCGCAGTTCGGAATCGCACGGGTTCGGAACTCGAAGAGGAGAACCAATGATGTGTTGAATTAGCATATGTGGCAAACTTTCACATGGTAATGGGTAGATTAAAGCGTTGGTTACTTCGGAAAATCCAGCTTACTTTGGTGCAAATATTTTTTTTTTGGAAAGTTAAAAGAAAAAAGTTGTAGAAGAAGTAAAGGTTCGATACAAGCTGAATGCATCTATATAAAAATTTATCACAGCAAACTGCCAATTTACTTTATTTAATCAAATTTGTACAAACTTTCTATCCAAACCTATTCACGCCTAAATGGAGAGGAAGCCAAGTGGGATCGAAGGAAAGAATCTGCCATAACAAATTTCGAATAACACAGCAAGATTTACTTACATACAAAGGTACATACAAACATCAGCATTTATGGTACATCGATTTGTCGGGGCAAGCGGCTGGAAACTGGCTGCTGGCCGCTGTTGCACGCACCGAAAATTGATGGATGGACGCTTCGGTGGGAAATCGATTTGTGAAATTGAAATATTACATTGCTACAAAACAAGCAAGGCAGCGAAAAAATGAACATGCCGCACGCTCGCAGCACTAACACACATAAAATGTTAACTAATCAAAATCAAAAATTGAAAGGAGATCATGAAATGCTGATGACTGCGCACGGAGGAGGGGCAGCCGAGGTGGTAGTCGAATAAATAAAAAAATTCGGCCAAACACACACAAACAAACATACACAGTTCTGCAGGCACTCACTTAGTTGGCTGTTCAGTCAATGCCGCATTTGATTATTGGATGTGGCAAGCAGCGTGAAAACAAATGAATGCTTGTTGCATGATTTATGAACACCATAAAACAGGTAGCGGACAGCACAGTTATAGATGCGAATGAGAACAACAACAACAAAAATAAGCCAACTAAGCAAAAGTGAAGCGATTCACAGAAGCCTGCCAGTGTGTGTGTGTTTGCGGAGCTTAAGAGAACAAATAAAAATCAAAAAAAGCCAAAAGTTTTATTTTAATTTGTTGTGCTTGCGCGTAGGCGTCATTTTAAGTGGAAAAACTTGTTAGAACATAGCGCAGCGCTTCGTGCATTTGCATAGACAATTTCAAGTGCGACTTTATTTTTGGGAAACTAAAATGCAACAAGTTCCAATTCGCGTCCGTGTGGGGGATGGCTCCAGGGAGGCACGTGTGCCCACAGCTGCAGAGATAGATCTGATATGTGCTTATATATGAGTATTTACTATTTTTGCATTAGCGTTTGCACGAAGGGACGTCCGAAGCCTGCTTGTTGTGATCACGCGCAACATGTTGCACAATGGTATTTCAACTTTGTGTATCTAACCGACCTCTTTTCATTAAGAAGCTGCACATTTGTCGGAACAGCCGATATCATACAACTTTGGCATATAGCTGTCATACGAACTGAATGATCGGTATAAAATGCTTGTATGGAAAGCTTTTCATTTGATGAGATATCTTCAAGAAATTTGGTACTGATTATTGTCTAAGATTACTATGCAATCTCAGAAGACATTTTTCGGATCGAGCTGCCATATAAACTGACCGATTATAATTCTCATCTTATGCTTTGGTGCAACCGAAGTTAACGTTTGTTTTTCTTTGATTTATGAGAAACTCTCTTGTAAGCACTTGTATATATGAACAAAGTCCGAGCCGTTCCGCAGCGGCCTTACTCATTGCATAATTTTATGATTTTCTCATATTTATAATAAAATTGTAATATTTGTTGGCACGTTTTCCCACATTTGCCTCGCGCAAAGTATGTAACATAATTTGTGCGTGTGGTTGGACGTAATGATGTTGGCAACCAGCAGAAAAAGCGCACAACAAAGCGCCTGGCGAGCACCACTGAGACTATAGCGACGGCAGCAATTGTTGCAATCAGAACCAACAGCGGCGGACCGCAGAGCATTAGCGCCACGAAACTTTCGGAGTTTCCCTATGAATTTAGCATATTTAAAATGCGAACTACAGTGCCCAAGCACTCACTCAAACACATATACGGGAAAGAAGATGTGTTCATGTAGGAACAAGGCCGCTTAGCTTAGTGGAAGCTCTGTAGAAGAAAAGTGTTTTTTCTTACATTTTGAAGCTCATCTCTGGCATATTTAAAGCATTCACCTAATGCCTTAGTTAATGTAAAAGAATTAATGGATCTTTGGAAAAACAAAAAAAAAGCAAAACAGAAAACCCTTTTTGATTTCACTTTCTCTCATACTGCTTTGTCAGATTCTCCAAAACCACAGACCTAGAAACCTAAGAAAGAACAACTTTTAAGATAAGCCAGAGTGCCAGCATAATATTTATGGATCATCCACACCATATAGAGAAGCTTCTTCTTCTTAATTGGCGTAGATACCGCTTACGCGATTATAGCCGAGGTAACAACCGCGTGCCAGTCTTTTCTTCTTTTCGTGGCGCCAATTGGATATTCCAAGCGAAGCTAGGTCCTTCTCCACTTGGACCTTCCAACGGTCTCTTCCTCTGCTTCTCCCGGTGGGTACTGCGTCGAATACTTTCAGAGCTGGAGTGCTTTCGTCGATGAAAAACATTCAGGAGTATTTTGTGGAACCTCTCAAGATGAATACTTATTATGAAGAACCTTCTAGAAGATCATGCACTGCTGATGTAACGGGAAAAATATCCACCCAAGGTATTTGCAAATGGGTTTACTTCCAAAAAGGTTGTTAATTGCCACTTTAGGTCTGCCTTGGTCAAAACTGACTCCGATCCAATGAAGTAAGTCATTTTACAAAGTACAATAGTTAGAGCAAATCTATCGCCGATCGCTAACTAGTTCAATTTACAGCAGGGCAGACTGAAGCCAGCAGCCGGCGGCGACGAGCGAGCGTTGACAGCCACGGCGTTTGTAGCATAAAAGTGAGCAAACAACAAACGGTGGGGATGAGTGAAAAAAATAAAAACTTTCATCATTAAAAGAGCAAAATAATTTGAATGGAAATAAGCGAAAAAAAACAGTAAAACTGCGGCGTGTAGTAACAGACATAACGGCAATGTTCGGCGAGCGCGGCCCACATTACCGACGGCGGCGCTGGCAGCCGGAAGCGTATGCGGCATGTGGCGCCACAGCGCGCCGCAGTTGTTGTAGTAATGACTGTCTTGTTTTTGTACTTTCGCTTCTCTTCTCGCGTGGCGCTTATTTGCGGCCCATGCGCTGACCTTCTTCATAATTATGTATCCTCATTTAAAAGTTTTGCATTAACGTGTTTTATTTGCTTTTTTATTTGAGTGTCTGTTTGTTTGTATTTTTTGTTGTTGTTTTTTGTCAAATTGGAAAATTATGTTTCGCTTTTGGATGCTCCCTCATTGCTAAAACATTTTAGCACAACTTTTGTGGAATTCTTGAAATTGCATTTCGTTTTATTTGTGCTCCTAATTCGTGTGTGAACTTTTCCACAATTCGCTGTTAGTCGCACAATGCTATTTTTGTTGTATTTGTAGTCACTTAGAGCATAATGTGTGGTTTGGTGGAGTAGCAATTGATTTGGACATGTTATTTCGATGGAATTCGGTGTAATTTCAAGTACGGATATTTAGGTTCATATACAATGCCTCCAACCAGAGTTGTATATGAAATGTTTGTATTGGATTTTGATTCTTGTTGCTCATATTTTAATCATAATCGATTTTATATTGAAATGTCGAGAGACTTTGCAACTGAAACGGTGTATAAAGGGTCTTAAAAAATTAGAAAATCAGATTAGTGTTAAACCAAACGCTCAAGGGTAGTAAAACGGCTTAAGTGGTTATATACAGTCAAAATTTACAAAAAAAAAACAACTACTTTTTATTTTATTTTCTTAATGTACATACATTTAAGAATACACACACAAAATTTCATATCGTCGCCTTGAATATTTTCGAAGTTACACGCAAAGGCGTTTCACAGTGCTTGGAAGTTTGAGGCCAAAGTTTAAACGTATTTTTCTCAAATTGATATTTTCAAATTCGGCTAAATTTTAACCCGAGCTTATTACATATATTTTTTAGTAATCAGTAGAAGATTGTTTCTCACTCATAAATATTTTTGTTTATAAACAATTCAAGCTCGAAATTTTGGTCGAAAATCGATTTTTTTTTTTATTTTGAGAATCCGCCATTTTGCCAAAAAATTGATTTTGCTTATTCCTTCGATTTATTTTACTAGACTTGACATTACTTTAACGAAATCTGTTTGGTTTTTAATATGTGTATACATTTTTCGATCAATCAATTTAACAGTTTTCTTAGAAAAGTTCAGAAAATTTTGCTTATTTGCAGTCTTCTAACTGTATATAACCTCTTAAATGATTTTTTAATTAAGAATTATGCAATGTTTTGTATTCAAAACTAAACACATTAATATCAGTCAGTAAGAAAGTCATTACAAAAGGTGAACGCCAGTGCGTATTAGTAACATAATTTTACCCATATCAACAGTTTGGTACTAATTCCTATTCAGATCACTTTATTGATAACCAAATGGGGTCGAAGCATAAGGATCGACTTGTTTAAGGGAAACGACCTTTCTTATAAGAACTTGGGTCTCTATAGTAAAGATTTTCGATAACTGGAATATACAATACCATATCAAAATTGGCTTTAAATTAGGGTATGGGATTGGTAATAATACCTTAATGGAAAAATGTGTCACCTTCGTTTATGTGACACCAAAAAAATGGCTGATTTCTTACAGAATAAGCTGCGACGAAAGGACCACTTATTTGAAATAAGACACGAACAGATAATTGACAAATAAGCAGATATAAAATAAGCCCGGAAAGAAAATTCAGATGCATAGAAGTTATAACACCCTGCACAAGGTCCTTTCTCACAGTTAAGGTATAAAAAATCTTTATCCTGAGTTTAACCGACCAATTTGTATTTTAGCCGTAACTTAAAGTTGTCCGATATCAGCGGTTCCAAAACAACAAATGAGCAGCTTTTTAGGAGAAAAGTAAGTATGAAAAAATTTCAGATCTATATTTCAAAAATGGCTGGACTAGTTCGCTTATATACAGATTTGGGAACGTGGCTCGTCAGGACCGGGTTTGTATTTATATATACATATATGTATATATATAATTGCATTTTAAATACTATTATTTATAAAAAGTCTATTCAATACCGAAAAATATTTAACTTCGAGTTATAGAAGTTTGAGTTATGGAAGTTCAACTTTTTTATTTCGGGGATTGTGAATACATGCTATGTTTAAAAAAAAATATACAGTGAAATCGCTATATACAGACTCTGAGGGACCCAGTTTTTCTGTCCAGTTATTAGAGTTGTCCGCTTAATAGAGCTATATTTAAATACAGTTCCCAACCAAAATTTTATGGTCCGATCAATAGTTAATGAATAATTAATTAGGGCGCCCTTTTAAATAGAGCTTTCACTGCATTTCTTATTTATGAATAGTTTTGACTATCCTTATCTTCTAAGTTGCTTCAAACTGGACACAGTGTGCTAAATTTTACTTAAATCGGTTCCGTAGTTTAGGAGTCCATCGCGGACAAACAACGTGACACGTAATTTTTATACATAAAGATATACTTCATAGGGTTTCCTACGTTTCTTCTGGGATGTTAAAAACTCCGTGGTAAACTGCACCAAGTTTAAGTTAAGTTTAAGTCATATCGAAGGAATCCGTGTGCTTTAATAAACTCAACGTCGATATTATTTCCTTGGCATTCCTTTTGTCTAAGACCTCTGTGTTCTACAAGTAGGTTCACTGTAAAACAAATCACTAATTAATTTCGCGGCATCCTCCACTAATATAGCTCTTATTGCAATGTTGCAAGCTTTCGCGTGTCTGCAGCTCCTTTGCTCGCGAATTTCTGCGCTGCGACAATTTTTCTACAAAAACACTGTTAGCGTGGTAGCAATAATCCATTTTCAATTAAGCTTAATTGGAAAATATTTTTCATGTTGCAAATTGCAGCAAAAAACACAAAGCAACAACAATCTATTGTTTCCCAGAACATTAAGCTGGAGAGAAAATGAGCACAAGCAGCAACCGAAACAAGCTTGCAGTCGTAAGCGTGTTGTATTGTTCCTGATACTTGCTCCCTGATTTGTTCGCCATTTTTTCACAGACACATACTCGCATACAGAAGAACACGTTTCGTGCAACCTAGCGCGCGAAAGAAAAAAATGCGTGCAAAGGAGCTGCTGCTGGACTCCTAGTAAGGATAGTAAGGAGTAAATACGCTAGTGCAATGTGCTGGCGCTGCGCATGAAGTATTCACAACGCGTAAATGTGCGCTGGAAATTTTAGAACCTTTTAAGAGTCTGCACGCGGCGCTATAAAACAGATGAGCGAAAGAGTTGTGCAACGAAACATAATGAAGAGAATATGCTGGAGGCGAGCGGGCGAGCGGTAGCTGGTGAAAGCGGTTCTGTTGGCAGTTGCTTGCAGCACCACAGCAGTTTGTTTTTTTTAGCAATTTGCTCATGTCTTAAGATATCGGATACTCTAGTTGAACTCACTTGAGTTTGGCCGCAAACACACGCCAGTAAAGGAAAGCGCACATTTGACTTGATTTACCTCAAATATGAAGACGCACATATAAATATTATTACATATTTATTACTAAGAAAACACACCGATGATTATGGAATAGTGGCGTGAACAGTGGTGTTCGACTTTATTGATATCGTTTAGAGGAGTTAAGAACGCGAACGGATAAAGTTAACAACAATTTTTACTGAAATTGGTGAGATGTTTTTTCCTGGCGTAAGTATGTTCGGAATTCGTTTATTTCCTATAAGAAAAGGTACTAAAGAGTGATCCATTTCGAGGTTCCCTACTATTAAAAAAAAAACATTAAAACTTCAAATTTAATGGGGAATGTTTTTTCAGAGGCGGGTCCAGAAATATTTCTTGGGGGCGGTTTACTGGAAGCATGAAGGTTATTATATTAAATATACAAAATTTCAAATCGACCTTCCAACATCAAATCCTACTAAATTGCATACTTTATTGCAATGTATAATACTGCAGTCAGTTCGTGTATTGAATAGAAAAATTTCACAAAACAAAACCACGTGAGCCAAGAATGAGAATCGAGAAATTCATCTGTAGTCACTTCAATTTTATGATGCGTGTGCAATAATGCCAGGCCGATCATGAAGCATTTTCGTCCTCAGCCACGTATTCATGCAGCGAAGGTCGAAAAAGAGCGTTCAGAGCTTGCATTTGTCACAGGAAGTGTGCAGAGTATGTGAAGAAAACTATAAATTATGGGGTATAAGTCTACATGGCAGTTCTTCAACGTTGTAATTTGACTTTAGCTTCTGCCCCCAATGACATTGTCAACGATCAAGTTCCCTTTTGAGCTTCAAACATCGTACGACGTTGTCATTATTCATTTGAATATTTTTATCAAGCTGGCAAAAGACATTCCATTTACTTGGTTTTCAAAGCACATACTTTTTGGGAAGCAGCAAGCTCAGTTGAAATCCATCCAATACTTCTCTACAAAAGCCCGTCTTCAAATCTTCGCCTTCCTATAAAGGAATGTACATTGAGACCCTGTAGTATTCTTCGCAAGTTCTCACGCAGAAATTTTCGCGTTTTGTTTGCCTTAGGTTCTTGGTTTTTCTTCGTCAACTTTCGGTTCTACCGCCATTTTTTTTCGTGTCAGAATAATGAATCGAAAATGCTCCTCAGCCTTTTTGTCTTCCATTTCGGAACGCTATAAGTAAAATTTCAATTATATCTAATGCCTTTGTGAGATCGATCGATGTTTTTTGAAATATCAATGAGTTAGAGATAGAATATCATATAGTCAAAGAATCCCAATTAAAAGTTCAAATATGTACACGGTTGCGATGAGCATCGTTGCTTTGATTTTGTGTATAATGTGAAAACCCGTCTTATATGGAAACAAATCCATTCCTATATAGCCTTTGAGAATACAAGAGAACTGCACTTAGCAACTTGTAGTATTAAATTTGGTGCTAGGCAGCTCAACAACATCGACTGCGCCAGAACAATTCCTTGATAGGCTTCGTATTTCTAATGTATTCCTCTCAGTTTGGTGTATCTAATACCAAAACAATTTATTCAGTTTAAGACAATAATATTTAACGCATTGAATCTGAACTTAATTGAATATATTTGCAATATTTTTTTTTTTGTTTCCTTCTTAATTTTAAATTGGAATAAATTTTTTTCTAACATCTGAAGAAATTATTGCCTACCTTTAAACACAAATTTTTTAAGTATCATATCATAGCTGAATGCAGCCTCTCTTTCAAGTTCGCTATCAAGCCGCGTTGTTTGAATGCTTTGTAAAAGTTGTTCAGGCGAAGATATTTCCATGATGAAATGCCAAACAATACTGTACAAAAATAATATGACCACGCATGCGTGATCTCCAAAGAGGCTATTGAAATAAGTACCTCTACTTAGATTACTCCTTACTATAAAAACAGTGCTGTTGGTTAGCTGTTAAAGCGGTAAACTAACATAAGGGATGTATACATAATAAATATATGGTGCCCACTGAGGCGTATGAGCAACATCCAGTTGTGCGTAATATGTAGGCAAAGCATTCAATATGGCTCGACCGGAAGATTATCGTATATAGAAAGTTATACATTCGACTCATGAATTATTAGAGCTTTTCTAGTACCCATCAAAGGAAGCATATCCATAGATTAGGGTTAATCTGCTGAACTGCTAAGCAATTTAATACTGAGGTTGAGGCTTGCCTACGGTGTACCAGGGGACGTAGCAGAAACTGACGATTTATAAGTGTCTTATTGTCTATTATGTATATAGGAGTATAACTGAAGCGGCGTTATGAACTGCCAAATGAGATCCCTGTAGGTATCGACCTCATCACCTTACCCAATAATAAAAATTGATTAGTAAATATGTGAATAATATATTTTGAAGAGCTTCTTCTAAAAATCTCTCTAATCGATATTTTTTGATGATACTTGATTAACAATATAGCACTTTTAAATTAAGCTTTATGATGCCTTAAAAACATATCTACAACAAAAAGACATTCTTTCAAATTTTCTTCAAATATGCCTAGTTGAAAGCTGTTCCTTTCAATTTGCGTGAAATGACGTCAAATTAAGACCAAATCACTTTCTATGTGTCTGACTTGTGCGGAAATATTCCAAAGCAGCTTAGCATAAGTCACCCCTCACTGCTGCGCTGCACTCCGCGCAAGTGTAATGGACACGAGACAGCTATTCGAACTAAGCTCGACACATCACGAAAGTAAGTTGCCCAGCAGCCTCATCAGGCAGGGCAGCGACGCAGCGGCTCGCGGCGAATCCCCTTAAACGAATTTACAAAATCCTCATGAATTTAATTCACACTCAGCGGCGCTAATCCACTTTAATTTGTCTGCCATAACTCACAGCCGGTTTAATCTGACAGCGCGGGGCACAAGGGCGGAGAGGTAAGAAAAATAAATGAGGCCAGCTCCAAATACGTTTGTGTTTGTGCGTACGTTCGTCGTGGGTGTGCCGTGTCCAGTACAAGTGTGTGACGAAGGGTTGCGGTGTGCGGGTGTCGGGATGGCTCGGTACAATTGTCTCTGCTATGTGCGGCGTGTGCCTTTCCGCATCTGATTTTGTTGCCGTCTGAATGATGAGTATCATGGAAATTATCCCTTTTAATTGACAGCTGTTTTGTGGACTTAGATTTGCCAGCCGATAAGCGTGCGGGGAATGCCACAAGGAAACCAAAGCAATGGCCAGAAGTTTAAAGGGTGAGTAACAGAAATTTTATTGGCGTAGTTAATGCCAAAGAGAAAGTTGATGAAAGGAGTAGGAACAGGAAGAGATATATGTCTAAGGAAATTCGTGCTCCGGAAGTGAGACGCGTTAAATGGCCGTGTGTAGACGGGCACAGAAACATGAGAAAAAGCTTAAGCTGACACGCAACATGCAATATGCGATTGGTAAGTGGCATTAACCCTCATTACATGCTACATTTATTTATCAAGTCCACGGTAATGAAGGCGGCAGTGACCGTGAAATATGGTAGACACGACGTGGAACCCGTTGCGGGTACACATAATGGAGCATAAACATACACATATGCATATGCATATGCATGCCGCAACGAGCACGTGTCAGCGTCGCTAAGGAAGTCCAAGTAGACTCTAGCAAAAGCACTCCCAAAAAATATCATCTTTTCCCTCCTTGCTTTCTTTGAATACATGAGTACATATACCATAAATGGCCATATGTGCGTGTGTCTGCACGCTGCTCGTTCAAATGCTATGTGGTGGCAACATGGAATTGCGTAGCTCTTGTCTTAACTGATGCGTAGCTCGAGCTTTTGATAACGAAATGAAGCGGAAGCAAATGGTCTGCTGTTTATCTGCCAGCAGCGAAATGGAGGAAAAATGCGTAATAAGTGAAAGCAAAGGCCGAAGCGCAAATAAGGAAAGGAGTCGAACACCAGTTCAGCAGCAGAACTACCCGTTGGCGTTGTTAAAGTAAATAAACAACGCCTTCGATTTAATAATAACAACAAGTGCAAAAGCTGTCGCCGCCAATGCCCCGGAGGAGTATTTTTGCTGATATATTAAATGAAAGCAATTTCATACAGAGAAATCTGTTTACTACGTTTGAGTTGCATACCTTCATTGCAATTTCTAGTTGAGGAGGATATTTTTCAAGATTTTTTGCTGTTCGATAAAGGTACTTTAGACAATATTTATTTATTCTGATAGCGAAGCGTAAAATTAGCGCACTATTCAGGACAGCTCACGTGGTCGTTGTAAAGATTCAGTTCCAATGATGGAACTGTCGGTTTTCCGACGAACACTGAACAGCAGTGCTCACAGCAGGCCATCGATTGATTACTCGTTAAATACTCATGATCTACGAATACATAAAAATGATAGAAGCCTATTTTCTAGGAAAGACCTTCGAAAATTATGGATCAGTATTTATTATAAATGGATTTGTTCCGGGTTCAAGTCGCTTTTTCGATACTTGACTCGCACCTATAGGAGTTTCCTAAATACACAAAGAACTCTCCTTAGCCATTTGATTGTGATCTTGGCGATCAACCATAAAACTGAAGACTAACCTGTTCGAATATGTATGAATGTATAGTGAAGCCGCTAACTTATCAAGAGGTTTACCAGTGTTAAAAAATCCAACCAAAAAAATTCTAGATTTTCTTCAATAATACAGATATTCTATAAGGGTGCTATCTTTTACCACTTTCCCCATAATCGATTGATAATAAATAATGGATACTGGTGTCGTATTAATATATTATCACCGAAATCTGACAACTGCCATCTCCTATTACATCAACCCACAAAAAGTACAAATGGCTTCTTAAAGCAGCAGACTAGTTCCTATCGCTGTAACTACTACGTGCAAAGTAGTCCATAATTAAGTAGTTGGCTTGACTACAGTGTTCTTACGAATATATGAAATATTTACATGTATGTATGTTTGTATTTGCATTTTAATGCCTACGGGCTTGAACCGCATAGCCCTTTGGCTCATGGCCGATATTGCACAAACCGAGCGAAAGTGAATTTACGTGCGTAGTTGCTGATAGATGAGCTTAAATGGCTCGTTACCAAATGCAGGGAAGCGCCTGGAACAAACGAGTGATAGACAATATTTGGTGTTGATGGTGGAGATGGCTAACGGGAGTAGCAGTGTTCTCACACCGACGTACCGGCGTATGTGTGCGTGTGTGTTGAAATAATGATGATTGAAGAGCGCCGACCAAATATTGTGAAGCACACATTTGTTTTGCAAATCACCACAAGCAAGAGGTCGTTGTTGTAGGTAAAGCGGTAATGAGATAAAATCCCACTTTTTATTTCCGATGAAAATTCCTGGAATTTTTTGAGAAAATTGTTGGAAAAATGCCTAAATTTTCGTCATTACTAACCATTGTTAGGCTTTTCCTTGGCTGTAATCACTCTGACGCTGTAAAAAATATGTTGTTTGGGCATATCCAAAAACAAAAAACAAAGCCCATTATAAGATCCAAAACTGCTTCTTTATTTCATGTATCTGTTATTTCTAGTAGCAGCTCTAAAAAACGGCATACCGACTTAAAAGAAATAATGTTGTAAGAATTTCCGAAAATTAATGTGGAATTAAAGTTATAGTGTGTTTGATACCCTTATTTTACCCCAATTTTCGTAAAGATTTTTTTGACCACAAATTTGATTATTTGCATTTTCCATATAAATTTTGAGGTTATATTAAAGAAGAGTTATCACAAAAGTTTTAGATTTTTACTTGCAACTGTAGAAGTATTTTTTTCTTGGGACTTGTCGTTTTTCAAAAAATAATTATTTTCCTTTCCTCTCCTATATCACACATGGTCACCAAGATCCAGAACAATTCCAGGAGCCTGCTGGGCGCGACTAAAGTGATGTTACCCCTGTCCACATAGAGAGAACCTAGGGCCTTTCGACTGCTTCTGCAAATCGCTGGGCAATCCAGAATCAGGTGTTCTGGGGTTTCGTGTTCAATGGCGCAGAACCAGCAGTTTTCACAAGAGACTATGCAAATATTGGACAAGTGCTTCGTGGGCCTCCAGTGCCCTGGATATCGGCGACAAGGAGGCGGAATTTGCTTCGAAGATTTCGATTGATCATTTCCTTAAGCTTTGCGAGTTTGTACCCTCCCAAAAGCAGCTTGGCATGACGCATTCCTGCTGCCTGCTGCCAATGCTATTCTCTCTCCACTCTTTCCTCCGTGCTGAGAAACTTCTTTAAAGTGTGAGACCCCACTGCAATGCATGGTTCTGGCCCCATCATCCTGGATGCTGCCGCAGAGTGGGCTAGTTCTTCGTGGAAAACTAACTTCCATAAGTGAATATTTTTTCTATTTTGCCGTGATTGCTGGCGATACCAACCCACTGTCAACAACGTCTTTACTTAAGAAAATAAATATAAAAATTTCTTGAAACTCATTGATTATCAAAAGGGTTAAATGAGGGCAACTTCTTAATTCAAGTAAACAAATTGCGGCCAGTGAGTGGCTATATATGTAGAAAGGTGCGAGTGTAAAATTTTTTTATTTATTTTTCTCGGTTTCGCGGGCTGATTTAAAATAAATAAACTCTCGTACCGCTATACAGAAAATATTTGCGAAATATTACAGTTATCATTACTTCCTCAAAGTATAAAAAAATGGCTTAGAACAAGCCTATTTCGGCATATTTATGAAACTTTTTATGTGCGAAACCTTTTAAAAATAAATTATGATGTAATGTGGGAGGGATGTAATTCTGCGTAAGTAATTTGAAACTTAATATCCAAACACCAAACAGGAAGAGCATACTTTTGGAAGGTTTTCTTATTGGCTATATTCTCGACAGTTGATAGGCAACCACGTTAAATATTGCTTAATATTGGCCTTCCTCATTATCGCATTTTGCGTGTGATCCAATATTCCAGTAATTGATACCGTTATTTATTTTTAAATGTAGCCTTAAACTAATAAAGTACCGCTAATTTATGTGTTTTATACATATACTCACTACTGAAAGCTTTGACTACAAGGCGGCTTTAGAGAAATTGATGTTGGCTCGCTTGCTTGCCGACACTTGAGTTAAGCAAGAGCTTGGTAATGAGCTAGCTTTTAAGATACCTAATTCGTTTACTCTTGTGCAAGTAATTAAGTCAGAGTGGCAACCTATAAAGCATAGATTAATTTCTACAGGCATCATCGAAGCATAATAAATAACGAACAGCAGCCACATTTATTCTATTTCGATTCCATTCTATAAAGTAGTCGAACAAGTCTTTTCATATTTCTAATCAAACTTCAACTTATTTTTTTATATTTATAATGAACTTTAAAGAACCAAATATGTACAATTTTGGTTGACCACTTTTTGCCATTTTTTCGCCAGAGACATTATTCCAGCCGTGTAAAACTTTTCTGGTTTCTCGGCGAAAAACTGCGACATGTATGTCACAGGCTTCCTCTGAAGCCAACTTTACTCCATTAAGGGAGTTCTGCATTGCCCAAAGGAATGGTAATCCAATGGTGCAAGATCAAGGCTATTTGGTGGATGCATCAAAATTTCCCAGCTTAGCTCTTTCAGCTTTTGCCGAGTCATCAAAGATATGTGTGGTTTAGCGTTGTCTTGATGAAAGATGAAGCCCTTTCTGTTGATCAGTTCTGAATTTTTTTCGATTGCTTGCTTCAATCTCATAATTTGTTGGCAGTAAACTGTAGAATCAATCGTTCGACCAGGCTGGAGCAGCTGATAGTGTATGGTTTCTTTTCAGTCTCTCTTAACACTCAGCATAACCTTTCGAAGCGTCAATACTGACTTTGCGTCCATTTGTTGAGCTTCAGCAAGCTTGGATCATGGTTCTTTAGCACATTAATGTCGAATGTCGAATGGTTCGATTTCATTTCGCTTCAGCAAAGAATCACAGGTATTAATTCGGTCCAATTAATACGAAAATACACTTTCGACTACCCAATATTTCTATTCTATTTTATAACCGAAAGAACTCATCTTACTGGTTAAAATGTGTTCTAATTCTGCCAGAATTTTTGCTCCAGAAACAATTCTCATTAAAACCTGACTTCAACGTTTGATTTTCTATAAAAGGTCACTTGCAGCCAACATTCTGAGCAACAAAACCCATTAAAAAACCAACCTTTGTAATCGATTATTTCAATATTAAAGACATATTACAACACTTCCCACGAATACCCAGCCGCTCTGTACAAAATTGTGAGACTCACAACTGCAAAGTCAATGCCAATCTTCATCAATGTTCATGTGTCGCATCATATTCCACCGACTGCCATGATTGCTTGCCATTAAATGCTGTTCACCGGCCAGTTTAACACAAAGAGAATGCCTGTTTGCCAAATATATACACGTGTGTGTACTTCACAAATCAATTTAGCCCACACCAGACTGACGTGCAATTCCCACACACGCACACAAAGAGGCGCATGCAGGAAAATGCTTGTATTTTTAGTGTGTATCGGTGTAAGCGCCTGCACATTGGCAGCATAGTGCCCGATGTGGCCCATTGGTGAGCGACCACACTTTAACATGCACCAGCCAGAGCGCCACCTTCGGCCTAATGTTGTTTTTGTTTGTGTGTCAGCAAGCGGCAACTGTCACACATCATTTTACGCCATTTTCAAGTCAGAGAAGCGCACACAAAAGCAGCCTCGGCCTTGTCCGCATTTATGTGTGTGTGTTAGTGCGTGTGTTGCCCGTTGAAGATACATATAACTGTTTTGATGTCATGTGTTTATAGTTTGTGTTGCGCCAAGTCCAGCTCGCCTGCTCCTGCCGCTTTAACTCGCCCTTTATGCCAATGAATGCGAGAGCGAGGCCTGGCAATTTTATTGATGGTTTCGTAACTAACAGTTTTGTTGCTGTTGTGAGTGTTTTATTAGCCAGCAACTGATATTTCATGACCAGTGCTGCCTGTGTGTGTGTGTGTGGAGGCACGCGTGCGTTCGCATGTGGCGCAGTGTCGTGTTGCTTTGCTTTTGCCCGTCGGTTGGCATGCAAATGACAACTGAAAAGATTATTAGAAATCTCTGCCACATACACACACCCACATACTGTCACCCACACACATGTAACATGCAACTCACTTGCGCCTATTTTGCTTTTTTATTTAGGGCGTAGATTGCATCGCTTTAAAATCGCTAAAATTGCTATTCGGTAAATATTTGAAAAATGCGTTGCTGAGCTTTTAACCAACACATTTTTCTCGCATTTTTCCCTATTTTTGGTTCAAAAAATAACTGAGCACATATTCATTTGCGTATTTTCAATAAAATTCCTAAATATTTCCATCGTTTTTTTTTCTAAAGCAATCTCCGCCATATTTATGTCCGAGCACATCCGCAAGTATTTACTGCCGCCTTATCGCGTTGTGTTTGTTCTTTGTCAGTTTTAACTGTCACACACGTCCGTTGTGGGAATATCAGCAGCGTGCAACTTCGATTTTTATTGCCCATAACATGGAATGTTCGTTGAATCTGATTGAATTCACTTGGCGGACATAATCGCTAGCTATTGGCATTAAAACTGCTTCTTTACTCATTTTAAAAATTATTATGTTTCATAAAGCATATTTTAGAGATATATTGCATTAAACAACAAAGAGCTACATAATAATATCAAGTATCCTTATACGCAATTTGTTTTTATGGAACAAGGCTAAAGCCATTGAAAATGACAAAAAGTCACCAAAAGTTACGGATGTAACCTATTTGAAAAGAAAGTGAATATAACAAAGAATAGTTTTGGGGCAACAGCAAACAATTATAATAATCATAACAAAGCTTAATCTCTCTTAAGGTTTAGAGCATAATCATGGGCTTTCAGAAATTTATTTGCCGATTTCATATCTCGCTATAGTCTAGTGTATGTAGATGCTTATGCTGCCATCCTAGAGGTCATGGTTTCGACTTCTGCTTGTATCAGCTTAGATATGCTTAAACATCTTTACAATTCTGCATGCATTCTGCACCAATTGTCTAAACACTTTTGCCGCTCCGATTGAGGTATCTCCAAAAACAAGCGTTCGGAATATATCAACCGCCTCTTCGAGTACCGAAAAACGTTGACCACTTAGTCCATCTTTTATGCGCTGGAATGAAAAGAAGTTGACTCATCTAGTCGATGTTTTGAGTGCTCAGTTGTTTTAGCCAAAGAAACAGCCTTTGGTCGGACAAAATCCGGGTCAATTCTGGTAACACAGAACTTGCTATCGTCGGAATACCCTCTTGATGTCTCCTATCGAACATCTACATGGTGAGGCCTGTATGCTCCCAGTTGAGGGCTCTCCATGCAGTTTCTGCTGGGACGTTTCGTAAAAATCATAAAACAATACGCCGACCAGATTTCGGACGCAAATAACTTAAGACATGCACTGACCGCCACCCAAAGTCGATCCATAAACACCTTTATCGACTCAGTGATTGGCGTACTTGGAGTAAAACTATCACCCATTGCAGACGACGAGCTCTAGTTGCTGCGAGCATCGAGTAATATTCACTGTTATGCTTTGTTTCCCTGATATGGTTGCTATATGGTACCCATTTGCTTGGAAGACAACTTTTGTTGGATTTGGCTCTTTTTGCAACACGCATACAGTCGACTGCTGTTTATTTTCGGGTTCATACGTATAAAACCACGATTCATCACCTGCCAAGCCACAAGTCTTTTTTTGAAAGAGTAACAAATTGGTTAGAATCCAAACTGCAGTGAAATGATCATGCAATATTAAATGCATGCTGATCTCACTAATATGTATCTAAACTCAATCCTACGATAGGTCACATGATGATCTCGCAACATCAGTTTGCGTTCTCGATTGCATGCTTCATATCAACCATAAACACTGAGACTTGTTGGAGCTTCATCGCCAAAAATTGAGTTAAGCTCAATAATGTTCTCGACTTAATTCAATTTTTTGGCCGAGAAGAATATTTTAGATTACTGTAAGTAACGCAAAACGCTCTGAGTACATACAACATCAAAAATGTCAAACTTTACGTTAAGTTGTAGCTGAGAGTTTGCTAGACTAGAGTTGCCAAATACCAAATTAAAAAAAAAAAATAAACCTACGTAGTCCGCTGGCTCTCTCACCTTGTCCAATCTCCTTCAGTAATCGATATACGAGTACAAGAGTAAAGATAATCAACAGAATATATCACTAGATTATAAGTGGACAGTTAAAAAACCGAGTTAACGGGTCTTGAAGAATTTTTTGTACCAAGGTTTTTCCAAATCAGTTGAGTAGTCCTTGAGTTATCAAATTTCTGCCAAAATCAGTGAGGCTGCATCCGCTTGCTCGATATGCATAGATTTGTGGAAGTACCTATCGCTTTCGTGTGGTGAGCTCATTCATTTTTACGAAGCACAATAAGATGTGAGGCTGTCAGGGAATTTGTTTGGCCAATATATTAGTAACAAAAGAAGCTTATTAAAAGATTAGTCAGCGTCTTCTGAAATAGTCATTATATAAATACCACTTTTATTATGATTTAGAGTAGCGGCTTTGCTTAATTGAAAATCCAACATTTTATTTGCTAAAGTAGTTTGCAAATAAAACTTCTTAGAAAAATGTAAAAATATGTTTTTTAAGGAAGAAGGCAACCCGAAAAGCAATGAATTAAAAGCAACGGTTCTAAATGCAGTCAAACAAAAGACGCTGCACAATGGGTGCGTGTGAACGAACTACTACAATAACAATAGCGACATGGAAAAGCACAACCATCGCATTAAATTAATATGATGTTTCAGCAAAAGAAAAAAATCTAAACGTAGAAATTGAAAAAAAAAAATGAAAAGACATTTTTGTGGCAGAAATAGTTGAGGAACAATTGAAATATAGCTGCCGTAACGTCTGCTCCGTTTGCTTTCCGGCTGGCTTTCTCAACCTTTTGTAGTCGGCCAATAGTTTCTTTAAACATTTTTCCACTTTTTCATAAACGTCACTTATTATGGACGGAAGAAAGAATGCTTGCGTTGGCACAAAAGAGCAGGCGACTTCAGTTGTTGAGGGGAGAGAGTTGTGGTGAGAGGCAAAGTGGAAAGGTGAGACATGAGATGGACGTACAATGAAGTTAGAGGGAGTCGTTGCGGAAGAGCATATGCTGGCTGCTCGCTGTCGCCTGAGGAAGCGACTATTGTGGGCGCAACTATGAATTGGTGATTGGCGTTAATCCTAAATGACGATGGCGGTGAGCTTGGACGACAAGACAATGTTGCTGTTGGTGCATGTGAAGTCAGAGAAAGATTTATATATGCACAAAATGATGGTTCGCTGCGAGGCTGCAGCGATGGTTTCTTAAGGCAGATATAGAAAAGTCTTTCGAAGAACTTTGATAAAGAGATAGTTAACGATTTAATTATTATTAATTATTTTCGATCATTTACTTCATTTTCCGTCCTTTTATTTCGTTTTCTTTACCTCACCAATCGTTTCCTCCGTTGCTCTGCCTGTTCCTACACGTCATCTTCAGTTCTAGGCCCTAGTAACTTCACTTTTGAGTTCAGCTTATCATACTCCCTTTTTCGTACTTAGAACCCCACCTTCTAAAAGTCACTAATTTCATTGAATAATATGCAGCAATTTTCACTTTACAGCTCCCGTAAACCTCATTGTCTTCGATCCACAACCAAAACAGTCTTTTACGAAACTCCTGAAGTAAATTTTCTTCTGTTTTTTTTTTCTGTGATATTATTGGAAAAGCAAACAGAGCACGCATTTTACAACGGGCATTAAGAAAGTCGGTCGTTGTCTGCTTTTAGGCGCAGTAAAATTATATTCATTACAAAATTTAATTAGTCACATTTCTCGTGGAGGGTTGGCCTCCAGCTACTTCCGCGCTGTTAAGTCACACTTTATGGCGTACGAAAAACTTTTTAATTTTAATTAATTCACTAGCGGAGGCGCGCACGTACCCACTTACGTTGCGCTCGAGGCGCCGAAACAGGCCAACCAGCACACTTGCTTGTTATCGCCCGCCTGTTTACCATGTTATCGGGACACGGCTCTGCATTGTCATTGTCCACCCATAATTACCAGAAACATTATTTCTAACACGCCTGGCGCATTCAGTTAGACATAACGGCGGTACAGCGGTGTCATTCTGCCACAACAGCGCAAATAAAGTGTAATAAAAGCAACAACAACACTGCCTGTTGTTGCACTCGTTATTGAGCCCCAAATTGGTTTTCGCTTCGATTTTCCACCAATTATTTGCATTGCCTTTTCTCCGTGCTTTCTGCCATTATGGCGGCGAGGCGAGCAGACCGCGCTGAAAAAAGCATAAAATTATATGTCCACAGCCGCAAACCAATTTTTATAAGTTTTTGCCTTCGCTTTGTGCACCGCATTCTTTAAAAAAACAGCGGCTGTTGGCCGTCGCCCATTGATTGTCCACAATTTAATGTCATTGGTTGTCTCGCCGACGTCGTCGACCCCAAACCCTCAATCAGCGCGTCGCCAACACTGCGGCCGTGGAAGTCCGCAAAAGCGCACAGCGCCCGGTTGCTCACCATTTGGCCGAAATGGCTAGCAAAGCAAACACAACACAAAATATGACGGTAGTCGCATTGTGTTGCTGTTAACAGCACAATTTTATTTGTTTGGCCACAGTCGCTGACGCTGGCGCTGCCGTCGTTAAGTATCGGCGACGCGGTCGTGCTTTGGCCACTTTGCTGATTCTTTTTAGGTTTCAGCCAGTTTGTGTTGTTTTTGTGCTGCCGTTTTTTTAGTTCGTTGTGGCATTGTCGTTTCCCGCTGGCGGTGAAAGCAAAAATAGAACTAAATGTTAGTAAAGCCATGGCGGATGAAGGCCTTAAGCGTAAGGATTTAAGTGCTAGTTAGCAATTTCTAAAATTATAGTTATTATGTATTTATGTGTAAATATAACATTTTCATTCCGATTTCGCGTTAAACCGAAATTTTAAAGCGATATCGACAACACTTTCAAGTTTTCATTTTTAATGTTCTCAGCCAACTTTCGGTTAGCCATTAAGGTGGCATCACTTAGACTGTTTAAAGAGTCTAAAAACTTCATTGAAGCCGCTTTAATCTCAGCCCCGAATACCAAAAAACCATCTCAAATAAAAATTTGCGTGAACGATGTGCCTCTTTTGAGCACCCTGTGTTCCAAAGTACTTTAAAATTACTCACTTTTAGCGAACATCTGTTTTTGCCGCCTCGCCGTCCAATTTGATTTGTTCTGCTTATGGCCAAAGTGAATTAAAAAATGTCAAAAGTGTGCGATAAAAATATGGCTGCGATACAAGCGTGGTTTTGCAAATGTTTATGCCGTTCCACTAACTGACTTTCGCTGGCCTACTTTTAGGCTTTAAGCGAAATTAAAAAGTTACGCTGGGCAAAAGCCATGCTTTGTGTGGTTGTGTTTGCTTGCCAGCTCTTCCTGCGTGAGTGCAATTTATATGACCAACTTTTATGATCTCCACTCGCCACGCTTTGTATATTTTTGGTCAGTCATACTCCACTCATACTGCTCTTGATAACTTTTTTAAATTTCGCGAAAGTGATTTTAATAATGTTCTGCAAATTGTGGGTGATATATTTTCTATATCAATGAATTTGAGTTTGAAATTCGAAATTAATAGGTGCAGTGATCAAATTTCACTCTCACAAATATTTATATTAGCGCCTTCCAGTTATATAATTGGTCTCACTAAAATTTGTTATAGATATCGTGTGCATTTAGCAACGCCATCTTATTCACACACGGGAAATTGTGGGAGCAGTCATCGTGTATAGCATCTGAGGTGTCTCTAGCCGCAAGTCTTACTTTTTCTGACCTAAGGTCAAAGTGTGTCCAAAAAATGCATGATTTTTTCGCTTGGATTTCGATGGAAAATTGATTGATGGACAAATAAAAGCTCTTAATTATTAAGGAAACGTTCACCAACTAAGGGTTTTCTATTTTTTTCTTATAATAAAAATAAAAATTCATATCTCGTTTTCAAGCACTTATGTCTTCAGTCGTTTGGTATGGATTGTGGGAAATTTAATGTTCTTCAAAAAAGGTTTATAGCGACTAATTCGTAAAAATAACCATTTAAAAGATTATTTTAAGGTGAATTTGTGCTTTATTTTGAATGTTATAACTCAACACAAAATTAAAAAAAACAAAAAATAGAAAAAACTATAAAGGAAAAAATCAAAAAATAAAAAGGGTTAAAATTTCAAAATCTGTCAACATTCTCAACTCAATATAAAAGCAAAAAAAAAATATTAATCAATAATAATGTCGCAATTTCTGATTCTACGCGAAAGTTAGAAAACTGATTTTTCTGGAAATAGCTTCTGCCGGCAATAAAACAATTCTTTTTACCACTTGCTTGACGGTTTAGAATTTTTAAAAATAGATAAAACTTAAATTTGAGGATATGAAAAGCTCCAGACATAGCCAAGTTCATAAGGAAGACTCTACAAAAATTTCAAATAAGTCGGCTCAGTAGAACTAGAGAAATCATGGGTACAGTTTTCGAAAAAGACAGTTTCACTCGGGACCGGGTCAGAAAAATACATACTTTGTGACAAAATTATAGCCATAAATTGTAAATAAAACGCATATATTTAATTATTCATCAATATTTATTTTTTCGCCTTTAAATTAATCACCCCCAGATGTAGTACTTGTAGACTTATACCAACGATTTTTCCAGTCCTCGAAACACTATTCTTAAGAACTTTATGGGATGGCCTTCAGCTCCATAAGCGAATTTTGTTTCATCTCTTCGATCGAGTGAAAACGGGTTCCATTCCGAAGATTGTTGACTTTATATAAACTTATGTCCCATCGGCAGTTATAATAATCTCCGTGAATGTGAGATCCGGATGTCCAAAGAGACCTGTTTACGGTACTCCTTTTGAAAACAAAAATCAGCTCTATTAGCTGAATGGACACGCGACAGATGTCGAGCTCTATCACCACCTTTCTTATATTTGCCTGATGATTTTCGGGCACCACATTCTTCACTTTGTTAATATTTTCTTAATTTGAAGAGGTCGAAGTTTGCCAAGAACGAGACATGTCTTTAATGATCCCTAGATCGTTTGTCCTTTGAAGGCTTTTTACCACTCGTAGGCTTGTGTTTTTGATAAAACTGAATTATCATAAGCTTTTTCAAAAAGTCTCGACGATTCCGCACACGAAATTTGGTTAGAAATATAAGTTTTCAGACAAATGTTTTTTTGGATATTTTTATCCATTGTAAAAACCGCAACGCACTGCTGAGGTGTACCGACTTAAGCAGCTGCTGTAAACAAACTGGTTGACAGATCGCGCTCATACTTCACAAAGTAATGAAGCATCTACCAACTTAGCAAAGTACATTTTTTTGAAGTATCGTTTGCTAGGAGAATTTAACTTATTCTATATCTCAAAAAATAATTTAAATTTTCTTAAAAATCTACAATTCTTGAATAGTTAAACTTTGAAAACATAGAAAGGAGATCGGTTTTTGTTTATTTCTGGACCAGAATACATCTTTAACATTCTCTTCTCTTACGAACAAGCCTCTTGATGTGGCCGAAGAATTGCTGTGCAAAGTCAGAATAACTGCAAAAATAGTGGCTTATTCAAATAACTGTTATCTTTGCTAACGTCAAATTATTATTTTACTTTATTTATGGAAATGTATAGCTAACCCCATATATGTAATAATATCCAAAAAAACTATAAACTTTCATCTCTCAAAAAGTAAATCCACTGTTAGTATATTATTTTATAGTAAATAACTCGTAAATAAATAATAAAGAAAACAACATTTTTCATTTTGGCATGTTGCACAGAGATATGGCACATGTTGCATGCCGCTGGGCAGGGCTGTGCTTTCCATTCTAGGCACAAGCTGAAACCAACAACACCAAACTTAACCAAACGCAAGGGAAATATGCGTTGCAACAACAATGTGTTAATCAACAGAAAAGAAGAGCTAGAAAAAAATAATAGTAGAAACTCGTAGAAACCGAAAACAACTCATAGAAACCGAAAAAAACATTTGAAAAAAAAATTACATATGCATACCTCCTATTTCTAGCAATTCCTGCGTACAGGAAAAGCTTTTATTGCTTACTCGCCTTCGCTGCTTACTACACACTTTCTGCTGACAATTTCTTTTGCCACGCCACATTTTGACTTATTTCTGCTACTGGTCCTCGCACTATTCTTTGCGTACTTTTTCCTTGCGAGAGTTCTGCTCCAGCGACGCGACTGATTACATAGTACATTCGTGCCCTCACAGTTATGCCTCGTACTCCTGTGTGTGTCTGTGCGCTGGTGTCTGCTTGTTAGCACCGGTGATTAATTGCTTTCATTTGCATCAGGTGCCCTATGGCCCAATCCTGTAGGAGCAAGTGTTGTTGAGCCTCGGCTTTGATGGCAACGACCTCCGAAATACAAGTGCTTGTATCGCACCTTTGTTGCACGCACACACTGCCACACATGTGCGAGCTGTTTACACGCACTTACACTCTTCAACGACAAACGGTTAATTTTTATTTGCTTCGCCGTTTCATGTCTCTTTTTGTGTTTGCTGTTTAATTTAACCTCCGACCCCTGTCCCCACATGCCAGCACATTTTTCACGAGCTGACATATAACAAGGCTTGTTGCCGAGAATGGAGAGAAAAACTTTATTTACACCAACAAATCAAATGTCAGCACAGACAGTAGGCACGAAAGGCCGACTGATAATTACTTTCGCACAGGTTTTTTCTTTCACAACTTTACGGATAAAAAAAACTGTCACATTGTAATGGCAGATGGTTTCGCTTTGAGGTTGCAGGTCGTTTTTGTCTTGCTAAGGTCTGTATTTGTGATTATATGCAAGTACATATGTATGAAATGGTTTTACATAGCGATTCGGGAGTAAGCAACTAAAAGGGTATTATGTTGTTGTTGTGTAGTTGGAAGTGACATAGGTAGGTTGTAGAGACAGGCGTTAATTAAATTAAGTGCAATCCGCTCACACAAGTGCTTTTTGCTGTACTAATTGGTCAGAGATATTTCCATTGGGACTAAGTATTTGGCCCACACGGCCCATTGGCATTGCCTAATTTTAGCGAAGTATGAGGGAATGGAAACATAAAATTCACTTTTTAGCTTTACAAGTTTGTTGTTCCCGAAAAGTGGTATCCTTGAGCTCATCACTCTCGAAACCTGTCGCTTAATGTTGTCGGCGGCAGCCAAGTTCAACGGAGTGAAAGGAGTACGCCGTACCGAACTTAGCAGAGGTCTTCAGTACCATTCCACTTGCAACTCACAAAGAAGAAGTCTGAGTAACTTATCAAGTCTACTCGACTATGAAAGTTGGTTTGGTTGCCATATTTTTGGTTTAATTGCCAGGTGGCTGAAAGCGCCTGCTTGTCTTGCCAAATAAAGCCGCGCATTAAGCTGGCACTTCTGTTTACCAATGATTTATTGACAATTGCCCTCAAATTATGCAATGTTACACCGATTTTATGTGCTTTTAGAAGTCTATCACATTTTTTTTATCAAAATCTTCTTTGCGTCTAACTGAGTTTTGCGTTTAACAATCTCAATATTCGTACGATTGCGCGCAAGCCATACGACAAGCTTAGGCATTCATCATTTTTATCACTCCCTAAATGTATGCTATAAATTTGTGGAGCAACAAGGCGTATTTAATACACTCCATTCGGAGTGTGTGTTCCAACCGCAGGCGAACAACCAGCGCACACACCTCAGATGCCGTTTCACTTCACCTGCATTTTGCGCTTTTGTCTTTGGACTTTTAACGACCGTTGTGTTTTGCGGTTTGGCGCCTTAAAGCGCGCTATGTACGCATCGTTCGGTGATATATGACAGCAACAAGATTCGGTGTGCGAGCTGAGCGCTTTAAGTGTGGCGGTCTATGCCTATTAAGTTGAAATTCCGTTGAGTGTCAAAATTATGCGATGCCATCGGCGTTGGTAATAATTTTTCAATATAACTCACATAAATTATGGCATTGTTAAAAGCCACGAAAACAATAAAAAATTTCGACGCTTTTCAGATTTAAATCGCTGCTACATTTTTATATTGAGGTGAATACATTGGTGAGTGATCCGACAAGTAAAACTAGGTGCAAAATGGAAATAGCACGGCACAGGAAAGTTAGTTATACTTGTTTAATTTTAGTGTAATTTCTAAGAAATCACTTCTAGGAGCAATTTTTATCTCCTATTTGCTTACTTGCCCCCAAATAGTGCTACACCTACCTATAGTTATACAAGAACTATAGGTTTCTCGTATGATCCAGTACTACTCCTCATATACTCATATTTTTCCTTTCAACCAGTGGAAATGATTGTGGCTCAACCACAGATATGTATTTTTATTTACTTTAAAGCATGTGTTCATATGGAATACTTTTTATTGGAGGCAATTCTGATTTTATATGCCACAGCGCTAAATTTGGCTTTTTAGTTTATTCTATCCGAATTTAATGTCTATCAAGCTATATGGAACTGCGTTACTTATAGTTAAGATGTCACACTAAAGTACAAAAAAAGACGAAGAACCTTAAGCGCTCTTGTGTCGACCCCTGGATCACATGTCGTTCATGCTCGTTCAGGGGATATTCTAGTCTATAAGCATGAATTTCAGGTAATATTTAAAGTGTCGTAAAAAAAGGAAATAAATATTTTTACTATCCATTTTTTATTAGTTATTTGTTAGTTTTAGAAGAGTAGAGAAAAAAATTAAAACTAAAAAAAGTAAAAAATTTCAAAAATTAAGGGCCAAGTGGGGGTCTTAAAAATTTCCACGTGACCATACCCCTGATTTCAACCCTCCTAGTTATCTGAAACCAGAAAGAAAAAAAGATTATTAAAAAAAAGATTTGAAAAAAAAAGGGTTTTTTTTTGATCACTTTTTCTGACTATTTCGAATTATTTTAAAAATAATACAAATAAAAATTTGGGGATGGGGCTAGTTCCAACCATAGACAAGCCTATAAAGAAGACCCTATAAAAAGTTTCAAGTAAATCGGTCCAGTAGAACCTGATAAATCGTGGGTATCGTTCCGAAAAGTCAGTTTTGAGAAAAACGCGTTTAAAGATTCCCAAAAAATGTCTCTTTGAATTTGAAAATTCCTCTTGTAAACATATTCTTGAATAGTTAAACTTTGCAAATATGAAAAATTTGGATTTTTTTTAATTTCTAGACTAGACACAGTAGAGTTAGGGCCTAACTCCTATCGCTTTACTATTTTTCTTAATTGCATGTCTTCAGCTTTATTTTAAGTACAATTATATTTAGTCTTCTAATTTCTGAGTTTTCCCGTGTTTGTACATCTAGCAGCACTCTCTGCGGGTTTTGTTCCCAGTCACTCAGCGAACATGAATCGGAATCCGTGATTAAGTGCTGGAAGCAGTAGTTGTTGTTCTTTTAATCTAGTCTATATAAAACTATGATCAAATTGAAAGGTGAATTTTGAGTTTTTCGAATCTTAAATTTTCTGTTATTGGTAGTACTGTTTGTGAAATCCTATGCTAAATCAAAATATCAAAATATTCATAGACTTCTGTCGATTCTGTAGGCTCTTAAAGTGAATTCTTTGATTTTTACTATATCTGAAATAATTGAACAAAGAAGTGCGATTAAATTTTGTTTGCGGAATGAAATTTCGACTGCAGAATTACTAAGAATGCAAAAAGGGCCCTTTGGGGATCAAACTCTGTCTTCTAAAAGTATTTATAAGTGGTATAACGAGTTCTAAGCCGGTCGAGAGAGTGTTGAGAAGACAAATTGGGCTGTGCAGAATGAGCTCAAAATCTCGAATGGTTACAAAAACACTCAAGTTTTTCGAAAAAATCCGTCGTGTTAACATCTGTGTAACAATGCTTTGTGATTTTTATGGAAAAGTTTGTTATTATGGCAAAGTATGGATTATTGTCCAAAGCAACGCTAGAATCTCTAATTGGAACTATAGCATATATGGTTGTAATGTTCTATTTACATAGGAGCTGGAAGACATTTATAGTAAAAATCAAGCTCACACCGAGCTCCACAATGTCTCAATTTGGCTTTGGGGGCAGAAGAATTGAGAAGGTCACAACGACCTTTGATCCACCTATAGAGATATGTGCAATGTTATGAAATATTTTGAGGATTTCTTTACTATGCTCCTTATTTTGCTACTCTAGGGAGAAAAAACTTGCCAATGTCCTCAAAGAGCTCAAATATAATTAAGTATCTTTAATCACCAAATCTTTACTCTGCCAAAAATGTGTTTTTTGCCCTACGAGTAAAAATAAATACACATTATAGGTTGAACAAATATTGTATAATCTAATTGGACAACCTTAATGTACAGTTTCCAGATTACATTGTACACATCGATGATTTTCAATATTTTCCTTTCAATAGCCAGCAATCTTATAAGCAAATATAGAACACTAAAGGACTGAAAAAGCCTACCATAAAGCGTTAAATTTTCGGCTTTTGATATTTGCTTTATTTTAAAAGCGATAAAATTGAAGTTTGTGAATGTGTCTGTGAGTGCTGGCCCTTGACAGATTATTTCTTACACGAAATCTTATTATATTAACCATTTATGGCCGACCTTTAAGCTATTTAAAACACACATATATAATAAGAGACTGCTTTGTGCATTAAATAACGGAAAATTACATAACCGTATTAATTATAGAGACACTGAAATCTCCCACGACAATTAAGCCACATTCCTTCATTCAAGGTTGGCACTGATTTCAATTTCAAATAATTTACAAACGATTTGCTTAGCTGAAAGGCCTAACCGAGCTGAGTTTTGTATGTGTGTTTGTGTGCAAAATTTTATAAATTTTATTGCTTTAATTAAAGCAAAGTGTATTTTTGTGAACATTTTCAAAACACTCATTTGGAATACTAAACTCGGGAATTTTTACGAAATTTGCATAATTTGATACACACACACACAAAAAAAGACTCACACACGCACACAAGCGCCTAGTAAGTCGCACGAGTTTGATGAGATATGCGTCTGAGTGGCGCGCGCGCATTTCGAATGCATAATTTGACTGCAAAGGCGGCGACATACAAATTAATGAATTACAAACAATAACAATGAGGCAAGAAAACAACGATAGATGAACGCACTCACGCACACACACACACCCGCACGCTGAGTGGTGTACGAATAGACGAGGAAGAATGTATGCAAATAGGCAGCGAGAATAATGAAATCTGTGCGTTTTAGGGTGGCGTGTCAGCAAGCGCGCGTGAGCGCCTAGAATTATGCAGCTATAAATAATACATACGCGCGACAAGGCACACACACACGCAGCCATGTGTATAGGCAATCATACACACACGACTTGTAACAAGTGCTGAGCATTGTACGGTTAAGTATGCCTACGTGCATTTGCCTTTGTGTGTATTATTCATTACTTTACACATATGAACTCGCGTTTTGTTTTGCCTTAACGCTGAGGCGTCGCGCTCAAATTGCTTACATTGTTGTTTGTGCGCGCTTAACTTGCTTGTATTTCTTTGAGAAACCGGCACGCAACTCGCAAATTTAAATTACGCCGAGGCGCCGCTTGTGCTGACATCGGGAACGACCTCGACGCACACACCCACACATAGGCGCTGATGAGTTTAGGCCAAACGAAGCATGGCAGAGTGAAATTTAGCAACATTTTCTTGGAATCAACAAGAACGGAGAGTTTAAACCGCACATGCCACATTTTACTCGCTTTCTTGAGTCAAGTTCGATAGAATTAAACGTTTTCCATGTTCGTGTACCTCGATTTAATCTGGATTTTAAACGACATTAGACAGAAACAAGCAAACATTGAGTATACAAAAACACATTTTCAATGTAACTCCGTCAAATGTTAGACGTCAGAAAAAAAGCAAAAAACTAGACAGAATTAATTTTTATAAATCGGCGCAATTTTTCATTCCGAACATGTGAGGAGCATATGTCTAGTCTTGTTTACTTGAACGCTTTGTATCCACCTACATACAGGTACATATGTATGTGCAAACATTCCAAGTATGCAGACTCATTTATGTGCGCTCGTTCCACCTTTTTGGCGAGAACATCTTTACTCTCTCCCCACTGGGCTTTAGATAAGCTGTAATCCGCCAGCTCGTTTTAACAAAATTTTGTATCAGTGTCTACTATCATATTTACCTGATTCATTTTTAACCCTCAATATTACAAGTGAGTGGGAGGTACACATGTTTATGTTTTTGCGGCCAAAAGTAAGACTTTGCAAGAAATTATATGTAAGTGTGATGCATAATTATGCCTATAACTTAGCTATTTTTGTTCTTTTGATGAGTGGTGAGTGATAAGCGGAGTCTCTCCATATGAACTCAGTGTTTTGGGGACTTATAAACTCAGCGCTTAGTGCCACCATTTCCATCATTAAAAGCTTGCAACTTGTTTGTATTACGAGCTGAGGAGTGCATTTCTTCGTAGATATTTTTCTGCTCTTTCTAATAATATTACATTTTGAGCTATTCTCCATGTCGTGTTCTATACAGGGTTTGCCCGGGAAGTAAAATGACTGTTTTTCCTCCGCTGCGACTATACTTCGGAGTGTGCGCACACCGACTGGATTCGGTAGAGGGCGTCCCTACCTAACGAATGACCGGCTGGCCAGTTGTCTCCGAGCACCTGGAGAGTTAGGAAAAACATTTTCGCGTGACGTGTTTCGGTGAATGTGCCAGCCGAAAATGCAGCGTTCGTTAGAGCAGAGGTACGCGATTAAATTCTGTGTGAAATTCGGTAAATCTGAGACAGAGGCGTTTAATATAAGCAAGGAGGCTTACCCAGTTGTTGCTTTAGCAATAAGTAGTGTGTTTCGGTGCCAACAGGCCATTTTAAAGGAAGAGGTCGCTGATGAAGACCAGAAGAATGACCAAATCCAAAGTGAAAACCACATTGTCTTTTTCGACATCAAAGACATCGTCCACCATGAATTAATTCCTCCTATAAAAACCGTCAACGCCAAGTTTTACGTGGAAGTCTTTAAGATACTCAAATGATGGGTTAATCGGATCCAGCCGATTGGAAGTTATATCACGACAACGATTTGGATCACTCCGCCTTTCTTGTAAACAGATACCAAACCAAGGCCGGCATCCCAATCTTTCCGCAGCCGCCTTACAGCCCAAATGTGGTCCTCCCGAGACTTTTTTGTTTCCTTGCCTGAAAAGGCCGATGAAAGGCAAGCTTTTGAGAGGACAGAGGGGATTCAAGCAGCCTGCACCTCTGCTCTCAAAGTTATTCTGAAGAATGCCTTCCGTGGCACCTTCAACGCTTAGAAATCGAGGAGGCAGCGTTACATCGACGCAGAAGCTGTCCATTTTGAAAGTTTCTTAAAGAATTGTAACGGTTGGTTCAATAAATTTTTTAAATTGACTCAGTCCTATTACTTTCCGGACAAATATAGAATAAATATTATGTGACCTCAGAGTAATGATAACTTAAAACAGTCCATTTTCGAACCAAAAATTCGAAACCAAACGAGATTTATACAACCATCTAATAAAATGAGCGCATCTTCTACCATTCTCTAGTAACTCTATTAACGAATCAGACCTGACAGCAAACTAATACAACAGTGCTCTGTAAACATTCTATCGAAACAATATGACCTGTCCCACTTTAAATACACCTAAGGTTCCTTGGAAGAAATACAACTATCAGAATACAACAATCAACATCCATCTATGAACACAACAAGGTTCTATTAGAGAAGCGGTTGCCGATAAACATTGATGAATTCTCCAAAAGTAAGTCACCTTGTGGTCAAAGAAAAGCTCGTAGTGATCGTTCAGATCAGTGTTGAGGCCACGTCATTCTGCATAGTTGAGTCTGTCTTCGAAGGAAACAATGCAAATTTTGCGGTTGGATTTGATCAGGCATCCGTATAAGATCGCACTTGCATACGAACTTAAGCCAACAGACAAATTGAAGCGCCGTAACTTAGCCGTTTAGGTGCAGGAAACAATGAAAGCCAAAGACGATATTTATCGATAAATAATCATCACATCCGAGGTCTATTTCTGACTTAATGGGTAGTGATATCTTCGTATGGTTTAGGAAATGCAATAGTGTCTCTAAAAATTCGGCCTTATTTCTTTTGGAATGAGGTAGAAAATGCTATTACCATCAAGCGAGCGTTGTAACATGATGTTGACCGAATTTTTTCCCACATTTTTGATGAAATCGACACGAACGTTCTTTATTGTATTCCATGTCTAAACATGAATACATTGCACGCAAAGTTTGGCGTCTCATTAATTTCAAGAAATCGCTCAGGCAAATAGACGCTAAGATCAGGAAACTTAACGCCTCTATATTGTTTTCTCTGGGGTATGTTAAGTCAAAGGCTTACGCCAATCAAGCAGCAATGCCCAAGAAGCTCTAAGGCAATATTCAGCCGTAATTGCAGCCGAAATACCGCACAGGGTCATTTGAAATTGGCGTAAACGGATGGGGATATGCAAACGGAACCGCGATGGCAATTTGATCGTCATTTTGCTTAGAAACGGAGTAAAAGTGTCTGCATTACAAAGAAAGAACCCATTTTAGGCAAAGAGAATTGGTTTATTAGTTTAGGATTTCGATTTTCTGCTATTCTAATTTTTCTATTAGTGCTCGTAAATGGGTAAGCCGCATTACAAATATGTAGTTCCGCGTATTAAAAAGAAAAATTGCTGTTGCTGCTATTTTCCAATAATTCCAGTAATATTAACGTTTGCATTTCGCAGATTTTTTGCGTGATTAGTTTGTTCATTTTCTCTCGCCTACATTGTCCGCTTACATAACTCACGCAATACGCAATATTTAGCAATTCTGCGCATACAACCATATCATATGTACATATGTATGTACGCATATCGGTAGGACTACTGGATTCCGGGAACTGTCGACCAAAATTCGAAAAAAACAGTGTTCTGCGAGTAGTGCTGGTAATCAGATTACAATGTTTGCAATGTACTTCCTTGAATGTGCTCGCGATTGTGCGCGTCCACTCCCTCTTCTCATCTGTGTGCGGCAAATGCAAACTTTTCTTGCGAACTCAGGCACTAAAAGTAATCGAAAAGCATTTTCTGCAGCCACATTCACACACTTCGCTACCACTTTCGACTGCGATTTACTAACGCAATTCGGGAAGCACAAAAACAACAACATGCAGAGCAAAAACATGACCAAATCACTTTTGCTTGCCACTTAAACAAAACGAAGCGGGAAGTCAGTGTGGAAAAAATTTAATAAAACGAATTGCAGTGAAAGCGTCGTTTGCCAGCGCATACGCGTACAGGACATGTGTGTGTGTGTGTGTGCATGTGAGATGAAGTGCTGAGAGCGGGTAGTAAGTTTCAGCGGAAAACAGCTGGCGGCTTTTGTGGGTGCCGGAAGTGTGCGCGAATGTGTCCCTACACCATAGGCTGACGCTTGTTTTTGTGGTTACGCACTCACCGTATTCCGTTTGCTGGCTCCTTTTATTTATTTATCTTATTTAACATTTGTTATTTCTTATTTTGTTTGCTTGAGCTCTTGTAGCTTGCCCAGCGGCAAGAAATGCTAACTTTCTTTGAATTTAATGATATGGAAATAATTATTGATTTCAATTTCAATAATCTCAGTCATCCCAGCTGGCAAGGAGGTCGGTCGGTGTGTGGGTCTATTGATGGGTCACATGGCGCCTACGCACAGTGGTTTCGTTTCGACGGCTGGATGCTGTTGTTGAAAATGCTTGAATTGAGTTTGGAAGGGGAAGGTGTTTTGCTGCTTGGAACAAGCTTTATTTGCATTGTTTGCACTGTTTTAACAGAATTTATTCTTTCATTGCTTCACCACAAGTTTTTAAATTCTTACAACCGGTTCCTTCTCTTCTTTGTTTTGTTTTTCTTGGTCGAGAGAGGACTTTACTTCTCAATTGCCTACTAGTCCGAGTTTCAACGAGCATCTTCTGCGTTGAAACCCTCAATTTTGTTCAACGGAGTGAGGCATCGCTTATGCTGACTTGTTGTTTGTGCTAAATGCTTTCCCGTAATTGTTTCTCGTTTTCCAATTTTGAGTCCAACAGTGCCGACTGTTTGTTTGATGACAGGAGATATTTCGTCTTGTCCAGTCTGGAAAAAGCAGAACTTAAGTCCCTTGTCTGAAACCTCGTTTGATCTCGAACGACTAGGAGAGTCCTTCCCGATCATGACGGAGCTTTTGGTATTGCTCAACGTCAGTTTAGTTTTGTGTGGATACCAAATTCAGACACCGCGTCATAAAGGCAGCTCCTTTTCGTGCTGACAAAAGCAGCTTTAAAATTGACGTAGAGGTGGAGTGGACCGATTCTCTTTTCACGGGTCTTCTCCGAAATTTGGAATACCTGGTCAGTGGTTGACTTTGCAGGCCTAACGCCACACTGATAAGGTCCATCGGTTTGTTGACGGTGGGCTTTAACCTTTCTTACAATATGCTCGACAGAACTTCGTATGGGATGTTGAGGACACTTATTCCACGGTAGTTGGCGCAGATTGTGGTCTCCCTTTTTGTGGATTGGGCAGAACTCCATTAAATTCCAATCGTTAGGCATGCTTTCGTCCGACCATATTCTACAAAGAAGTTGATGCATGCTCCTTATCAGTTCTTCGCTGCCGTGTTTGAATAGCTCGGCCGGCAATCCATGTTCCCCCGCCGCTTTGTTGTTCTTCAGACGAGTAATAGCTATTCGAACCTTTTCATGGTCGGGACAATGGAACGTCTGCTTCATCGTCATCGATTGGGGAATCGGGTTCGCCTTCTCGAATCGTTTGATGCGGACGGTAAGTATGGAAGGGCGACCAGTCTGCCATCAATTCTGGCAAAACTATTCGTTTGAACTTTATTGAAGAAAGAATGATGGAGCTAGGGGTGCTATTGTAATAATTTAGGGATTGTCCAAGCTTTCGATTAGCGGATTTTGTACCACAAATCTCACCAAAGTTGTGCCTTAGGGATCAAGTGTGATTTAGGATTTATAAAACTAAAAACATAAACAAAAAATGCCTAATTTTTGACAAAGAATCCCTAAAACTGACCAAGGCAGTTTTATGAGACTTATAAATACGATATGCCCTTAATTATAGAGAATTCTTGTGAAATCGTAACCACTGTGCGTGATTGCAAAGTTGCGGTTTTGTCAATTTAAAAATTTTCTATTCAAGGCTATAAATCAATGAGCAAACAGGCGTGGTATAAGCCTAAGCATAGACGTAGAAGCTTTTATATGTGATTTTAAGCAAATATAGGGTGCGTCATCTAATACAACAGATCAAACTGAGTAAGCGTGTTATATATACTCCAAACTCCTTCCTGTTTTCGTCTGATTTAACTGGCTCAAGGCAAGCATTCGCACTGAAATCAACGGTACATGCACGCAGGTGTTCGAAAAATGCGTCAAAATAAAACAAACGATTTTGTACTTCATTGCCAATCGAAGTTTCATTGCTGACCTAAAATTTGGCGCACCCTGTATATACTTATAATATCTTCATTCTGCTGTAGGCTTGTATGTATGGCAAAATAATTTTATGTATGTATGTACTTGAGCTGATTTTTTTCTAACTGATTTCATATTTCTCAAGCATTTCACACATTTACGCATAAATTGAGCGGATAATTTCCGCCAGCTGGCATATTTATACGAATTGGGTATGCAAAAGCTGCGGCAGATTTGTTTCATTTTTAAATTTTGTCGACTTTTCTCAATTGCGTTGCTTGCTCTGCTGGATTCTTTCCTTCAGCCATATAACTGGATGTATGCGTGTGTGTAAATGGAATTATGTGTGTGTACGTGTGCTGTGGAATCGTTCAACTAAACACATGCGCTGCTGAGAATTGCCTAAGCAAGTGTTAACGGTGAACAATTTTATTAAAATTTCCGTCTTTATTTGAGTTCACATTGACATTAGTGTGCGTCTACACACACACACATACATTTAATTTATAAATTTATTGAAGCAAACATTTTAATTCTAAATCTGTGTTATTTTGCATATTTCAAAAGCAAATACGCAAAAGCTCACTCTCATTTTCCATAAGTTATGCAATTAAGTCAACACGGAGAAGAAGTGTGATACTTTATTTTGGGAAAAGCACGTGTTTACTGTGTGAAAATGTTATTTTCGGATTCGTGTTTTTAATTTATTTATTTGTGATGAAAATATTAATAGCGTTTGCGGAAGCTCCAACAAATCTCTTATTCAATTTCGTTTTGGAAGCTTTGAAGCAATAGTAACGAAAGGCAATATGCAAAAAGTAGCTCTTTATTAAAGCAAAATAACAGTATAATTCCTATATTTGAGCGATTAAGTTGCAATATTATATTTTTGAGAAAAAAATTGATGGGAGCTTAAGTCGACTTAATATTTAATCAATAAAAGAAAGTATGTGATTGAAGTAGAAAATATAATAGACTAGTCCAAAAGCCTCTAAAATGACAAAAAACAAAAAAATGCATAATAGATTAGAGCCCATCGGAAACGAGAGATAAAATAACAAGCAATAAAGAAAACGTAATTTACGGTCGATCTGAGTTGGTGAACAAAAGGAAGGGAGGGGCATGGTTGAATTTTTAAGAGTTAAGTATGGCTTATCTGGATTTCCGACAAAACCACAAGTCCTATAGAGACAAGTTATATGACAATATTGTAGTTGATGAAAAGATCTGTAACTTTTGTTAATAGAAATTTTTCACATAACCTCAAAATTATTTTGAGTTATTCAAATAATCAAGTTTGTGGGGTTTTTATTCAATTGTTCGAGCACAGGGCTGTGATTTTTTTTAACTAATTAGATTTAAAAATTTTAAATCAAATTTTAGTATTTAATTATTCACCCAACTTTAAAATTGTCTAACTAAAATTCAAAAATCAAAATTTCTGTTTGCAATTAAATTTTCCATTTTTTAATACCAAATCCGCAATCAGCATAATATAAAATTGAATATTTAACCCAATTTATTTGGAAATAAAATTTAAAACTCAATTTTTTAATTCTAAAATGGGAATTAGATTTTTTTTTTTTAAATTGGAGTAAAAATGTTATATAATATTTTCTAGGGTTTCATGGGTTTCCTCGGGTAAAAAATAGTTTTTTTTTTAAATCATTTTCTCACTTTAAAATGGAATATTTTGTTAGAATATTTTATTGTTACGAACATTCACTACTAATAAAAAATTTTGAAATTTTTCATGAAGACTATAGGTGTGTCACCGCCCTATTTCGTGAAACCCCATATCTCGGGACCCGACCAACCGATTTCGACTAAATTTAGTACTTTTCTAGCATTACTATGTTGCAGTGGAAAATAGGCAAAATCGGACAAGAACCACGCCTACTTCTCATATAACACATTTTAAAACTCTATTTGATTCCTTAACTTTCCTGTATAGAAATTAAGAAGTAATTAATATAACGGAATAAAATTTTGCAGTAATAATATCCTTAAGTACGGCATCTTTTGACCAAAAATTGTCCAAATCTAATCAAAACTGTTCAAGACCCTACGTACGGAATATGTGGACCCTAGTATCCATAGCTGACTTTTGACCGAAAACATCGGTTAATGTGTGAGACATACAATTGAAATTCGAAGATAATTCTTCCCTGACAATGGTATGTCTGTATGTCAAAAATTGGTCCAATCGGAACAATAATTCCCTGAGCCCCCATATAAATATTTAATATAAAGATTTTTGAACTTCCAGGTGACTTTTATATTGAATATATCAGCCAATGTTTGATTTATCTCAATGAAATTGGGTGAGCGTGTTTTCATCTTTGTACAAAAAATGGATAAATTTGAACGAAAACTTGACCTAGCCCCCTTATAACCATTACCAGAATTTTCGAATATCCGGCTGACTTTGCCCCATATGATTGGTAATTGTATCTGAGGTTATGAATAATATCGGTTCGCTACTAACCAACTCCCATATACATATAATGACTTCCGATTTTCTAATAAATCTTATGCCAAATTTTTCGCCGAGTGTATGAGTTATATAGAGTATTTGTATACAATTTTGTAAAACTTCTTAGATTCCGTTCCTCTGGTTGACGTTTTACATCTTAAGGGGCCTTTTACCAATTAGGCGATTTTCGTGAAAATTTTTTTTAAAAGAAAGTACGCGATTGAATATTTCGAACATATTTGAACGTAATAAGGTATGTTTTCAGCAATATTTTAAGATTTTTTTTTTACAAAAATGTTAAAAAATAAGGAGTTATGGGCAGCCTTCGGAGGTGGAAAAAAAGTACCAGAACTGCTGGCCTGATTTCGGCCGAATGAGTGGCTGAAATAAAAAAAAATTAAAAGTTTATTTAAATCTAAGGATATTTCCTATACAATGACCTACGATCTTTGAAAAATATCAAAAATTAACAAACTGGCGTAGCTTTGAAAAAATAAATCGTTTTTTTTTTTGTAGGTAAAAAATGGTCGATATTTAAATGCCAAATTTACAATTTTGAACCAATCAAAAAGATCGTAAGTCATTGTATAGTAAATGTATTCAGAAATACTAAGTTTTAATTTGAAGTCGATCGGTTAATTTCTCGTTGAGTTATGACGCCAGCAACTTTGAAAAATGTCGTTTCGAGAAAAACGCGTTTAAAGTTTCACTTACATATGTATATGTTTGCACCTCCGAGCAGTCGCTCTTTAGAACGCAGCTATCCAAAAACTATTCAAGACAAGACCCTCCCGATTTCACAGGATATTTATGGAAATAAAAGCTATCAAAAAAGCAAATGGAAAAAAAGTGTCACACTGGTATATCTCCTGGCTTTAATTGCAAGAGTATAAAATTTTCGGTTGCACCCGAACTTAGCCCTTCCTTACGTATTAATTATAATTTTGGTATTAACATTTTTTTATTTTTCCGATTTTTGGAGTTAAATTTTTTTTTACTTTACAATCTGGTATTTGGAATTCAAATTTATTGTTATTTCATTGATTCGGCAATTGAGGTTAGAACTTCTTAAACTATTATAAGTTAAGATTTTAGGTATTACATAATAAAAAAAAAATAATTCAACTGTTGATTCTAAGATTTTTAACACATAACTTGCAACCCTTCTATGTAGCAACATCTTGGGAAAGTATTAAAAGAATTTAGAATGAGAGATAGTAATGGTTAAGTGCATTTTTTTTATCGTTAAAAGCATTCATCGCAGAAATTCATTCGATAATGTTCTTAAAATTCAATAATAATTTTTATTTTAATCTGTAAAGCGTTCTTCTGAAAAACACAAGAAAAAATTTAATTTCCGCTGCACCGAAGCTAATATACCCATCACAGGTGCATTTCTTTTAGTAGCTATGAGGATTGAATAAATATTTTAGAAAATAACCTGTGTCAACTTTGGTGAAGATACTTTGTCAAATATGAATAGTTTTCCATACAAGAACTTAATTCCGATCGTTCGGTTTGTATGGCAGCTATATGTTATAGTGCTCCGATATTCGCGATTCCGACAAATGAGCAGCTTCTTTTAGAGAAAATGACGTTCGAAAAATTTCAAAATGATATCTTAAAAACTGAGGGACTAGTTCGTATATAAAGACAGACGGAAGACGGACAGACGGACGACACAACGAGACATGGCTAAATCTACTCAGCTCAACATACTGATCATTTAATATATACTTTATAGGGTCTCCGACGCTTCCTTCTGGGTGTAACAAACTTCGTGAAAACCTAATTACCCTGTTCAGGGATAAAAATAAGTTGAAGTTTAGAAGTTAGAAATACGAGAATACTTTTCCAGCTAGACAATTTTAAAAATTCTATGTTTCATGTTAATCTGTAAAGCGTTTTTCTAAAAAGATAATTGTTTGTCTAATCGAAATGTAGGAAAAACGTCATTTCCGCGTGCAATCAACAATATTTATTAATAGTCATCCGACAACTTCAATGTAATTCAATCAAAAAGTGGTTTCACACTGCGGTTTGCTTATAAATAACACAACGCATAAATTTACTTCATTAATTAATAAATTTATTAATTTGATGAGCCAGTATTTGCACAGGTATGTACGCACACATTTGGCATGCACTGTGCTTGTCAACTGCCGACATATATGCCATTTTCCGCTTAATTACTTTTAAAGCAATTAATTTGCATTGGAGGTGTAAAAATATGAAATCAAACAGAGTTAACGCAATGAAGGGCACTCAGCCATACGCAAACATAACTGCAATCAAATCAAATGTACTTTATCACGCACACAAACAAGCGCAACTCGTTGAATACATTACATAAGGTTGTCCAAACTGTTTCGGGTGACAAGTCGTCGATGCAATTTATTCAATTGCCCAGGCAAAGCGAAACAGATATAAAATCTCCAGTTGCTCTATTCGATTTGATGCGATTGTTTGTCTGTATATGTGTGTGCATGTGGTGGTGTGGTTTCTTAGAACAAATGCTAATGATTTTGAGGTCACATGAGAAGCACACTACTCGCTCGCCTGTCTGCACACAATTAATACCACACTCACACACACACAAGCACACCATTACAAATGCGATTTATAGCGCCTGCTCCCACTTTCTTCACACTATGTGCCCCCGCCCGGCGCACTTTCACACCCAGCACTTAATTTCACTTCAGCTCACTCTCAGCACTCGCACCATTCGAGTTGTTCGAGTTGCGTCGTGCCACAAAATCACACTTATGGCTGCTTAACACACAAGTAAATATATTGCGCTCACTTTGCGGCGGCGCTGCACTTGCGTGGTGCGGCGGACAGAAGTCCTTGAGACACAAGTCGAAACCAAATAAATGAATAATTGATTTGATAGCAGTTTTCGGTGAAGCCAGCCCACACACGTACACACTCACACGTAATTGGCTAGCAGCAAACAATAAAATGAATAACAGGAATCGATGACACAGCAAACAGTTGCAAGCACACACACACACACACACAGCGACGAAGTGCGATAAATGCCGACAGGCGCAAAGAAGCTTTCGACGTGATTTCCTCGGTGTATCGCGTCACACACACACACACACATGCATACACAATTGCTGACAGCGCATATATGACACTCACACACACTCGCACATACGCTCCGCATCAACATACTCGTAGGTGTGTGTAAAAATCGCTGTTAATCTGTGCGATTAGACGCTGGGTTTCGGCTGCTGCCCGGCGGTTTGGGCTGCCAGGGTGGCCATTTAATTTATTTCCGTTTGGTCAATCATGCAATTAAATGTCAACAAGACTATAATCAAGTACTCGAAGTAAACTCGCCTCAAAACAAACAAGTGTTGCATAAGAAAGTGATGATATTGAGTGGCTCCAAGTGTATTGGTGTTAATGCAATGAGTGAAGACGTGCTTTAGTGGGCGGGGAGGAGTGGTTGCAGAATTTTCAATAATTGTAAAGCTATTATCAATAAGTTATGGAATTTGTGGGCAAATTAATATAATATTATTAAAATAGCAGAAAAGTTGTAAGAAGGAGTGAGGGTATAAGAAGTAAGAAAAAATAAATTAAAAATAAGAAAAAAAAAAAAAAAAAACGTAATCTTAAACTGCAAAGCAGCTGCCGTAACTTAACTTAAGAGCTGCATTTTTTAAAATAAAAGTAAATGTTAAAGAGCGTAAAAATGTTTAACGTGATTCTAATCGACTAACTTGTATCACAGCTGTAAGCTACTGTAGTCGGATCCGAACATTGTTAACATTGTTGCTTAACAATATATTCCAATATGCACTTATTATTGTGTGCAAAATTTCAGATTCATATCTCAAAACTGGGGGATAATATATAGAGACGGACATGGCTAAATCGACTCAGCCCAAATAACAGCGAATCAAACGTGCCCCCGATTTTTTTCTGCAGTTTGATTTGGTCTACCAGGCAGGCAGAGGTATAGCCTCTGAGTATAGTTTGGGATATGCACCAGGGAATCGTTTTCGGAGAAAGTCAAAATACGAACGCTTCTAAAAGGAAACCAATGATAAGATCTTTCGCTGCAGGATCATCAAAAAAAGGTGATAATGTCCTCTAAAGAGGCAAAGGTGGCAAATCTGAGCAGCCGCAAAATAGTCAAACTGCCAATATTGTTTGGAAGCGGGATGACTGGACATATAAATCGACCCATGTGTGGTCTTGTATCAAAGCGATGCTGGTACCCCTCTATTCGAAATGATAAAAATACCCCAAAAAGACCAAAAAAAGGAAGCCCAAAAACATAGGGCATACAGTGCAGGGAAAACATATAGTAAGGTGACTAAAATCATGCACAAACACAAATCGAAAGATAAGCCCGAAGGCAAAAAATGGGTAGAAGTAGTAAGAAAGAAGAAACCGATCGAGAAGAGAATTAGATTATTTTAAAAAAAAACGTAGGAATCGTCTTATGTGGATATCCAAAAGAAAATAAAACATGAAAAGAGGCCTTAAAGAACTTGGTTTAAACGTGAGGTACATCAGAAAAATCCTCAAAGGAGACCGGCCAGGAAAATTCAGGAAAATTGAAAAATGATATCGCTCACCATAGGAGAATCTAAGTGTTTTCTTCTCTCCCACAACTTTATCCAATGGTCCCGTGGGAAAGACATGATATAGGAGTAGATTAAGCTTAGCAGATTAAGTTCCCGGCTTTCGATGCATCCTTCTACTACAAAAATAAAATATTGTTTCATTGGTGTTCACAGATGGTAAGTCTCATCTTCAGCAACAACACCTTTTTCTTTGTTTCTCTTCTTTTAAAGATTTCCATCATTTTCAATCAGCCAAGAACTGAAATTTTTATTTTGAATTTAATAATGGCAGATCTCAGGCATAAAAAGTAGTTCATATATGCTTAAAAATGTTTGCCAAGAGACAATCCCAAGAACGAAAGGGACCACTCACCAGGACACATATGTAATTGCAGATGCCACCCTACGCTTCTTCTTTCCATAGATTTGATTCAATTCGCTGTTAAGGCTTTGGAAATTGCTTCGCTGCTCCCGCGCGTAAAAAAGGATTTGAACCGCTTCGTTGTTATGTGTCGGGAGGCGCGACACCTGCTGCGCAATCAATTTTCACGCCTTTCGCAATCATTGTTCTTCGTTTGACTGCGTGAGTGACAGCGCTCTCAATTGACGTTGTGCGTTGGCGTCAAAGCGCCCAAAACCTTTGAAGTGGCAGCCTAGACAAATGCCACTGTAATTGTTTTTTTGAACTTATTTGAAGTACAGCAAAAGAGAGATCTGCGAGTACAAAGAGTAGATAAGAGCTGGTAAAGCAGGGAATGGTTTAGTATTTACTTTGCTTACTGAATTTTATTCCAACAACAAATGGTAAAACAATTTCCAGATGTTGTTTGGAAGTAGGGATCATTGAGTTTTTATGAGGGTACCTGCTGGCGACGTTTAACCCACTTTCAACCAAAGCACATGGATCAAAACAATGCGTTGATCAGCGCCCACCATAAAAAATATGGATCCAATTGGTCATATGAGGGGACACCTATTTCACCTTGGTCAGGTTCGAGGCCGATCTGAAACCTTTGCCGTGCTGTGGGTCCGCCACTTGGTGCAGTGCGACTCCACGTTGAACTGAATTAGTAATTCTATCTGCCTTTATGTTCAAACACATCTGGGCTGTAGGGCGACTGCAGGAGGGTTGGGATGCCGGCCTTGGTTAGCAGTTTAAATGAAAAGCGGCGCGTTGTCGTAGCGCAACTTTCAATCGGCTGCTAAGATTTGACGGACCCTTCGTTTGAGTCTCTTGAGGACTTGCACGTAAAACATGGAGTTTTCGGTTTGTTCAGGAAGAACAATTCATGATGGATCATGTCTTTGATGTCAAAAAAAAATTGAGCATCATTTTCTCTTTGTATCTGCTTATTCATAAGCGACCTCTTTCCGGCTTTCCAGAAAGGCCTGATGCCACCCAAACATACCACTTTTTGCTATGGAAACATCTGGGTAAACCTGCTTGATATTTCAAACGTCTCTATTGCAGATTTACCGAGTTTCACACAGAATTTAGTCACGTACTCTGCTCTAACGATCGCTGCATTTTCGGCTTGCACCACTCACAGAAACACATCGCGCGAAAAAGTTTGTCCTGACTCTTCAGGTGCTCGGAGACAACTACCAGCCGCTCGTTCGTTAGCTAGGAACGCCTTCTACAGAATCCAGGTTGTGCGAAGTACAGTCGCGGCGGGAGAAAATCAGTCCTATTACATTTCGGTCATTTCCTGTAGAACTGAGGCATGATTGGTACGTTATCAAGGTTTTATTGGGTCTAAACATTTTCTCTAGATGCCTTGGAGTCTCAATTCGAATGCTTTTGAAGCACTCAAGGTTAAAATAATTTACCGAATTTAAGCTCGAACAATGTTAAGAAATCCCAAACTCTGCTCCCATTTATCTATACAATTCAACATTTATTCACTCACTTGTTCGCTTGTCACGGTGTCATCAAAGTGTAAGCAAGTGGCAAGCCGCGTTCTAGCTTTGTCGTGCAAGTAACTTAGCCTGCCAGCAAATGGAAGCGTAAAATAATATTAAAAATGTTGTTTGCCCTCAAAAGTCAAGGATACTAAAGTCTTCACATACACACTCTCACTTACCCACGAACACTTTACGAACATCCGCAGCACTTTGCTTTGAGCTCATGTGTTGGATCGCACATTTACGAGCATATGTTCGTATGACATAAAATAAATAAACAAGCCACAAAGCAGCTAGGAATGTCCACGCCGCCAAGCAGCCAAGTAACGCCTCGAGTGTGGTGCTTGCGCACATTTGCCGGGGCCGCAACCAAACCGCCGTTGACATTACGCTCTTCTATCTTTGATTTCCACAACAGATTTTCACAGTGAAGGCAAAGACGCTTTCAACTCGCTTTTATGCCTTCGATTAAGATATCCTGCCGTGAACTGGGCCGCCGCCGCCGCCGTTGCCGCTGATCCTTGGCCTTGCTTATCAGATTTTTAAGTCGCCGTTGTAGCGATTTACCGCGCTGTAGCTCGTTCTTTTGCCACAAATACACATGTATGTGTCCAAGTGTACATGTGTTTTCAGTCGAGAGTGAGTGTGTGTGCGCGCTTGTAGGTTTGCTGCTTGTAGTTCACGCGCTTCCACTTCTACTTCGGCTTGTGTTTGCGCTTTTGCCTCGCCATTCAGTGCCACTTAAACACAAACGCCCACAAGCGCCCGCACACGCACACGCACTTGCAGCGGGTCGCAGGCGTGTATCCTTGAATGGATAACTTGACTTGTCTCGGCTGCTTTAAAGCGAACTATGTGTAGCTGTCGACGCGGCAGCGCGGGTTGGCGCCGCTCAGCATCTGCTTGGCATTCGTTTAAAGCACTTTGCGTACTTGATCCCTACGATTTAGTACACATATGTAAGCTCACATATCCATGAATATTTGGCTGAGTGTGTGTGTGTGCGTGCCTCCTCCACATACGCGGCGAGCGTTTACTTGTGTGGGGGTGTGCGTGTGCCTGCGTTGCTGTGAAAGCTTGTCGCTTGCTGCTTAAGTTGGTCTTGTCTTGTGTCGTAATGTCATGATTATATCCGCAGCCAAGCCAAGCTGTGCCACATCTAGTTGTGGAAGCTTTGCCGCCTTCCGCTCGGCATAGCCGCCATGTCAGACAGCTCTATGTCTATATGCACGCCAGTCCTTTGCGGATCCGCTTCTTTATAGTTGCTTTGTGACATCTTCTTTCGCGGCTTCTGCCTCAGCTCCATCTTCAGCTCGAGATGCAAGCTGTGTGTGTGTTCAAGGCTGTGCGCATGTGAGTATGTGTGCGCAGTTGTTGCATGCCGCCTCCATCGCCTAAACTGTCTGCTGCTGGCGCTGACTTGTTGTTACTTGTTGTTCTTGTCACTGCCTCTGCCTCTGTCTCCGCAGTGCTTGTAGTTGTTGTTGCTCTTTTAACTGCTGTTATCGCCCTTGTTCTGGGGTGTGTGTTTGTTGCAAGTTCACAACCTCATTTCCGTAATCTTGTAAACAACTTAAAAGGGGCGGGCAGAGTGTGCGACAGGCTGCCTGGTAGGCAGCGGCGTTGCATGGAGAGGGTTGACCCAGTGCTAGCAGCCAGTTGCTATGCCGCATTACTTTGACATATGAGCGCGTAATTGCTCACATACTTGCAGGCGTAGAAGTGTACTTTGCTTGTAAACATGTCATTTTAGCTACACGCCGGCGTTGTGTGCGTAGCGAAGTGCGAAAGCGAAATACATAAATTACTTCCACTTGTCATTAATTAAAGTCGTTTTAAAGTTTTCTTTTAATTTTAGTTAAGTTAAGTTAAGTTGAGCTGAATTAAGTTGAGTTAAGTTAACTTAAGATTAAGTTAAGTTATTAAGTTAAGTTAAATTAAATAAAGTTAAGTTAAGTTAAGTTAAGTTAAGTTAAGTTAAGTTAAGTTAAGTTAAGTTAAGTTAAGTTAAGTTAAGTTAAGTTAAGTTAAGTTAAGTTAAGTTAAGTTAAGTTAAGTTAAGGTTAAGTTAAGTTAAGTTAAGTTAAGTTAAGTTAAGTTAAGTTAAGTTAAGTTAAGTTAAGTTAAGTTAAATTAAGTTAAGTTAGTTTGAGTTAAGGTATAATAGATAATTTTATTTATTAATTTTGATTATTTCTCTTCATGAAAAATTAAATTGAAAGTGCTTTAATAAATTTCAGTATACATATACATAGTATACAGTATCGTTAGACTATTGGAACTTCACGTGTTGGCAAAGTAAAGCTCGAGTTTGTGGAAGGAATCCTTTCATATGCACTTTGTTATGATTATGGTGAAGATAATCTTTAAGTAATAAGTTCTGATTGGTGTTAAATTATTCTCCAAAAAAGATGCATTCTTGTCTGAGGCAAGATCCTTAAGTGTGCTTTGGGAATGTAATAAATCATTGTACAAAGCATTTAGTTTAGAAAACATATGAAAGCGGAGTTGTTTGCAGGGTGTATTTCCTTCCTTTAAAGACAATAAAAATGAAACCGTACTGGAATGCATTAAGATAGTTATTGAATCGCCTCATGGGACAGTTTCATAACGAAACGGGCATAATTCCATCATTTGGGAGTCTAAAATTTCTTAGTACCTCCATTTGTCAGATTAAGCTTACATAGGAGATAGTAAGCTAAATCCAAATCTAAAAAAAAAACGAAAGAATTTAAAGTTAAAAGAAATACTATTTCCCACAATTTTGAGTTTGATCAGTATTTATCAATCATTCTGTGTAAGTTTTTCGCGACGCGAAATGTTTATCCAGTAAGAACATATTTAGGGAGTCTAATTATCACGACCACCAAGTGTCTTAGTGGCACAAAGCATTTAGTGAAGGTCGTGAGGTCATTGAAAACTTGCCTCGAGCATCCATCCACCTCTTTTAATGACGATAACATCGAAAAAGTTAAAGAAACTGTCATTTCGGCTGCAGTATGGATAGATATTATCAGTATATATTATGGTTAGTTATTTGGGTATAAAGAGCGTCAACGTTTCGCACTAAAAGACCTAAATCATTTGTAAAAATAATGTCGCGTAGAGGTCGTAGACGAGATGCTTGGCAGCGAAACTGAGGAATTTACATTTATAAAACGCTCCATTACTGGTGGCAGGACGTAGGCTAAAATTGGTTGAATGCACTTAGGGCCAAATTAGCCGAGGTGTATACCAAGTGTTTGGAAGTTTAAATTAAGCATTGACATGCTTGTATTAGTGCAAAATGTGATTATTTTGAAGGCGATAAAAAAGATGTCTTTTGAAATACTTGAAAATGAAATTTTCTTTGTCAGTCCGGGTCAAATGTGATCATATGGTAGGTATTGTCTTAAATGAGTCTATTTCGAAGGCAATAATATTGATTTGTTTCAAAATACTTGAAAATGAAGATCAGATCAGATATATATACATATGGTATATACATTTCGTTGTAAATCTACTGAATTCGTATACATAATTGCAGCTATAAAACACATTACCTCGCTACCAAATAGCCCACGAATGTTTCCTGATAACACAAAGGCAGTCCCACCAGTGATATCCAAACTAAATTATTGAATTGGGGCTGGCTTGTCATGTATAAAAACAGGTTTTCAATAATTTCTGTGATTTTTCTACAAGTTTTTCTTTTATCTCCATCTTCATCTTCCGTTATTCCTGATCACCAATACTTAAGATAATGATAACTTTTCCATCTCGCTCCTTATTCGCTTCGTCCGATTTGTCAAATCTCGAGCTGAACTCTAGAATATGATAGGCAGAGGATCAAAAAATGCAGTTACATAAATAGCAAGTAACGGTACTCTTTAACAAAGCTGATTTAATTGAAAACCTCTAAATTAGTTAACGTTGCGCAATGATGGCTAACTTGTGGAAACGCCCCCGAGCTCACTGCTACTTAGCTCCTGTGTATTTGCAGCTACACGTCGAAGATGTTGCTGTTGTATTTGCTTTTCTTTTGTAATCGTGCCACTACATATATTCAAATTTGCAGTTTGGCTGCGAAATAATTCAATTGAATTTGTGCGGTGTGTGTTTCCGCTTTCCATACGCATGTGTGCATGTGTGTGTTGTTGGTTTTGCACTGAACTTGCAAACAATAACAAGAAACAGCAGGCTATAACGGTAACAAAGGTGCACACGCTTCCTTTCGTATTGTATGCGTGTGTATCTGTGTGTGTTGGTAAGTTAGTCTGCACATATGGCCGAACAAGTTTGCTTCACGCAGAACAAACAATAAAAAAAAGCTTACGCGAATGTGTTAGTGGGTTCATGTATGTGTATATATTGTTCATAAATACTCGTTGGTTTCCGTTAGTAATGAACGAACTCGTGTAATTCAAACTTTCAAGTAATGAACTGCGGGATGCACGGCGAGGTACGCTTCGTGTAGTTCCTCCATCTCTTTCCTTCTCAGACTTTGCGAATTGAAAAAGTTGTTAGTGTCAGGATCACTTTCAGCATTATGGATAGGATTGTACGAATAAAGGAATATATGTTGGAGCGTGTGAAAAGAAGGCTGCGAAAAAATATGCGCAGAAACAGTTTAAGAAACCAAACTTCTTAGGCCAGTTAACTATTGGAGTGAGCGTACTGTCTCACTTAGGAGAGGTGTGTATAAATCTTTTTAAGGAAATTGTTAGACTGGAATAATCGGCTGCATAGACCATTAACATGAAACTTCTAACAATTTTGGAAAGTTGAATCTTTTCAGCACACTAAGCATTAAAAATTAAATATTTTGAAAAGACACTTCATTAAACTGTGATTTTCTAAGCACTTTCAAAATCTATAGTTATGAAAGTATGTGCCGTTTTCTATTTTTCTTCAATTTTTTTTTCATAACAAATATTTTTTTAGCCACAGAAATCCAGATCCTCACAGCAGCAATTTCCAAAAGTCTGATTAGGCATCGGCCCGGCCTGTTCTATGAAAATTTAACGCGAATTTATGCACTGGTGTGTTTGTTGTGTGAGCCTACGTGTTAACCAGCGCCGGAAACCGGATGTTTGCCCCTTGACCCAGGAAATGATTTAAATGTGCTTGATTTCCAGCTGTGGCCAGCCGGAGCAACCGCGCCATGCATGTGTCTGTGTGTGTGTTTGTCTAGTGATTAAGTGGAAAAAGCTAAGCTAACACAATAAATGTGGCAGCAAATATATCAATTTTCATTTAAATTAAATTACAGTTTGCATTTTATGACACCGGGGCAAACACCACTTCACCTGCCACCACTTACCATTACGATGGGGTTAACATGCAGCCATACAAGTCATTTGTGTGTATTTGAAACTTGTTGTTGTTGCTCTAAATACAACACTGCAGCTGAAATGTGAATTTACGCAATAAACGAATCGTTAATACAAAAGTACATGCGTGGCGTTGGCTGTGTGTTCGTTTCACGCTGGCTTATCGCTTTCAATCCAACTGGCTTGCATGAAGTTTATTTAGCGAATTTATTGACATATTGGAATAAATTGATAAATATTAATTAAAACGTGAAATAGATGTGCTGAGTGGCGAATTCCAACATTTAGTTGAAAAGAATACGTCGACAAGCAGGTCAAGTGCATAGAAATGTTTTTAAGTTCGAAATATGCTATGAATGATACTCGTATTACACAATTTTAGTAAGAAAATTATTTAAAGCGTGTAAAGGTGTGTATAAGGTTTTAAATATCGATATTTGTCTTAGTTCGCATTGCCTTCGGCCAAGGTAAAATTTATAGTGGTTTATCAGAAAGACTACATAAAATTGAATCGGTTTTGCGGTCAAAATACCGATTTATGTTCTAAGATTTGTAGAACTTTCTGGAGGAACATCTGTTAAGGCAGCTGTGAAGGTGAACACATGTGTTTAGGGAAGGCACTCTCAGGCTCTGGAAGATGATCATCAAAATCGTGTTCGAAAATTAAGCTCCTTTCCTAATTTTTAACGAATACGTCGCCTCAAGAAATGGATCGATCAATTGGATGGTTTTGTCAAATATTTGATTCCATAAGAATATGTTAGACGCTGGGATAGTGAAGTCATTGTTCGATTCCGTTGAACCATTCCTAAGTGATGAGTTCTATACAAATATTGACGATACTACATCTACTACAACAACAACTACAAGAGGCTACTAAAGAAGTGATGTAGTTGGATGGATAGCAAGGTCTTGACAGGAGGCAGACGTCCATATACCCGAAATTTTATTCAATTTGCATGCGAGTAACCTAAACACTGGTTATTTCATTATAATACAAGAAACCTATACAACGTGCTATTTTAGCCAATGATTGTTTTAGCTTCAGCACAGATTGAATCAGAACCCAAGGGAAAAAAGTCAGATGACCTCATAAGCAAGCTTGTTTCGTATTAGACTTATTTTTGTGCTCCGTCACAGCGGAATCGTCGAAAACTGCAAACCCGATAAGCTTGCTATGGAAGGCATCTCGTCTCCAAATTAATCCTAATGGAAGCGAGTAGGTACTCCTTTGCAGTCTTTTGATTTAGTTCCGAATCTATGGATCTCCCGAGAGCTCGGTAAGCTCTGACCAAAAACTAAAGCTTTTGCGGCTGCAATATCATTCTGCCTCAGAGTGTATTACAACCAAAGTACCGAGTTTGAAAATAAAAACATATTTACCAATAAATCTTCAACATTTCGCCAATCAAATTAAATGTGATAAAAATGTGTTAAATAAATCCAAATGAACAACTTTGAACCAAAACTAAACCGCATACACTCATAAACATTTACGCAAACATAAATACAATATTTAAAATAAATCAGATTGTTTGTGCATGAGTACGAAAGAGTTTTCCGTTGGAATATAAATTAGTTATCAAATATGGAACTTACATAATAATGAAGTGAGCACTTGAAAAAACACCGGAAAATAGATAATTCGCATTCGATTTCATCAAATCCAGTGTGCGCTTCGCCGAATCCATTTGCATTTCAATAAATAGTTTTATTTTGGGCAAATCGCTATTGTTATTGTTGTGTTGTCTGGCTTCGGTTTCATTTTCGTTATTGAGTTATGAACGGCGAACTCTCATTTAATTTTCACCGAGTTTCGAACACCGAAAATGAATATATGTAAATTGCCCACAACCAACGAGTGACCACAATTGCATTCGATTGGTTGCAGCAAAACACACAAAATATTGTTGCCAATTGTCCACACACGCCAGAGAGTTTTGTGATTTTAATAAAAAACAATTTGAAGTAAACAGACTATTGTTCATGTGGCTCACATGTGGTAGCACAGCAAAAGCATTGTGATTTCTAAATTGCGAAATAGAGTTTATGCTCACGTATAAGGAAGAGCTAACTGCGAGCGCAGACGAAAATGCATTAAAAATTAGATGATGTAGAAATATTTTCGGAATCGTAATCGTTTTCAGCGTAAGCCAAATTCTCTACCTTGAAGGTAAAGCGATACGATATGATCTTACCACATTATGTATAGCGCAACATTCTACCTGATTTTGCTGTATTATCCCTGATAGTGAGCGGTAAATAAATGTTGGTATAATATAAAGTCAAAAATTAAGATGGAAATCAAAAAATCGGTGTTTAGGGTTTAGTTGACCATATGGCCGTTTTAGGAAATCATAGTGAAATCTATTGGAAATTTCTAAGTTAAAAACCATTAAGTCAAATTTTAAACATTGGGTAGTCGAAAAAATATTTTCGTATTTCTAATAATTTTTTTTATATTTACATATAATGAACAAAATATTTATCATTTTGGTAGAACACTTTTTGCCATTTTTCCGCTAAACATTATTCCATCAGTTTGAAACTTTTGTGGTTTCTCGGCGAAAGCTGGGACAAGTAATTTTCACAAGCTTCTCTTAAAGACAGCTATACTCCATTAAGAGAGTCCGGCACTGACCAAAACGAATGGTAGTCCGATGATGCAATCTCAGTGCTATATGGTGGATGCATCAAAACTTCCCAGCTTAGCTCTTTCAGCTTTTGCCGAGTCATCAAAGATGTGTGTGGTCTGGCGTTGTCTTGATGAAAGATGAAGCCCTTTCTGTTGATCAGTTCCGGCCTTTTTTTTCGATTGCTTGCTTCAATCTTATCAGTTGTTGGCAGTAAAATTTAGAATCAATCGTTCGACCAGGCTGGAGCAGCTCATATTATAGAATTTCTTTCCAATCTCTCCAAACACTCAGCATAACCTTTCGAGGCGTCATTCCTGGCTTTGCGAACATTTGCTGACCTTCACCACGATTAGACCGTGATCTTTTTCGCACATTATTAGCGTGTTTGATCCACTTTTTGTCTCCTATTACCATTCGCATCAGAAATGGTTCGATTTCATTCCGTTTCAGCAAATAATTAAAGATGTTATTTCGGTCCATTAAATTTTTCACAGACAATTCAAGTGGTACCCAAACGTCGAGCTTTCTTTTGTATTTTGCCTCTTTTAAATGGTTCATAACCGTTTGGTGATGAATCTTAAGTCCTTTGGCGATGTCAGGGCTGCTTATGTGACGGTCCTGTTCAATATTTTCCATCATTTTATCGACCTTTCCAACGATAGGTCGACCAGAGCGAGGTGCATCTTTTGCAACGAAACTTTCAGCACGGAAGCGAGCGAGCCATTATTGTGCTACACGAACTGATGCAGCAGCGTCTCCGTAAACTTCTTCCCTTTTTATACAAACATTTCAAAATATATCGAGTTTCTTCATCATTTTCACTCATTTTAGAAGAGCTGTAACTTTTCTTCAACTTCCCCGAATTTAACTTTTTTGGTTAAATGAAGCTTAAAATCTTACCTTTTCTAACACTACATAGTACGAGAGAATGTGATTGGTAGCATTGGATATATACGACTGTATCGACATCTTTTGACACAATACAAAAAGAGCTTCTCAACTACCCAATATTTTTAGAAGAATTAATACTTTACAAGTATCAACATTGTGATCGAAAAATTTTTTTGTATTGTTGTTTTTGTCAAGTGGCCCTAGGATTAAATACTTTGGTCAGCTCTGCTTTAAACAGAAAACTGATCTCGCCGTTCTACACTAAAGCCTCTTCTTTGCTGATTCTAACCCAAAATGAGAAGGATCCAAGCATATCTCGAAATTTTTTTTTTATTGAGATCTCCAAGACCTTTCTTATCTGTAATCTTCTATACTACATAATCTAATACAAGTTTTGTAAAGTGTGGATTGTGTCAGTATAAGCCTAAAATACTATTAAACTGGGATAGAAGTCTGATTACATACACCATGATACGATATAAGGGGTCTAAACTCAATATAGTAGGTCTAGTCTACTGTGAAATTGCAAACAATTTCTTAAAGCTTGTCTCGGCAGATGCACGAGCGTTCGGATTTTTGACAAACATGGCATATACAGTTAATAAACATATAGTTTTGTGTACTCGGGAGTGTGATGCGTGAGACTAACATATCATATTTTTATACTGAAAACGAAGAACAAGCAGAAGTGAAAATGCCGCTATGTATGTAATTGTTAATATTTTCGCGACCTCACACAACAAGCTGGGGAGTTTAGTGGGCGTAATGACTATCAACAAATTTACTATAGATGTAACTGTTTCATTTGACAGTTTAGTGTTAAACCGGGGCATACATTGTATGTAGACACAAACAAGCCGGCCTTTGAAGGCGTAATTGCCCGTGAAATCACTGAAAATATTTAATTATGCTTTCAATGTGTGCAATAACGGGATAATTGTGGGCAATTCAGTTTCATTTAGCTTCAACTAAATTGAAATATTTTCTCCACGCACAATAATTATGAAAATATTTGCTGCATATACGACTCACCAGCACACACACACACATACATATACTTGGCCATGCAAATTAAATATGTGTAAATAGTGCGCTATTGATAGGAAAATTCAAATAAATTTCAATTTCCATAATGAAAATTCGCATCTCGTTTAATAATGCAACAGATAATGAAGCCGCCGCCGCTCTTCGCCTCATGCCAACAAAGGGGCACACGAGCCCGTCCGCTGGAAGGAAGGCAGCGAGTCAGCGCCAGCAAACGATTGTGGCAACAATAATGTTGCGGTCGCTGCTAAATGCTTTCCGTTACGCCGGTTGGTGAATAAAACAAAATAAATGCGCTGAATGACAACCAAAACAATTATCAGTGGCAACAAATCAGGCCGAAACTCTGGTCAAGCCGCACCAGCGAACAGCACACAAACTGGTGGCTACAACAACAAAACAACTAAATTTCTGCGGAAATTATAATAACAAAAGAGCAGAGCGAAAAAAAGTGTGGCCACTGAGCGTGTTGGGTGGCGATTAGCGACAGGAGGTGGTCTTTCCAAGTTAACTTTTCTCGATTTTTTTCGAGTACTCCTCATCAGAGTTTTGGTGAAAATAAGGCTTGTACATGCACAGGCTTTATATGGAATGAATAATGAACAGGATATGCCTTTGTGGAATAAATGTGAGCACTTACGAGCTACAAAATAACCGCCATAACGGAATAAGTGTAAGCCTGAAAAAGAAGTTACTAACTTTCTTTTTGATTCGGTTGAATTTAAACATACATTTTTTTCTTCTCTTCTTCCTCTTTTCTTAAGCATTTCTCCAACATACCCGGACAACCTGTTTTGGTGAAGACGATCCACGTGAAGGACGTCCAAAAAGCGCATCAACACCAGAAATCACAGCCAAAATACAGAATATGGTTTTGGAAGCTTATGGATTGACTGAGAGAGATGTAGTAGAGCTCTACATATTTTATCAAGCAGTGTGAGCCACATTTTAAGTGAAATTTTTGGTTTTAAAAAGCTGTTCGCTAACAATGGAACAAAAACATATTCCAGTGCGACTTTCTCAGCAACATTTGGAACGTTTTAAAAATAATAAAGTGGAGTTTGTGCATCGAATCATTACTATGGATGAAACTTGGATCTTCCATCATGATCCTCAATCAAACCAAGAGGCTAAAGAATGGTGTGAACTTGGTTGTTCGGCAACGAAACGAGTTTGTGTCCGGAAATCGGCCAAGAAGAAGTTGAGGGAAAACATTCGTGAAAAAGACCCGGTTTGCAGAAGAAAAAAAGTCTTTTTTTGTCAGCACAATGCGCCGTGTCACAAAAGCCTTTTGACAATGGCTAAAATCCATGAATTAAAGTTCGAATTGTTGGAGCATTCACCGTATTCACTAGATTTGGCTGCCAGCGAGTTCCATTTGTTTTCAGAACTCAAAAAATTTATGTGTGGCAAGCGTTTTGTGTCGAATGAAAAAGTCACAACGGCTGTTGAAGCATATGCAGAGCCTTCCGCAGGACCTTCCGGATTCTTACTTCAGCGATGGGATCCACAGAGTGGAGAATCGTTGGGGAAAGCGTATTAATGTTCACGGAGATTACTATACTGAATATTAAAGCGTATTTTGAGTCATAAAATGGTGTTTTTCTTATCAAATGACATAACTTAACCAACAACCTGGTACGCTGAAATCCGGGAGACTGTGTGTCCGTATGACCGTGTACGCGATAGCTTGAAAAAAACTTAAATTAACAGTCGAAAACCTATAAAGTGCCGTCACTCAGCTCCACAATAAAATACAAAAACCATTTAGGTGAAAACCCATTTATCGGAATTTCAACCAAAATCGGTAGGAAATATTTTCCTGGCGAAAAACAGTGCGAAAGTGGGCGAAGTCAGACAAAAACCATGCGTACTTCCGACAAACAAACAATTTTAAATTCCATCCGTTCCCTTCACTTTCCGGTATACAAATCAAAGCAAAAAATTATTAAATCATTTCGCAATTGTTCAAGTCTCCAGATGCCGAAGATGTGGACCCCAGTTCGTATTGCGAACTTTTAATCGAAAATAATATATTGGCAATCTGTGGACATATTATGGAAATTATACTTTTCTGATAATAGAGGGTTTGTCCAGATAGTAATAGAGCTAGCTTTTTTCTGTCGCCACTGTGCTTTTACACAGATGTTGCATTAGCAAGAAGTGGTGTGCTTCGGCCTTTTTAGGGGGCTGGGAAGAGGTCACTGATGAAGACCGTGCTGTGCGCAAAGTTTTGAACTCAAAATGTCGACTAATTTTTTTTTTGTTTCCTTGCCTGAAAAGGCCGATGAAGGCAAACATTTTGAGACGACAGAGGGGAACCAAGCGGCATGCACCTCGGCTCTCAAGGCTATTCTATGACGCCTTCAATGCTTGGAAACACGCTGACAGCGCTGCATCGACGCAGAAGGAGCCTATTTTGAAAGGTTTTAAAGAATTGTAACAATTGGTTCAATACGTTTTTCTAAATCGACACAGTCCCATTTCTTTCTGTACAAATCCTGTAGTATGTATATATGTACATCAAAAGACAGTTGAGTAAGGTCGATAACCCTCTTATCTCCACATAGCTAGTAGGCAGATTTTCGGACTTCCAGCTGACTTTATTTCGGACACTTCGATCGGTTTCCATTTGGATATATACCTTATACTTAGCCTTGCTCAGGAATATTAATAAATATATTCAACACAGTGATAGTATTCACGAATACGCAATATTCAAGCATTATTTCGCATAAATTCTCATTTACGACTTATTTGCTCCCGCAGCCTGGCAATAATTGCGTTTGTATACAAACTTGATGACACATATGCGGCCATGCAGTTACACTCCTACCCACACATGAGTATGTAGTTGTGCATCTAACCCTAATAAAGCAATTGATTTCTTGTTGAATGCTCGGCGACCCTTTCTCGCTGCTCATTTCGCTTACACTTCCTGTCGCACGCGTTCATTTCCTTTTCTAGTCTTATGCGATGTCATTGTCCCGACTGCGCCCTTTCAACCGACTGACACGCTATCTATTGACCAGCCGACTACTGTCCATCTGTCTAGCGGTCCATTAGGCGCTACGACTGCCAACCAGCCAATCACAATTACACTCCAGCCTTTTATTGTGACAATTTATCCTTATTGATTTCTATCTCCACTTTTTCACGATTACTTTAATGGCCGACGTTGTTCGGCTGGCCAGCTGTTTAGTGGCTAAGCCAGAGTGTAGGTATGTGTGTGGGTGCGATATCATTTTTTATAGCAAAGGCTTTGCATTGTCAGCTGCTAAATCTGTAGTTAACGGCTCTGGTTGGAATTTTTTTGCACAACAACCTGACTGTACATTAGTAAGTGTCTTTAGTTTGCTTATATTTGCTTTGCAAATACTTTTTAACACATCTAGAAACAGGCCTTATTTGAAGCAAGTGAAATAAGCAAGGAATAATAGTTTTTTATCCAAACTATTACACTTTCAACAGAAAGTTGAAGAATTCAACAACTTTGATGACACCTTTTGTGAGCTGATGGTTTGTAATGTGATGTGAAGATTTTAAATGTTCTGAAGGTAAAATGATAAGTGTCTTGGCCTCTTCTTATATAATGAAAATCGGTTCTTAAAATGCCAAATAATATCACAATACTTACATGTTTAACTTCCCAACCTTGTCTTCGAAGGCCTTTTGGCATAAAAATATCCATATCAATCGCCGTCATTAATTTCATATGAGCATATGTTCCTTCTCGGAAGAACATATTACTCTCCGTATTCCTTTAATTTGCCTATTGTTTAAATTTTAACTTCTTACAGCTTTTTCTCGGAAGCAAACAGCTTTGACGCTGGCGTTAGATTGCTCCTTAATGGCGTTTCGATTTTTCCCCTAATTTTGCTAATATCCTTTCGCATTGCGTTAGTCCACTGCGGCCACTTGGACACGCATCTGTGTCCCTCTAATGGCTGTTGGTTGCGAATATTTCCTCATTTCTTCTTTTGCTGGCTCTTTGCCTAACATTCTTTTTCACTCACACAAAATAAAATCGTGAGCTTTGACCGCATTGCTTGTGGCGGCTCAGTGTGTCTAGAAAAGCAATTGGATTCTGTAATGGAGAGTTATGATGGAGTGATGTCGCCATTTGCTGTGATAGAGAATGTCAACTTAGTAATATGTTTTAAATTATTTTGTGAGAAAATTAATAGTTTCGGATATTGGATAAATAATGCGATAATTTTCAGAAATATTGAGTAGTCGAAAAAGTCCCTTTTTTATACAAATTTTTTTTTTTTGGTGAAATGAAGCTTTAAACCTCACTTTTCCAACACTACATATATGATATGACACAATGTGATTGGTAATATTTGAGATATACGATTGCAACGACATCTATTGACAAAATACGAAAAGACTTTTTCGACTACGAATATACATATCATATGCCTTGGCGTATACGCAACTTCAGTCTCATACGCATGTTTAAACTTTTCAACTAAAATTAAAGCCACTTTCGCAATGTCTCCCCCACACCCTTCTACCCGGATTATTTCTAGCGACAGCTCAAGCAGTTGCACCTCAGTGCTTAAACTCAGCATAATATATGAGCGTGTGCGTGTGCCCTCACATGTAAGTGCATGTAATGAATATGCAACAACGTGGGTGACAATCGTCGCAATGAACCTGCAATTTAAGTCAAATCACATATATCAACATTGTAATATCAACAAACGAACATGAATGTTTAACGAGGCACATGCCTGCGTATGTATACCTGTATATGTATATTTGTAATCACACACACATAAGCGCATGTACTTAAATAGTTTGGGCAAAAACAACAAGCATTATGTGCGAGCAATAAATTACAAGCCGATTATGTGTCATTAGGAAATGAAGATGTGAAAATGGGTTGTGCTTATTGCAGCACAGCAACAGCAGCGAAAACAGTTGCAACACAAGCCACACACACAAACAAGCATTGCAATGCGACTCAACGTGAGCACTTCGCAGCGCCAACAATTTAATGCAGCTGCTGCTCTCCAATACGCAACGAAATTTATAATTGTTTGTGTGTGTGTGTGAAAGTACGCATGTGTGTTGCATTAAAGGCAGCTGCAAGCTGCATGCAACTGCACATTCGCACGTCTTTTGTTTGGCGCATAAACTATTGCAAGCAACGACATTCTTTCTTCGGCTTGAATGCGTTGAACTTGACGCACACTTGGCCTCCAGGTCATTGCAGCGGAAATATAGCGCCTAGCATGCGCAGCTGTGTGTAGTCGGTAAAGAAGCAATTTTTATATATTTTTAACCAGGGCAGCGATTGGTTCAAAGAAATTACCATATAGCACAATATTCAGCCCTTGAAATAGCAAGCTCTCTGCTAGAAGTTATTGTAGCTGACTAGTGATCACTTGGCGCCAAATTTTGATTATTATTATTAAATATTTTTATATTTATATTTATAAAATACTTATTTATAATGAACTTTTGTGAACCAAATATATGCCATTTGAGCGACCAGTTTTTTCCATTTTTCCGCTAGAGACATTATTCCATCAGTGTAAAACTTTCCTGGTTTCTCGGCGAAAAACTGCGACGAATAATTTTCACAGGCGTCTCTTGAAGTCAACTTTACTCCATTAAGGGAGTTCTACACTTGACCAAAACAAATGGTAGTCCGATGGTGCAAGGTCGGGGCTATATTGTGGATGCATCTAAACTTCCCATCCAAGCTCTCTAATTTTTTGCTGAGTCATCAAAGATGCGTGTGGTCTAGCGGTGTCGGATGGAAGACGAACCACTTTCTGTTGATCAGTTCTGTTCGCTAATTGTGGGCAGTAAAATGTAGAATCAATCGCTCGACCAGGCTAGTGTAGCTCTTAGTGGACGCAGCATAGTCTTTCGAGGCGACAATCCTGGCTTTGCGATCTTGTATTGCGCTTCACTAGGCTTGGCCATGATCTTTTTTGAACATTATTGTTGTATTTAATCCACTTTTCGTCTCCTGTTACCATTCGCTTCAGAAATGGTTCGATTTCATTTCGTTTCAGCAAAGATCCTTGAACTTCAACTTAAACCAGTTTCCAATTAAGCTTGATAAACAGAATAATGAGGCTCTTATAAAGACTTGTTGTCTTGTTGTTTTGAAGAAACAGTTCTCCTAGCAATAGTTCCAATTGGCCCTTCCACTTTTTTGTATTTGGAAGCATAAAACTCAGTTCCAGCCGGATTTCACTTTCCTTACATGTCGGGTATGCTTGCAGCTTAAAGGCACGCATTTGCCAGCACACATCTTAAACCTGGAATATTTATTGCATACAGCATGTTTCCCTTTTATTGAATTGCAACCCGCGGTGCACATACATACTCACACAAACCCTCACAAAAACGACCAAATATAACCTCAGCCTATAGATATACAAATAAAGGGTGATTTTTTTGAGGTTAGGATTTTCATGCAGTAGTATTTGACAGATCACGTGGGATGTCAGACATGGTGTCAAAGAGAAAGATGCTCAGTATGCTTTGACATTTCATCATGAATAGACTTACTAACGAGCAACGCTTGCAAATCATTGAATTTTATTACCAAAATCAGTGTTCGGTTCGAAATGTGTTTCGCGTCCGTGTCCGATGAGCGATGAGGCTCATTTCTGGTTGAATGGCTACGTAAATAAGCAAAATTGCCGCATTTGGGGTGAAGAGCAACCAGAAGCCGTTCAAGAACTGCCCATGCATCCCGAAAAATGCACTGTTTGGTGTGGTTTGTACGCTGGTGGAATCATTGGACCGTATTTTTTCAAAGATGCTGTTGGACGCAACGTTACGGTGAATGGCGATCGCTATCGTTCGATGCTAACAAACTTTTTGTTGCCAAAAATGGAAGAACTGAACTTGGTTGACATGTGGTTTCAACAAGATGGCGCTACATGCCACACAGCTCGCGATTCTATGGCCATTTTGAGGGAAAACTTCGGACAACAATTCATCTCAAGAAATGGACCCGTAAGTTGGCCACCAAGATCATGCGATTTAACGCCTTTAGACTATTTTTTGTGGGGCTACGTCAAGTCTAAAGTCTACAGAAATAAGCCAGCAACTATTCCAGCTTTGGAAGACAACATTTCCGAAGAAATTCGGGCTATTCCGGCCGAAATGCTCGAAAAAGTTGCCCAAAATTGGACTTTCCGAATGGACCACCTAAGACGCAGCCGCGGTCAACATTTAAATGAAATTATCTTCAAAAAGTAAATGTCATGAACCAATCTAACGTTTCAAATAAAGAACCGATGAGATTTTGCAAATTTTATGCTTTTTTTTTTTTAAAAAAGTTATCAAGCTCTTAAAAAATCACCCGTTATATATAAATATACATAGATAGATATAGATATAGCTATATGCACACATATGAGGGATGTCATAATGACTCAACCGCACTTAAGAATATTTGTTGCGTCTGGGGTGGAAGGGTTGTATGGGTTTGAGGGGCTAAATGCTTCTTAAATTTTCGTTATGAAATATGAAAGCCAAAGCGCTGTGTGTGGAAGCTTAAGAGTTCGCTTCTGTTTGTCACATGTTTCATATTTCGGTTGTTACAGCGGCCGACGGCTTGTGAGTTATGCAACCAGGAAGCCAGCACAGATAATGAATGAACTAGTTAAAGTAGCGTTAACCGAAACATATAAAGCGTAACAATCAATTTATGGCTTTCTGGTGCGTAGCGCTGTGAGACCATGTGTGCTGTGCTTGCGTGGACCCCTAAATATGTAGCTCTCATGTGTATGTATATATAGTATGTAATGCTCTCGAAAATAAATCTCTAGCTGTGACAAGGGAGTGAGTTTGTTGTTGAGGTTATGATTATGGATTTTTGTGGCAATGAAAGTAACCTTTCTAATATGTGGTTAATGTATTTTGAACATTGCGCCTGATTGTAGGCAATAAAATACTTTCAGTCTGAAATATATTTATTTAAAACGGGTTTCGACTTGTTAGAGTTCCATTTCTGATAAAAGTTAGTTGTCTTTTAGTATTTATCGCAAAACAGTGACTGAAAGAATAAGTTTATTTACGTTCTTTTAAAAGTGGGAACATTTTCATTAAATATCCTTTTTCTCATATAGTTAATAGTCGCTCTAATATTGTTTGTACTCGCTCAGGGTCCACCCTAACTTCCGCTCTCTTCTTTAGAAATGTAAACCACTTTATCAATCAGTCGGTCGCAAATATCAAAAATAACTGTGCTAACTGTCGGCGCATGCAAAGTACTTCCTGTCTCAGCGCGAGTCTGCTTTGCGCCTACAGAATATCTAAAAGTGAAAGTTTCCGCTCCGTTGATATATATACATATGCGATATTCGTATTTATGGCCGATTTACAAAAGTTGCTGCCATTTTATTTTCACAGTTTCGCCCAATTTATTTATATGTTGGAAACGGCGAACTTTTTTAACTCTGACAATATTTACGACTTGGCCTATTAAAGCCGAAATCTCAGCAACAACAATAGTGGCCAATAGAATTTTGACTAGTGTGTATTAGAAGCGGTGACAATGGACAGCAATAAACGAAATAAACAATAAAGCAGTCAGCATTTTGGGCAGCGAGTAGGCGGATGTGAGCGAGAGCGCCGCGCACGGGGGTTCATTTAAAGACTGTAAGTCTGGTCATTTAATTAGCGACGCCAGCAAGTCTGAAAAAGTACATAAATAAAATGACAAGTGTACAACGACAACGCGAAGCGGAGGCAATGCAAACGGTTGCGCGAGAGAGGGAGCGTGCAGAGACGGGAGAGGAAGTAAGCGACTGAAAATGGCAGACATGTTTTGGCAATAACAAAAGAATTGGACTGTTCCAGCGCGCATAGCATGAAGTGAGCATAGTTTTAGGAGAATTGGGTGCAAACTCAAACGCGGACTTCATTTGGGAGACATGAACCGGCAATAATTTAGCGGCTGCTACAAATAAATTATCACAATCGTAAAAGAAAAATGAAGGATATGGAAAATAAAATTAAATGAAGCGAAACCATACGAAAACAAAGCCGTAAACGGTGGAAATATAAGGCGTATATCAAGAGGCGGAATGACGTCGGAGCTCTAGCTGTATTGTTAGGCGCAAATGAAAGGCGAACGGTAGATAAGAACTGTATTAGAAGGTAATGTTAGGTATACTGTGAAGGTCAAAGTTAAGACATGTAAACGAATGTGATAATATGGCGAACTATAACTTGAAAATGTCGCGTGGATGTTTGGGTGAAGTCATAAAGTCAAAAACTAAATGAAAATTCAATTATGGTTCACAAAAGGTTAAATTTTACGTAATGTCTTGATCATGTCGTGATAATTAGAAATTTGGTAAGACCAGGAAAAGTTTTTTCTACCGGTCGCAGTTCTCGGTTGATATTTTCTGAACGGAAAAAGATGACTTCATACTACAGTCGAAAACGTGAAATTCGCTGAAACAGGTCAAGTTCGCAATGAACGCAACGAGCGATAAGTTTATTTGGTGTATTATGAGCCACATCAACTATGGTGCCAATGCCGTGCTACATTTAAGACCGGCGGACAGAGCTGGAAGAACATGACATCAAAAGATGATCAGATTCAGAGAAACTGGGGACTTAGATGACAGAGGACCTGGGCACTCTGAAAATCTCGTATACTTTGGTTTCAATTTAATATTAATATTTGAATTACTAGGTCGCCTAGCCATAACTGTCTCACATAATTTCGAGAGAGGTATGAGAAGGAAGGACTCGCTGGAGGAAAGGTGCTGATTTTTTAAGCGAGGATCAATCAACTCATGTCTAAGGCTTCCCGGACACTGCAGCATCTTACAAACGGAAGTGGCTTCCACAATAGTAGCACTGAAACCACTGCTTGTGAGCGCACCTCTTCAAAGTGGTTACTATCTTATAATAAGACAGTCGCCGACAATACTTTCAAGACCAGTGAAGAGATGTCTAGACTTCTCGTGTCTAATGTAGGTATCTAGACTCCTCGTGTCTAATGTAGTTAGATTACTCTGAGTGATATTAGTCGTAAGCTGGAAAGCTTAACTCTTTGTCCTTTGCAAAATTCACCTTTCAATGGTTGTTAAATTTCTAACTCTGCACAGCTTAATTGGGACTAGTGCGGTTACATTGAACATATCACAATATAACAAATGTATAAGCAGCTTAGAAGAAGATGAGATAATATTATCCAAACACATCCTTTGCAAATATCCCGCCTTTGCCTTAACAAAGTTAAAATACCTCAGATCTCATATTTTTAGAAATGCAGGGACAGGCCCCCAGCAGATTTCTGAAAGGTTGAAGTTGCTTTATCTATAACTGATATCCAACTGCTGAAGTTTTCAAAAAGCACTGTTCAAAGCAATCTAAACCTGACCCATTCGGAATCGTAACGCATCATCACCTAACCTAACCCTACAGTTAAGAAACAGTTTTTTGGATATACGACTGATGCTTGATAACGTGCGGCACTTGGTTTGGAACTTGGTTTTAGATTTCAGTATGGCATGAACTCATTACATTATTAAAAAATGGGTTATGCCTGACCGTACTGAGAATAATGTAAAGGTAAATTTTCAGGTTCCCCCCGCAATATACAGGAGTTACCATACAATTATAACAAATAACGTGAAATATGTACAACTAAGGCTGCGTGCTATTTTTATACATAGAAAAATATTAATTTTTCCTCAACCATATTGCATATTTTCAGGCGCACAGCCAAAACACTTCTAACCATACCAATATGCCAGCTACAATTATGTGCTTAGCACAGAATGGAGGAGGAATAGGAAAAGAGTACGTAAGCAAAGAAATATTTGCATTCCATCAAAATGCAATCAAACGAAAGGCAAATAAACAAACAAACTGGCCAAGAGTGAATAGCCACAGTTGGAAAACAAACGCGATAAATAGCCAGCGGGCCAACGGGCTGGCAGTGAGCCGGCGTCAAGGCCAAAGGGACGAAAGGGCAAAAGGTCAGCTTAAATAGTTGTAAAATTGTAAGAAATTTGCAACAAGCAGCTAATGAAAATAAAGCAACAATAATGTTGTGGGGGGAGGGAGAGTGGTGGTTAAGTAGCTGCGGCCGAATGCGGAATGATGGAGAACGGGACAGCGCGAAAGTTGGCAGAGTGTGAGGGCAGATGTCGGCTTCCAAGAGCAAAAGTGTTTGTGAGCATGTGAAACGACTTTAGCATGTGGCACTGCATTCGTTGTTGTTACTATTTAGGGAGTATGGCGAAATCGAAATAAAATTTCACTAAAAGTCTGGCCGTAAATCCGCAGCGAAATCACATCGATAATGCTACTTTCATGTTATCTTTTCAGTTTTATTGGATTCGCCGGCGTCGTGCTTTGTTTTTGTTTTGGTTGTCTTTATTATGTCTTTGTTTGTCTTTTGATTTTGTCTTCACGACACACGCCTTCGATTTGTTATTTGATTTTTATTTCATTTTTCTAAATATCCTTGCCTTTGCGAAATGATACTTTTCATTACTTTCCAACGCACATTCGCAATTCCCCTGACCATTAACGAGCTTCACGGTGGGGTCGCACTTAATGTGCGGCAACAACGATGGATTTGTTGTGATTTCATTTAAAGATATCGCTGTGCTATGCCGATATGGCAAGCGTGTGCGATTACTATTGCTTATAATAATAACAACAACAACAATAATATCGCAGCATCAGATAACAACAAAAGCATTTCCATACTAGATTTATGGACGAACACGCCACACACAATACAAAGGAAGTTTTCGACGTCAATAGACATACACACGCACAAAGCGATTGGTATTCGGACAGATGCGAAGAATGTGTGTGGGTGTGCTCGTGTATGCGTCACAAGCGTCTTTTGGTGGAGAGTTGGTCGGAAGATGGCGCAAGCCTATTTAACTACTTAAAGAGGGATAAAGTAGAGAATCAAACACATACACGTATGTATGTATATAATTATGGTTTGATGTTGGTTTGGAAACGAATCGGGCAGGTGTTTGCTGGAATATTTCCTTTGATAAAGATTTAAGCTATGGTATTCTCATTTAAGTTGGTTGTTCCTCCATTTTTAAGAATTTGAGACTTTTCTTCTACAAATTAAGGGATATTTTGATGAAAGTGGTAGAACTTAACATCAAGTCTTAATGCATACGAGTATGTTTACAGAATCAAATATAGCCATATAAAATCGTGATCACAAGAAAGGTTTTTGTCATCTGCTGAGAGTCAAAAGAATCTTTAGGTTTAATAAAAATAGTTCTTAAATTTATTTTGTAGGGATGTAACCGCTGCATTAGCTCCTGTTTCTCCTTCGAGTCAATGGCTTTATGATGGTTATTTAATAAAACTGGCATCTACTGCACGCAAACCTTTTCCAATCGCGAGAATTCGCGAATGTCGTGACTAAGGCATTCCTGTCAATGATTATCCTCCCAGTTTCGCGAGATTTCACTAAAAATTTTGGAAGCTTCCTTAAACTGTGTGCATCACTTTTGCTTCAGACTTGTAGAGTTGGTATCAATTTGAGCCTAATGAGTTAAAAATAATTGGATAAAATATCTATGAACTACGGAACTATATTAAATGTAATCCTCTAAGGCAAGAATATATATTTTTGTACGCTCGCAACTGGACGGGCTGTTTGTCCGTTCACTCGTTTGTCCATGAAAGCCACATTTTGAGTAAAAATGGATATATATGTTGAAGAAACTTGCTGTTCCTTGGATACCAAAGTGAGGTTAGAATATTAGATTGACAAATTGGGAAAATTTATACGCCCACAAAATGCGGTTAATCAAGATGGAAATCTTTGTCTGTGGCAAACTTGATAAGAAGAAGTCGTTCTCTTAATAACCCCTGACCCCATATTTATTGTTATTTTTATCTAGCTAAAATGCGAAAAAAACTCTCCAAGTATATACATTTCATATCCAAGATAGCACAAACGAGTCTTAGAAGACTGAGTGTAAAATGTGAAGATGTGAGAGCACTTTCAATCAATTTCGATATGTTGACCGCGGCTACGCCTCAGATGGTCCATCCGTCCAATTTTCGATGACTCGTTGGAGCATTTCGACTGGTAACTGGCGAATGACACGCTTGAATCGGAGTGGCCAATTGAACGGCCCAAAATGTGAAATTATCTGTTCACTGAAGTGTTATCTCCATAAATCCATTGAACTTTATTGCTGATGTCTGATTTTATACAAAAATATCGGTCAATCTCTGAAATATAAAACTCAAACTTTTCATTTTCGATCTTAAAGTCGAGTGCCTTTTACCAACTCTTGAAGCCATATTTTCATAAATTCTGTAAAATTGCGCAAGTAATTAATTCTTTCTTAATTGTTGATACCGCAGTCAAGGCAAGGAGGTTTCAACAAAATTTCATACATTTATTCAATTGTCAACAAAATCCTTAAAGCCTAACTAAGGCTTATAAATCTGATAAATGTGCAGTCAAACAGTTACTTATCTATTACTTGCACACTTCTGGTGTAATTGAGAGACAGTTTTCTGAGAAGAAAGTAAACTTTTCCTAGAATTCGCACACTCTTGGCATTGGGTGTCTCCATAAAAGAATATAAACACAATTACACACAATAATTGTACACAATTAGACATTTTAAACAGCAACAGTATGTCCTTAAAAATTCGAATAAATAAACAACCGAAGGCAGCTAGTCAATGAACTCATTATAATTGAGCTCAAGCAGCATTCCAATCTGTCTAATCTAGCGCAGGCAATCACCCCGTGGGGTTGAAGGAAATGCGCCTAAAGAGCCCGCTGTTCCATGTCCGCGTCGAGAGTTTCAATTCGCATTAATTGCTGATATGTTTTGCCTTTGCGCTCCTTTCTTGTTGTTGTAGTTAAGTAACTAAGTACCCTGTTTGGGCTGTGACAGCGAACGAACTCTAGCCGCCTACGATGACCATGAGTTCAGGTACCTGCGTCCGTGCGCGACGAGGGTCACAGCAGGGGCAAATCAAAATTAAATCACGTCGAAAGAGATTAAATGAATTGACAAGATAATTTCCGATTTGGGCAATTAAAACGTAATTGCTGCGCAGCCGGATTTGTCTAATGAAATTAAGGCATTTTTTGCGCCACTCTTCAAAATTGATTTGCCTATAATGAGCAATGCAAAGCTTTTATATGGGGTAGGAGAGAAAGCGGAATGAGCTGAAATTAAGGGTTGGGGCATTTCATGAGCGAAGCTGGAGTGTAGCGGCCTCGGAAGGCCGGTATGTAAACAGTTATTGATTTCGCTTCATTCAAGAGCAAAATGAAGCTGCACAGGCGCTCAATAAATCCACATTCTTATATGAATATCTGTGTTGTTAAAATATTGTTTATATAATATGTATCTATACATTGCTGGTTTAATTCCATTGAAGAAAATTAGAATTTAATGAGGCCTGTCCTCGCTTGAGTATACTGATCGAAAGCTTATCATCCGCCGTGGTGCTCTGGGACTATTTTCTGACTACAACAGAGGAGTGTTTAAGAAAGCACGTGCAATTTAGCTAAATGACGGGATGACAGTTTTCGAATGCTGTGAAATTTCGCAATGTAGCGCCAATTGGAGATACCAAGTCAGACAGGTCCTTTTCCACACGATCTATCTAAAAGAGTGGGAGTTTTCTTCTTTTTCTGCTTTCTCTGGCGGGTGCTGTATCGAAAACCTTCAAAGCTGGAGTATTCTCTTCCATTCGGATAACATGATTTTTCTCACGAATACTCCTAAGGCCAACTCATCAGATGATGTGATTATCAATGCCTCCGCACCATACAGTAGGACGGAAATGATGAAGGACCTGTAGAGTTTGGTCTTTGTTCGTCGGAAAAAACTGTACTGTTCAACTTCAGTCCAAAGGAGGATCTTTTACTAAGAGTTATTCTGCGTTTGATTGCGATAATGCTGGTTCCAGACGAAAATGCCAAAGTTTTTGTTTATTTGATTATAGGAGGTATTTCGTCTTGCCCTCGTTCAGAATCAGACCCGTATGCTTCGCTTCCTTCTAGAATAATGTACCTTCTCTATTTAGCTCTGCAGCCCTTACTAGTGAGTCCCTCTATCATCTAAAAGATCTTACCAGAATATACAAACAAAATCCTAGAAGACAAGTAACTTTTTATCACTCTCAAACTTAGCTAAAATGAAGTCTGCTCTTTAATAAATATGTTTACTTCTTATTTTAGTATCTTAGAGTATTAGCATTGTAATTTCCGCAACATCATCAATCCGTTCCAGTTCAATTTGCGCATATCTAACATGTCAATCAGCTTCGGCTTGTGTGTTTGCTGCATCCTAATGCACTCAGCGAATCTGTCAACAACGCAAGCGCGACAACAACTACAAGTATGCAGCAGATGACTAAATAAGCAGGAAAATTTGTCTGCTGTAACAAAGTGACAACTAGCAAGTCAAGCAGTTGAGTAAGCAGCCGAGGCGGCGGTGTGTGGTAAGCGCACACACACATTCCCGGATGCTGGCGGGTTGGCAGTTGAGCGCCAGCATGTAGTCTCTGCCTTTGGCGTAGTTAGATAGTAAAAAGTTAAGCAGTCGAAATGCACTCATGTGCCTTACATATATGTGAGATGTGAGAAGTTGAGGTAAATAAGTTCGCTAGGGTTGCTCTTTGCATTTCTGGAAAAATTTCACTTGATTTACTATTTGTGGGGCTGAATTTTTTGATGTTGGCGCTTTAGTAATCGTGCTTATAGTGGCTTTAGAAAATGTCAGTATGCTCAGATCACTCACATGAGGGCCGACCTTTTGCTTCTTTATTGGCGTAGACACCGCTTTCTTTGTTATAACCGAGTTGACAACAGCGCTCCAGTCGTTCTTCCTTTTCGCTGTTTGGTGCCAGTTCGAGATACCAAGTGTAGCCAGGCCGTTTTCCTTCTGATCTTTGCAACAGAGTGGAGCTCTTCCTATTTCATCAAAGGGAGGGTCTCTCATCCGAGGCTGTATTGGTCTTTTCATAGTGGCAACCCGAAATATGTTGCAGATAATATAATAGGTTTTCTCACTAAAATATTGCTTGCAAATGCAGGATTATATTTTTTTTTGTCTATTCTTTCGTACGTTCATCGGTTTGTCAACCGTCCTATCCATCAGCTCTGGTTAGGTCGTCCTTTCATCCATCCATCCAAGGAATCTCTGTCTTTCTGTCCATTTATCCCTCCATCCGACAATCAAACCAACGTCCATCCTTTTGTTGGTTCTTCCAAACATCCGTTCGCGTTCGTTCATCCTTCAGTCCGTCCATTCACCCAATTATCGTCCTAATATTCATCCGTCCGTCCATTTATTCATCAGTCCGTCTAAGCAATATCTTAAATAATGTTATTTTACCGCAAATAGTTTTTACTTTTTGGTACTTACTTACCCTTTGGGAATAAAAAAAATCTAGGTTTGCATAATTTTATTTTTTCTATAATCTCATTTAATTTACTAATAAATTAATTTTATATGTTTGCTGTATTCTCCCCAGTGATGTGTGCATTCCCTCCTGTTGCTGACCTTTCCTGAACGCCTACGCGTAGAATTGCCGTCGTCAATGGTATGACACCCGCCGGAGCTCTAAGCTTCTTCCTTCTTGGTGTCTTTGCCGAACGAGCATACGGCGATGGAGCGTTTAAATAACCACCATCGTAGGGATAGCGGTAATTAAAACTACCATACGGACTATAGAAAGACGGATAAAAGGGATAAGGCGTTTGATAGTAGTAATTAGACGGTGGAGCCGGATATGGACCATAGTAGCCATAGGCAGGAGGTGCTTGATAATGATAATGTGGTAGTGGTGGGCGGGGGCGATAATATTGGTAATCATCCCCCTCGTCCTCATCAGTGTCATCATTGTGGTAGCTGTGATGCCTGTGATGGTAATGATGCTTATGATGTGGGCGGTGAGAATACGACGGCTCTGCCGGTGTGGCATATTTTTGAGCCAGCAGTTGACTAAGATCAATGTTCTTAATGACAACGGATTCCGCAAACTCGTCTAGATCTTCCACTGGACGGAACTGTTGATTTTGTTGCTGCTCTTGTATCCCCAATTTTTCTTTCAAATCCAATTGATTCTGTTGTAATTGCAAAATCAGTTTTTGCTGCAGATATTGTTGTTGCAAAAGTTGTTGCTGTTGCAGTAATAGCAGTTGCGGATCCTGTTGCTCACTCTCCCCATCATTGGCTTTAGCTGGTGCTACCTCGCGTATGTCATCGATCCTCAGTATAGAGAGGGGCCGCGAATCCATTCTCTTAGTAATTTCTTCTGTGAAATCTTTCACCTCCTCTTTCGCCACTGCGTTTGCTATGATCAGCGAGAGTAGAAGAGAAGCGAAGACTTTTCGACACATTTTGTGTTTGTTTCGTGGTTTGCTCTGCTTGTCACTGTGCAGCCGCGGCTTGCTGTGTCATTTATTTATAGACAGCAGCTGTTTGTTGTGTAAAAGAATTCGCTTCCCAATTATCATATTCTTTTCATAAACTTTTAAAGATTCAATTCAATTCATTGATCAATTCAATAATGGTTTCTCATTGTTATATCGGCAGGCTATAAGAGGCAATTATAAATCAGTTGAGATAATGAACATAATATGTAAAGAGCTGTGCTTTTTTCTGCTCTTTTTGGCCTAGTTATTTCTCTAAGTAGATAATATTACCAATTAAGAAATGGTTCGCAAATCTCATCTTCTTTGTTTCTTTTATTTGAAATAAATATATGTATTGCTACTTCAACATTTTTTGCCACACCAATCTCCCTCATGGAGTACGAGTCTCTTAAAGCTGGTACAATTTTTGCCATAGATCAAAATTTATCGCATCAGAGAGAAATGACAAGAGTGGTAAGAAGAGATAGTAGGCATTATTCAATCAAAAGCAGACTTATATCAGCTAAAATTCTTCGCATTTTCGAGGAAGTTTATCGGGAATAGCATGGGAAGACATTTTTGCATGTCAGATGCTGAATGCTGCTTGAACGTTAGAAAAAGTTAATGAATAGAATTATGGTATATCTTGTGATGAAAACTGGATTAGTTACGACATCGTTGAACTCAAAATGTTATAGGTGAAATCAGGCCAATCAGCCAATTTAACTGCAAAGTCGATTATCCAAGAAGTCAAGATAATTCTTATCTAATGGTTAATGCTGCCGACAAAAACTCATCACAATCGGGCTCATGTTGCAAACCCAATAAAAAAACTATTTAAAACACAATGGCTGATAGCCTAGACTTGTTGCCTTTTCGTTCTTGGCCGCTAAGGCGCTGCAACTGTTCGAAATTCGCACGATCTGTTCAAAGAGACCTGTTTACGGTACTCTTTATAATAAAAAAAATATGAAAAAAAAAAAAATTCATTATTAATTCTCTATGAAATTATCTTTATAAAAAAAAAAAAATACGAAAAAAATTAGCTTTATCGGGACGAGTCAAGCGAGAACGTGTTTCATAACCAAACTATACATCAAGATCAATCCAATAGACTCACGAGAAATATCGAGCTCTTTGCCATCCCTCTAACACTTGCCGGACGATTACCATCACCATATCCTTAACTATTTAACATTTTTATTAATTAAAGAGGTCGAAGGTCGTCCAGAGCAATGCATACCTTCAACGATCTCTCGACCATCTTTGAAGGCTTTTTCCCACTTGTAGGCTTGTGTTTTTTTTATCACATTGAATCCCCGATACCCTCTCCAACATTTTCAACGATTCCGTAAAGGAAATTTGGTCACAAATACGAAATTTGAGAAAAATTTTTTGGTCGACATTTTTATCCAAGTAAGAATCACAACCCTCTACTGAGGTGTATCGACTTAAGCAGCTGCTGTAAGCAAACTGATTGACAGATCGCGCTCATATTTGGCACAGTAATTAACAACAGCCCTACCAACTTTGCAAATATTCTTTTGAAATATCATTTACCCCGGGAATTTAGATTTCAATTTTGGAATATCAAACATTTTGTAAAAGCTTTGAGTTTAGGATAGAGTTTCAAACAATGTTCCCACCTTTAGTGAATTGGTAAATACAGGATTAATGAATAGCTGTCTGTAGACTAACCTACTATATTGTATTTTGTATCTATGTTATCTATTATAGAAGGTGTACTTAAGAGTAGAATGGCATGAAGATATTTTGTACAGAGTAAGTTACCCAAGTGATTTATGCAATTTTCATATGTAATTAGTGGGCATGGTTAGAACCAGATTTTGTCTTTAATGGAATGTGTTGTGTAAATTTCATTAAAAGAGCTAACTAAATAAGTTTTGGGAAATCTGTAATCTATTTTATGCACACATAAGAAATAAAAGCGGGCAACTCACCATATTTCACAGAAAGTACTTTATTCGTATAAATTTCGACATAGTAAAACACTTAAAAAATGTTTTTATAAATACTACATAATATCAACTATATTCTAGAAGGTAATGACATGAATTCGCAAAAATAGTCTGTACGCGAAATGAACAATGATGTGATCTTGATAGAGTTGTGGTTCGTTCTTTAAGTTTTTTGTGTAAAATTGGCAGCAAAACCTTTGTGATTGGTAGCACTGAACCGAATACTGTTTCTTCAAAACAAAAAAAAAAAACTTAACTTGTCACCAATAATTATTTCTTTTCAACTTTGTTCTCAAGTAGTTTTTTAAGTTTATCGTAATTTTAGTTCAGTTGTGGTAAAGGATATAAAAATTTTACAGAGTATGCACTCGAGAGCATAATACAGCTAAACTACATGAACTTCGTAAATATTGTAGCTCTGTTCGGTGTCACCACTGCTGTGTGAAGTTCCACCTGTCGCATTTGCGTCATCTAATAAGACAAAAGGCAGCTTTCTACGCTTCAGCTTTTTTCTCCCATTTGTGTTCTCACCAATTTTTCTTGAACTTGATCTTAAGACTTTATTGCTATCCATTTCGTCTGAAGTGATTTTCATGTCTGCTGCAACAGCGCCAGTGCCTTGCAGACCTGCCAAAACACCCTTTATGAACTCGGCGCGTATGAGAGTGTCCTCATCTATGGCATCGGCGAGATAGGGCTGCCTGAGGGGAACTGGAGCGTATGGTGGCACATACGTTGGCGGATAAAGTGGCAACAACACAGGATACAACCCGGGACGATATGGTCGTGGGGGCTCATCAGCAGAGTCAGCATTATTTAAACTGTAATCATCTGAGAGCGGATCTGACGCAGTCATTTGTCGCAGCGGCAATTTCATCGGACTGAATCCGACTGGCCAACTGCAATAAGTTCAGCCACAATAGTGTCTTCTGTTGTCCAGTATTGCTTGTTGTTGGTGCAACGCGCGCACTTAACGGAACAAACAAGGCGAACAATGTTGCGCAAGTGAGGAATAAAATTCGACAAGATAAACTCATTTCGTCTGAAGTTTGCGGCACAAGTGGATAACTGAGAGAGGAACTGACTAGCGTGGTACTATTTATAGTGAACAGTTAGCAATCGGAAGAAATTTTGAAAGTGACACTTAAAAGTTGTCGAGTTACAATTTTTACAGCTTGCAAGTTGAGCAAATTAAGCTGACGAAACAAACAAGTGAATTAATTAAGTTGTATGCGTTTGTTGACATCGCCACCCACAGACGAGGCAACGAATAATTTGAAATCCTCACAGAGAAGTGAAGAGGTCCGTAAAAATGTCGTTATATTTGTAGTGAGTAGGGCACTCATGAAGCTTAAAGCTCTTCTGCATATTTACAAAGACAGTTGGATAAGTAAATGAAGTTAAAAGCCGCAAAATTTCCCGCTGACAATGCAATACAGAACCCATTATTAGATCGACAATCAAAAACTGTACATTAGATGAAAGGCCGCTGAAGAAAAAGAAGAAGATAAATATTTATTCTTCGAATTTTTTTTATTATTTGCTCTAAGTGGAATGAAATAAGAAAGTAAACCAGTAAAAGAAGCGTTCTTAATACACTCGACCACGTAGAACCCATATAAATAAGCATGCGGACCACATTTGCTAAACTAGTTGTGCCTCACCAATCGAACGGCTCAGCCGTGATAAGCAAAATGCTTTACAGTTTTAAACTCAGCGTTCTACTAACGGCACTGCTGCTCCACACAGTGACAAGCAAAGGCGGTCGAACGGCCACACAAAGCAACAAACCACAAACGCTGTTGATACCACAAACGGAGTTAAACGAACAAGACTACAGCGATGAGGATGAGGGTTCCGTGATTCTTGAAGTGCCGATTGCAGCGGGTCCACGTGATTTGGGCGCACTACTGGCTTTGCAGACAACCACCACCCAAAGGCCACACCATGACCACCATGAGCATCATTATCATCACACCATCGCAGACCCACTAGGCGGCCACCGAGAAGACGACCACGCCCATGCTATGACGACGATGAAGATAGTGACGAATGCGATGAACACTATTATGGTCGGCCATCATGGCAACACACATCGCACTGGTATGTAGCGCCACCGCATCCTCCACCAGTAGCTAGTCCACAACCACCTCATTATGGACCACAGCCAATTTATTATCCTCAACCATCACATCATCCACAACACAATTATCCACAACAACAGTATCCACAACAACAATACCCACAACAGCAATATCCACCACAACCATATCCGCAACAATATTATCCACCACCTTATTATCCACCACCATATTACCCCCCACCGTATTACTACAACTATCCACCATGGTACTTTTTTAACCGGACAATCACTGGATAGGAATACCTCGCCGATGCGAAGTTGCAAGAAACAACTGTGCAATTTTATAGTAACAGTTACAGTCAAAGCAAAGCAAAATTGTCTATTTTTATATTTTTAGTTACTGAAATAATATCTTTTAAACATAACGCTAGTATTTTGACTGTTATTCTACTTAACCTATAAATAAAGTATTCTTTTGTGAGCTCGGAAACAAACCATCGAATAAAATGACACTGGATTTTTATTACTGCACTTTATTTGTGGGGTTGAAGAGAAAAAAGTTCTGCTGATGCTTTGTCTACTTAAGAAACTAGTGACCGATATCGCTATAAATAGTATTTGGTTAAGAAGACATTCACTTAGTTTGTCAAAAGTTGTATAAGTGGGAAGAATTCGGTGTTCTAGTTTACGTTGTGTTTTGGTCTTCGTACAATACAATGATTTTCTGTCGGTGTTCCTTAGTCTATTGTTCTTACTGCTCGGCTTTGCATTGTGCTATGAACGGGAAGACTCACCTCATAATGCCGTTTTTGTGGTAGAAAGTTTTATTGTTCACCAAGAAGTACAAAACAATAAAAGAATTTCCGATTAAAATCAAAATTATTACCGTGATACGTAGGAAGCACAACAGACATCGAATTCCACACCCTAAACCCACAACGTCGCAGGCCATCATATCAGCTACCCCCTTCAGCTCTGCCTCCAGTACCATTTGCAATTTATCCAAGGATCCAGCATTCATATTTAGTCCCTCCAAATGGTATCCTCCGCATCCATCAGTAGTGTACCCTCCAGTACCATATCCACCACCGCCATATGTACCAACTAGTTTGGTGGTCACAACCACCATCGCCTTCGACTCTATCAGATCCACTACCTTCACGGCAGCCAATAATATCAGTATCGTCATTACCATCGCTATCACTCTTGACATCGTCATCTCCGTCGCCTTCAACATCAACAGATCCACTAACCTTACCATTATCAGCAATATCAATGACGCCATCATCATCGCCTTTGCTATCACTATCGCCATCTCCAACACCTATTTAAAAGATCCAATATCTTCCCCAGCATCTGCTCTACCACCATCCGCAGAAGCCTCTGAAATGTCGCCGCCAACAATATCGACATCGTTAGCAGTGTTACCTTCATCTTCAGGCCTCGAGGCTTCCATTCCTAGCCCATTGGTAACGAAAGCTGAATACTGCGAAGTCGTCGTTTTTCTGTGCAACCTCGAAAATAACCCCGACATACCTGAACCACCTGCGCAATTTTGTGAACACTTCAATCCGTCATGCGCCGCCACCAACTTATTAAGCGCTCCCACTCAGACGTTTACTTGGCTATGCCAAATATTTCCTTCGCATTGGATGTGTAATGCGCCCGTGAAGACGCTAAATACTTTTTGCAATCAGTTTGCTAGTCATTGGACCTGTTTAGCGAATGAAGAGTCTAGCGACTTGAGCGTTCTCTTAGAGCGCCGTCCTGAACGACCAAAACAGGTGAAATGGTTTTGCCAGCACCATCCCAATGATTGGATGTGTGAAGATCCGGTGATGCCGCCCACAGGTTTCTGCGAAAAATTTAATACACACTGGGCCTGTGCAGGCCAAGGAAGTTCCGAGGCCGACAACTTAGAGCCACCAGCAGGACTTGAAAGCTTCTGTAATCTTGTACCTACTTATTGGATGTGCGAGAGTCCCATCCAACCCCCAGCTGGTTTTTGTGAGACACATCCAGGAAATTGGGCTTGCGAGATCCAGATTGCGAACATGGAAGCACAAGCGCCTTTATGTGTTTATTTTCCATGTGAAGACACAAAAGCCTTCAGTATTGACAAACACCATATGGATCACTCTTTACCTGTTAGTATGTTGCCGAAGTACTTAGATGTGCGAATACCACAGAGCGGCAGCATACGAATACTCTCTGACTTTTTCAAAACCAAGCGACGGGAGCCAACTATTCAGCCGTTTGCTAAAGCGAAACCGGTTCGCGTGGTTAGGCCAAAAAAGAGTGTTTACCAGCCGGCGAGTTTCAATTACCAACAACGTATTACAGATTTGGAATGATTGGTATAAGCTTCCATCGTGTCACTTAGTTTAGAAATTTGCAGACCTTTGTCATCAATCGATTACTTGAAGTTTAATTGAAAGCTCGCAATAAAATTTTATTAATGTATATTTAATCGCCAGTGGAGTAGATTCTTCGAAAGCTGTTTCAGGGATCACTTTCGGACAAATGTTTAAATGTTATCAACAGTTTAAGATGTGGCCATTGTTTGCTCGGAGTGTATGCAGAATATTATAAATAAAAAAAAAACGGTTTGGGATATAAATTAAATTCTTTATTCCTGTGAAAGCACATTTGATGCCATTCTGTATGGAACTCGATTTCTCTTGCATGGCCACCACGGGCACGCTTGCAGAAGTCCAGACGCTGAACCCAATTTTCTACGGGTTTCAAGCGTAGATCGGCCGATACTCCTGCAGTTTCACATTCGGTTATTCGTGCGAAGTTCATCAATCGTCGCCGGCTTGTTGGTATAGACCATAGACCTCACGTAGTTCTACAAGAAATTGTCTGGGCCATTTTGTAAGACAACAAGTTCTCCAAACTTGGTTATCAGTAAATAGATTGTGATATTCGGGCGTGGAACCACATATTATCAAAGTCCATATCATCCAATTCGGGCAAAGAATATTCGGTTATCATTGAGCGGTAGCGATTCTCATTCATAGTAACGGTCTTGATCATCACGGAAGACGTACGGCCAATAAGGCCGTCCGGTCCATAAGCCGTGACTCATGGAGTTCGTGCGGATTGCTGCCGAACAATAATGCATATTTTACTTACTAACGAATCCATTCAGCCAGAAATTAGCCTCATTGCTGAAGATGATTTTTCGATGAAGATCCGGATCATTTTGAAGCTGTTGCTCTGCCCAATTCACGAAAATACGACGTTACTGGCAGCAATATTCTCGACACTTCTTTATCCTACAGGTACAGGAACACTTAGTACTGTGCCTCTGAATTTAACTTTTTCCACAAGACGCTTAATTGTTGGTCTGATATTGACGACCATAAATTGGAAGCAGTGCTCTTAAAGTTGAGGCCACTGACTGTGGATTTCGGTATTAAATTTCAATAATTTCGACTCTGCTGGATCGTATATCTTTCCATAATGAAATGGCAAACCTTACTCAAGAGAAATGTCAAAAAGTGGAAAAATATGGGGTCGTTTGCTGTTCCTGTTGGTTTACTTTTGTAGCGTTTCTATTGAAAACCCCGTTTTTTTAAATTTTACTTGGTAATTTTGTTCACCTTATAATCAAAGCTGTTGCCGGTTCTACGACTTCCAGAACACTTGCTTGAATTGCACAACAGTATGTAGGCATAGGATTAAGGCCCTTGGTTTCCATGTTTCCAAATAGGGATCACATCGCCTCAATAGCACCAAGCAGTATATTGGAACTCATCAATTACCAAAAAACTGGTTAAAACGTTGTGAGTTAGGAGTGGGCACAATAGACCCTAGGTCACGATGCAATTATCACTTACTTATCTTATTTTTTCTAATGTAATGTAATCTAATCTAATCTAATCTAATCTAATCTAATCTAATCATAGTGCTGAGGAGGTTATACTTCGTCGTTGTTTCATGTTCTGTTCCCGAGTTCTTCAGATTTATTTTTATGTGAGCCTTATCACGTTTAAATATTAAAGATAAGGGCTACATTTTTAAGTGATTTCGACTTGTTTTCGTTGAAGAGTTCGATGACCGTCAGAGAAAGTCTTTGACCAACGCCGTTAACACAATCGTTCGCTTTGACTTTACTCGTCATTTGAAGTCTCGCATGAGCCAAATTTAGCTTAATTAATAATGAAGATTAGCTAATACTAAGCCTAATAGTGTATATGTGTAAATATATATAACATCAACATTATTTCATGGAAAGTGTGCGAATACCAAAGAAAGCGAAAGCAAAGAGAAACTGAAAAAATGATCAAAACACAAACTTTCACTTTCGTTTTCAAAACACACAGCCAATCCGAAGTAGTATGACACATTTAGACTCATTTTCGGCTTCAGACGCAGCGCTAGTAAAAATATTCGTTGACCGCGGTCATTTGCAGATAAATTAATCAAGATTCGGATTGTTGGAATGATTTCGCATAAACTATTAATTGCTGTGATTTTTACTCTAATAGTTGGTGGATTGGCAAAACTAACGCAAAGTGATGAAGAATTTCTGCGTCGCCTCTCCAAACTGACATTAAGTGAAATTAAAAGCGAATACCGAATCGGGGAGGTGGTGCAGACTGCGCAGCGCTATAACGGCAGCCAGTTGGTGCCGGCCAATGGCTATAAACTAGCGCTCTTTCCGCCGTTTTTTATCGACCTCATCTACAATCCGGGCAGGCGGCCACAAATAACGCAGAACGCAGGCAAAGAAGGGGATCGCAAATAAATTTCAACCAAAAATCTGAACAAAGTAATAAAAAATAATAATAATATGTGAATAAACGGAATCATAAATATTTATGAGTATATTTATTTCCTACAAAATAATAATTTAAACATAAAAATTGGGTTTTCAATTTCAAGTGAAATATTTTTAATAGTAACTTACCCTTTATACTAATCTAAATCAGTCTGTTTACTTTAACTACTACACACAAGCGTTTATGTACTGATAACACACACACACTCACGCATAATTGCGGTCACACTTAATCCGTTGCCCACTTAGTGGTCACTGGCATCCGCACTTAACTATGGGTCCACGCATTTTCGTCGCCTTCGTCCACATCCGGTTTACTTTGCATTTCCTTTGATTTCCGCGCGATTTCCGCCCGCTCAGACCGTGCATGTGCATATGTAGCTTGTGTTGGCAACGCTGCCACATACACGCTGCGCAATAGTTGCCATTTAGAAATGTACTAATTTCCGTCTTTGCCAATGCATGCCACCAATTTGTCGTTGTAATATCCGCTTATGAAGCGGTGTCAGCGCGATGCATTGCTCTGCGCGCTTTTGTCGTCGCTGCCGTTCGCTTTAGTGGCAGCTGCGACAGCAATCATCGGATCAGTGGCAGCAGCAGAGGAATCTTCCGCTTCAGCATCATCAGCTGTGCCACTCACTTCCGCCATTTCCTCGTCCTCTTCACTGTCAGCGTCGTCGCCACCGCCGCCTTTGCCGTCATCGTCGTCGTCATCACCTTCGGAATTGTCGCTGTTCGCGTCACTGACTCCACCACTGGCATTTTTCAATTTTGTGGATTCTATCTCGGTTTTCAACAGCTCTGCATTGTAGTTCTCGATATTTTCCTGCGCTTCAGCAGCGGCAGCTTCCGCTTTGGCAAGCTTGTATTGCAACACATTATCAGCATTCAACGTTCCGTCAGCTTCGGCAGTCACAGCAATGCTGTTGGCTTCGCTGTCCACGCTGCCAATATATGCTGCTTCTCGATATTTGCTGTCATTCTTCGTTTGGTAATCACTGGTCACAAATTTCACGGCTTCAATGGACGCATTGCCATCATTATCATCGTCATCATCGTTGTCATCGTAGCCATCATCATCTTGGTAATCTTTGTCAGCGCCACCTCCACTGCTGTCCACTTGTTTGGTATTTTTGCTGTTGACGACGCCTTCTGCCACATGCTCGACATTTTGGAATTTGACGTCCTTATCACTCAAGCCGCCTTGGAGTGGCTGTCGAGTGTCATACTCGTATGTTTTGTCATTATCTGTTTCTAAACTGGTTGTCAATTGTGCGACTGCTGTCATTGCAGCTGCCTGCCTCACACGGCTTTGAATGCCATTAACATGAAACGATGCAGCGCCGGTCACATAGCCATCAACATCAGCAGCACCATCGCCATCAGCATCGGTATCGCCATCAATTTCATGCACAACACCATCAATGTAGTAATTTTCGCCGCTCTCCATTCCTTCCCCCGCACTGTCCCCATCTTCATTGCCTACGCTATAATGTCCATTGCCATCAGTGTCAGCGCTGCCTACACCTACATCAGCGCCTTCATTCGCTTTGTCACCAGTGCTGTCCGTTTCAGTGCGCTGCTCTGTCGTCTCAGCATCCAAGGGCTTCAGGGTTCCCACTGGCAGTCCATTTCTGCTGTCATCGGCACTTGTAATTGTCAACTGTTCATGATTTTTTATTATTTTCTCCCGGTTATTGTCAATTTTATCAGTACTGTTGGCTGCATGTACGATTCGTACGATTGTAGTGGGCACTTCGTGTTTGCTGATATGACAGCTTATCGTATAACTCAAGGAGCGTCCGAGCAACACACGTCCTCCAGATATCATGTCTGCCTTTTCATTCTCGGTTTCATTTTCATTTCCATTTTCATTTGTTTTGCTGTACTGCTCACTTTTAATTATCTCCGTTTTGTTGCACATTACTTCCGGTTTTGGCACCCCTTTGTGCTCCTCCTCCGCACTCTCTGGGTTTGTCGTCTTGCCCGGTTGTGCCGAAAGCGTGTTGCTGATGTGTTGTAATCCGGTAGCCACCCAGGCCGACTTGTCGTTTGTGTTCTCCGCAAGTAACGCTGTGTCGGCTGCGAAATGTTGGTGTTGCTGTTGCTGTTGGTGCATAGTTTCCACTTGCATTTCATTGGTTTTGTCAATATTTTCAATTTCCTTTCCTACATCGTTTCCAATTGCCACTTCCAGATGCTCTAAAATGTTTGCTGGCTCATTTGCAATCGTTGCTATCGGATCGGTTGCGAATGGCGTTGTGGTTGCATCAAATAATGTCATTACTTTGGTTGTTGAAACTTTTGTTTCTGTTGCTGCTGGGTTTGTGGTTGCAACATTTACATTACTGTACTCTGTTGCTGACGTGTCATTTAGTTCGTGCTCACTTTCATTACCTTCGCCATCCTCATTCGATTGATAATTCGTTGTTGGTGGGTTGAGTTGACTAGATTGTGGTGCTTCGTATTCTGTGTCTTCGTCACTATCAACTACTTCAAAAGCAAGACTTTCCTTCGAACTACTTTCATCACTTGCAGCCTCTTTAGTGCGTATGAAATTTGAGAAATTCATCTGGCTCTGAAATATGCTATAATCCGATCCATAACCAAGCTCCGTAGGGTCGGATTCATCATGCAACAAAGGCACTATCACATCAGGTCTTTCGTAGTTTTCTTTAAAAACCTGAGTTTTTTGCAAATTTTCGAATTCTTGCGTAATCGTGGGTACACTTTCGGTTTCTGGGCTTGCTTCGAGTCTAACCGATAGCTGCTGCAACACGCTAGAAATAGGTTCTGAATACTCATCAAATATTTCTGTGAGACGTTTAAAAGCCTCCTCTATATTTGCTGTTTGGAAAGTATGTGATGATGCGCTTGTGGAAATTGTTGGCTCTGAGGGCTCAGACAAGGAACCCACGACTGTCTTTTGTGGTTGGTTATATCCATAAATATCCATCAATTCACTTGATTGTGATAAATCTTCATTTGATGCGGAGCCAAAGCTCGTTGCGTCGTGTGAAGCTGGAGACTGGTTTTCCTTAGACGGGTTTGCTGGTGGATGCGTAAGTTTTGACGTCTCATATAACGTGGTGCCGTTAACCACTTCATTGCTATAATTCGACGGTTGGCTTAAGGTAACATAATGAGTGCCATGTTCTTCCTGTCCTGAGATCTTGTCATCAGACAGCGTCGTTTCTGCTTGATGACTCTCGTTGTCAACGTTAGATTGATGTTCATCTTTTATTGTAGTGGTAAAATCCTCCAAGACAGGAACTACATATGAATCAGCTAGTTCTTCATTAGTGTCAGTTGGTTGCTTAAGGGGCATTGGTAATTCCGGTGATACATTGGTTGAGGAAGCCTGGTTGACTTTTTGGTTGTAAGTTGTGGCAACGTTGGCTGTCAAGTTTTCATGACTACTGTTTATATTATTAATTACTGCATCCACTGTGTCCGATAGGTCTATATCGGTATATTCAGCCCTTTCAAGTATATTCACACCATTTCCATCAACAATGTGTTGTTGTGTTTTGATATTCTCCGCATTCTTTTGTAAAAAGTCTAACTGCTGCCTCAAAGTTTCATTGTTGCCTACATTCTTAAAGTTCACGCTCAAGTGATCTATTGGATGATCTTCGGGCTCCTTCTGTTCTTTCGTGCTGAAAATATGGTGCGATGACGCGGCATGTCGCTCTGCAGTATCCATCGGGTTGAGCGTGTTGCGGTTGGTGCTGTTCTGTGCGGAATTAAAAGAAGCTTCACTGCTCTTAGTGTTTAGCTTGCGATTGTCAAAATTTGTTGTATTTTTAATTGGAACTGAATTATCAATTTCACCAAGCAGTCCTTCAGGAGCTACATTGGTTGACAATTCTGAAGTTTGTGTGTTCATCGATGGGATTTGGTTGCCACCATTGGTTGAGTTGCTCTGATTTAAATCGTATTTGCTTTCTTCAGTATCACTCTTTTTTTCATAATAGTTTGGATTTAGTAGTTGTTCTGTTATAACCTTGTTTTCTCCTTTCAGTAAAAGCTCTTCTATCAAAGATTTTAGTCGCTGGTTTTCGTTGTTTTTCTCGATATTGTCTTCTTTCTCTGGAATATTGTCTTCGTTCACTGGATCAGTTTTATGTATTTCTTCCATGAACTCAGTTGAAATTTTTGGAGTTGTAAAAATAGCTCGACCTGTAGGAAGTGAAAAAATCAAATTTTTTAAAATAATTAAATTAAAATAAAATTTTATTCTGTTCTTTATAATGCTTCTCTATTATACCTTCATTCTTAGCTATTAGTTGTAGAAACCCAAGCAGCGCTAATAAACATATTTCCGTTAATTTCATTATAAAATATTAATAACTTAAAATGATTTTAGTAAGTTTCTTAATTAGACTGCTTAGCAAGACGGCTGCCAGCCGAACTAAACCGAATTTCGAAGTTTCGCTCAATTTTATGAGCCACGCGAATGAGGTCCATTCTACATTAGTGCCGTTCTCTTCTATTGTCCTCTTTTTTTTATAATTAGTCAATAGAAAATAATGAAGTCAGATTAAATGAGACAAAATGCGTTCAAAACCATTATAACTGATCAGCTTTATTTAACCAACATTTAGTATGTTTTTATAACTGTGTATGTGACAGTTTCAAATGAATTCATTGTTTTTGGAATAACTTATAAATACAATGTATAACAAAGAGTGTCCCAAAACTAACAAAAGATTTAGAAATTTTGCAGAAACGTTTCTCTCTGCGCTCTCTTTGTTTTATTTGTATACTCTTGTACATTTTTGTACACCTAATGGTTGTATATATCATCTAAAACCAATCGCGAGAGATATAGGATTATTTACATATACATAAATAACCGACCATCTGCCACGCCCACAAAACACCATTAATCGGAAACCTATAAAGTGCCATAAAGGATATACAACTTTAATTTGGCACAGAGGATCGCAGTAGCAAAGGGCACCTGTTGGTGAAGTTTTTTTGGAAAGTGGGCGTGAACCCGCTCTGTAAGTATAATGTACATATCTCCGAAACCACTTAAGCTACAGCAACCAAATTTGCTGAGTGAAAATCTTATAGGAACTTCTACCGAAAGTGTGAAAATGGATAAAATCAGAGCATAACCCCGCTCACCCTCCATATAACGGTAATGTTAAAAACTGTTAAAGGCGTGATAAATCTATAGCTAAATACCCCAGAGACATTAACTTTTACCCCCGAGATGTTATGAGGAAGCTTTATAGGAGCCGGAGTAAAAATTGGACGATGGGTGTGGCACTGCTCATTCTTTAGTAAAATCCCGTATCTCGGAACCCGACAAATCGATTTTAACAAAGCTTAGTAGGTGGCATTCTTCCTACATTTTTATGTCATATTATGAAAGTGGACGAAATCGGGTAACAATCACGCCTACTTCCCATATGGCACAATTTTAAATTCCACTTGATTCGTTCACTCTCCAGTACACAAATAATTCCTTTAAAGTACCAAAGGACCAAAAATTGTTCAAATACAAATCAAAAATTTCAAGCCCTATATACCGATTAGTTCGACCCCAGTATATATAGTTGACATTTGATCGAAAATATTGGTCAATGTGTGAGATATATAATTGCAATCCAGACAGAATCCTTTTCTGACAATAGTTATTCTGGGTATCAAAAATGGGTTGAACGGGGTCAATACTTCCCTGAATCCCATTATACCTAATATAAAGATTTTCGAACTTCCTGGTGACTTTATCCTGCAAATGTCGACCAATATGTAAGTTATCTCAATAAAAAGGATCTAGCGTATTTTATTCATAACAGTATCTCTTTGTGCTTAAATTTATACAATTGAAGGAAAACTTTTACAGTTCCTTTGAACAGATATTAAACCCTAAATTTATGAAAACATTTTGTAAAATAGAAATGATGTCTAAGCAAGATCTCCTTTTCTTTCGGTCAGTTTGTAAGACAGCTATATTCTATAGCCGTCTGGTATCGATTGAACATTTTCAGTTGATATCTTTAAAGCTGAGGTAACAGCTAGAGACTTTAATATACCATCTTCAGGGCCTTAAAAATACCTGTACCTTTCTTTTCTTCTTTTCGTTTCAAAACATAAATTTCTTTTGTGTTTTAGAAGAATTGCATTTACCCTTACTTCTCATTTTAAGCATATCAAATGGCATAATAAAACACTGTGCTCATTCAGTTAGCCCTTTCAACAACAGTTCAAAACCAAAATAACTGCACGAAAGTGCCGTTACCGTGATCAGTTCCATAAAAATTACTTCCCTCACCTTCTCTTCTACAAATATTTGTTTGTCCATTCTTATGTAAATTGAAATTGATTGAATTGGTGCCTGGCTTTTGCCAACAAATCACGCTCTCCGCTTTCGTTTCGCTTTCGCACATCAAATTTGTCATAATTTCCGTCAAATTTTATTCATAGACTTGTCAATAGCGAGCCATCAACAGCATGGCAAGCATTAACATTAACATAGCAACCCAACATATGCGTGAATGCATGTGCGTGTGTGCGTGTGAGTGGCTTTGTGCTTTGGTCAGCGCCGACCTCACTATTCATGCGGTTTTGTTAAAAACTAACTTTTTTGCCATTTGTCCATCATTCCCACATTCATTGGTGCGTTTACACTTACAACACCAACAATACCGCTATATTAACATATGTGTGTGCGTATGCGTGAGTGATATCGGCCAACAGCTGGACCGGTTTCACTGTATTATTAGTTTATTTCCAGTTTTTCGTGTTGTTTTTGCCGATAGTTTGACCTGTTTACCGTCGCTGTTGTTGTTCTTGTTGCTTTACAGATTTGCATAATTCTTTGGGCTCGATCCGCTGCGGCTCACTGACCAAATGAATAAATTTCCATTAATATACCGCTATGTAAATACGTATTCGCAACGCATTCGTCAACCGAGGGAATACCGTAAACATACTTCACATACGTGTGTGTGTGTGCATTGGTTTTATGGTGCGAATATGTTTGGATAATGCCGAAACGTATTGATTCTGTTCGATAAAACTGATCTGAGGTATCATATTTATAGACTTAAATTAGTCAGTATTAAACTAGTGAAAGAAACATAGAACTAAATCGCCGAACTGAGCCATAGTAATAATAGTCATCTTTCCTGTCGTAGTTGTAAAGGCTTTAAAACCACTTGTTGAGGATTTCATGTGCTATGGAGTTGTGATTGCTACCATCGAGCCAAACTGATTAGGCACTTAGGTTAAGATATTTGGAGCAACAGTCGCCTATTTGATTTCCAGAATCCATTTGGTAATGCGGTTTTTGGTCGTAAATCTTTATAATAAAACTAAGCTAAAGAGTACATTCCTACCCTCCGTTAATAGTTATAGTTATTCCAGAACAAATTCATACCTTTTGTTTTTGAATCTGAAGAGACTATTAAGCTTAAGGTCTACATGATGACGTTCGTTGGAATAGCTACGATCCATATTTGTTCCAGATTCGCTATTGTATAAACTCTCACATTTTCAAGAAGGCAGCTCAAGAAAACGAAAGATCAATTATAATCCAATCTTTCTCGAAGCACTCATATTGGTCTTAATACCCTTATTTCTCAGTATTATTACCACAAATTCCAATCCTTAGATACTACTGCTTCACATCTTCATTATCAGTTTCACAAATCGATCTCACTTGGCCAGCTGTTCACCTTTTATGTAACATATAAGCTCCTAAAAACGGATCGCCAGGTATTTATAGATCGATGAAGTGTTTTCAGCTTATCACAGATATATTGGGTAGTCGAAAAAGTATTTTCGGATTTTGTCAATAGATGTCGTTGCAGTCGTATATATCCAGTGCTACCAATTTCATTGTGCACCAAATGGTGTTGGAAAGGTGAAATTTTAAGCTTCACCAACAAAAAAAAAGTAAATTCGGGGAAATTGAAAACAAGTTTACAGAGACATCATCTTCATTAGTTCGTAGAGTACAACAATGGTACGCTTGCTTCCGTTCGGGACATGTGAAAGATGCACCTCGCTCTGGTCGTATTATCGTTGAAAAGGTCGATGAAATTATGGAAAAGATTGGCCAGAACCGCCACATAAGCAGCCATGATATCGCCAAGGAACTTAACATTTATCATCAAACGGTTTTGGGCCATTTAAAAAAGGGCTGGCTAAAGGACTTAATTAACATCTGCGATTCTTTGCTGAAACGAAATGAAATCGAATCATTTCTGAAGCGAGTGATAATAGGATACGAAAAGTGGATCAAATACGACGATAATGAGCGAAAAAGATCATGGTCCAAGCCTAGTGAAAGGCAAAAAATGATCGCAAAGCCAGGATTGACGCCTCGAAAAGTTATTTTGAGTGTTTGGTGGGATTGGAAAGGAATCATCCACTATGAGGTGGCTTCAGCCTAGTCGAACGATTGATTCTATGTACATTTTACTGTCAACAACTGTTAAGATTGAAGCAAGTAATCGAAGAAAAATGGCCAGAACTGATCAACAGAAATGTCTGTCACATCTGTGATGACTGGAAAGTTTTGTTGCATCCATCATATTGCTCTGACCTTGCAATATTGGACTACCATTGACCATTGACCAAAACAATGCGGAACTCCCTTGATATAGTAAATTTGGCATCAAGAGAAGCCTGTGAAAATTACTTTTCGCAGTTTTTGCCGAGAAACCAGAAAAGTTTTACACTGATGGAATAACGTTTCGAGCGGAAAAATAACGGAAAGTGGCTGACCAAAGTGGTACATTTTGGGTTCATTAAAGTTCATTATAAATAACGGGTGATTTTTTTGAGGTTAGGATTTTCATGCATTAGTATTTGACAGATTACGTGGGATTTCAGACATGGTGTCAAAGAGAAAGATGCTCAGTATGCTTTGACATTTCATCATGAATAGACTTACTAACGAGCAACGCTTGCAAATCATTGAATTTTATTACCAAAATCAGTGTTCGGTTCGAAATGTGTCAATGTCGACAAATTTTGTTCAGCGATGAGGCTCATTTCTGGTTGAATGGCTACGTAAATAAGCAAAATTGCCGCATTTGGGGTGAAGAGCAACTAGAAGCCGTTCAAGAACTGCCCATGCATCCCGAAAAATGCACTGTTTGGTGTGGTTTGTACGCTGGTGGAATCATTGGACCGTATTTTTTCAAAGATGCTGTTGGACGCAACGTTACGGTGAATGGCGATCGCTATCGTTCGATGCTAACAAACTTTTTGTTGCCAAAAATGGAAGAACTGAACTTGGTTGACATGTGGTTTCAACAAGATGGCGCTACATGCCACACAGCTCGCGATTCTATTGCCATTTTGAGGGAAAACTTCGGACAACAATTCATCTCAAGAAATGGACCCGTAAGTTGGCCACCAAGATCATGCGATTTAACGCCTTTAGACTATTTTTTGTGGGGCTACGTCAAGTCTAAAGTCTACAGAAATAAGCCAGCAACTATTCCAGCTTTGGAAGACAACATTTCCGAAGAAATTCGGGCTATTCCGGCCGAAATGCTCGAAAAAGTTGCCCAAAATTGGACTTTCCGAATGGACCACCTAAGACGCAGCCGCGGTCAACATTTAAATGAAATTATCTTCAAAAAGTAAATGTCATGAACCAATCTAACGTTTCAAATAAAGAACCGATGAGATTTTGCAAATTTTATGCGTTTTTTTTTTTTAAAAAAGTTATCAAGCTCTTAAAAAATCACCCTTTATGAAAAAAAGTTGAAATCTGATTAAAAATACGAAACATTTTTTTGACTACTTTACATTAAGATGGTGAATATCAGTGCCACGAACATCGCTAGATTCGCCAAAGGAGTGTCTACCGAGATATTTTAATCTGAGTCTTTCAAAGCCTGAAAATAGAGGAGAAGATAATTCCACCTCACATTCCACCATACAGATTTGGCAAAAAGAGCCCGACAGAGTATTTAGCTGCTCCGTGTAAGAAACTATTGCACAGTATTCATTCAGGTTTCTTTTTCAGACTTTAGTAATGTATTAAGTAGGCCTTAACAGAGACTAACAGTTTAATTATAATCAGATCACAATCTCACATGAAAACTGGTCATAGGATCACCAATTTATTTCAAAGGTCAATATTGATACAATTTTTATACTCTAAACAGGGTGTCTTAAGTTTGCCTTGAAGCTTTCAATACTCAGAATGAAAAGTCGAAGACGCTATAAAATAAATATGTACGTATAAGCAGTGTAACTAGCTAGGTCGATTAAGCCATGTCCGTCTATCTGTATACTGGCGAAGGAGTCCGTCAGTGTTTGAAATATTGTTCTAAAATTTTAATCATATCGTTTTTTACAAGAAGCTGCTCATTCGTCGGAACCGTCAATTTTTCGTAGAAAATCATGATAAATATTTTTTCTTTGTTCTTCTTTGCTAAGGCGGGTATTATAGCTGGTAAAGCCGAAGTTAACGTTTCTATTTTGCTTTAAACTCACTTTTTCGTATCCAAAAAAATAAGAATAAAAATGCTATTTACCGACAAAATTGAAATTTGTGGCATGATGTGAAAGCAAATATAATTTCAGTAAATCCTAATTACTCATTTTGGCTCGCAAATACTTAGTAGGAGACAAGCTCTCGCCGTCGTAACATGAAACGAGCAACCCTTTCTAAATGAAAGCCATTGCTATATACATATGTATATATCATTCGAATACAAGTATCTCGTATACAAATAACTGCCAATTATATTATATACACTTGTATATATGAAAGTGAGTGAAGAGTTCTCGAGAACAGCAATTTTGAGTGTGATTACCCGAAGCAGGATTAGCAGCAATGAAGTGGAAAACTGCAATGACTTCGCATTCAAATACATCGACATAAAGAGCAGCGGAAGAGGAAGGATGACGAAATTGAAAGACTTCAAATTGCTTGACAGAAAAGGCAATGAAACGAAATGCCGTTTATCTGGGCGGCGTCGAGGCGGGTGAGAAGTCATGGAGCAATCATAATAATTGTCACTTGCTGCATTCCATTGCCCGAGCAAATAAGACACAAGAAACATAAACTAAGTGTGCGCGCAAAGACGCACACATACATACAAAGTCAACCAGCGCTGAGTCACAGTGTAATTCTGCATAACCTTGTCCTTTTAATCTCACACGGTCTCATTTCTCCTTCACACTGCTTTCTTTCTAATTTTCGCCATTCTCTGCACTTCTTGCACTTGTGCGCTTCAATGGACAAGTGTGTGTGTAAATGTGTTGAAGTGTGTGTGTTCATATGCCGCCAGCCCATAGCTGGCGGTTGAGTGAAGTGCAAACAAACGCTTAGCAAAGTCAAGAACGTCAGGTAATGTCGCGCAAATAAGCCGGCGGCTTGGAGCAGACTAAAGTCAGTCAGTTGGTGTAATTAAGAAAATTACCGGACTTCTTTGTAGTGCCAACAAAGCGCTTGTGTGTGTGTGTACGTGTTGAAGGGAAGTGTTTGCTTCACATTAGAAAAGGTTTCAGTGTCTGCTGAATGAAGCTGAAGTGCTTGCAGAGAATATTTGACTTTGGAATTTCTGAATGTTTCGGCATTCGAATGAATGAAGCGCATTATTTGCTTTAATTTCCCATCCACGAGGTCGAGTTTCAGCACAAGCCTTTGAAAGATGAAATGGAAACAGCAATGGTCGTACAGTCTGTTTGTCATTTTATGACCGAAATTTGTATTACTTGTTGTTGTTGAGTAATAAGGGAAAATTTTCTTCTACGTTTCTACATTTGCTGAAAGATTGAAGCTTAAAGCGTTAATTAACAGACTTCGGTTTCGATCGAAATATAAACAAATTTGGGTACCAGACTGTTTCGACTCCGATAAAATACAAATAACTCTGACAAAACTTTGGACCCCGATAAAAGGAGAATATTTAACTTTCAGCACGAAACTTGGCTTTTTTGAATACTTCGTTTTCAAGCAGCGAACGGTTAGCGGGTGCTCCAACTTTTTACATTTTCATTTATCTCGACAATCTCTTAACAGTAAGGGTACCGAAAGAAATCTCACTGAGCGAGAACATATCTTCTAAACTGGTCATGTTAAGTTTCATTAACAACTTCTTCTACTAAAGAACTGATTTTTCTTAAAAGCATCGAAAAGGATGATCCATTTACGTCGTAAATATAATCGAAGTTCTGCTATGTTTTGACGCAAACTGCACCTTACTTTATGTAGAATAAAATAAAATTGTTAAACCGGAACCTTTGACGTTTTCCAAATCTTTGCTTCTTCCAAGAAGTAGTCAGTCTAACGCTTGAACATAAAAGTGTTATAAATTTATTACAAGTTTCTCGAAAGTATTTTCTTTATAGTCCTTGTAAAAATCTTCCAACCCTCATTGCGTTTTAGTCTTGTTCTATAATGGCTATAGAAAGCAAATATTTTTTTGGCAAATAGCAAATGTGTCAGCTTCTTTAAGAAGCTCATCCAAGTTGTAGGAATCTACTGCTTTCTGAAATCAAAGGTCAGGTTAACACTTTCTTTGAACTTGTTACCATTTATTGTTCGAGCGGAGAGTGGTACAAATATTGACTCTAGAAATCAAGGTTCATATAGTATTTCTATGATAATGGTTAATATAGAACTTTAATTACTAAAATGCGGTACACTTTCTGCAGACGACAATCTTCAAACCATTATCAAAACTCAAAAATCAGATACAACTTTGCGATTTGAAGTTTGAGTGCATCTCTACAGTCTAGAAAATCCGATCAGCGTCTAATTCTAATCTGTAATTTTCAAAACTTTTATTGACAACATTGTTTGCCATTTATCTGTCATCACATTAAGAAACATTGACAGTTAAGGCTTCCGCGAACAGCGCCGTCAATCCAGTCGACGCTGTCAGCTCAACATCAAACTCCGCGGCTTAAAAGGCAGGGCGGAAAGCTATTGAAGACTAAGCTGTGCAGGTGTAAAGTGCTCAGGCAGGCCGCACCGGAATACCTTGAATACCTACACACACACATACGCGCATTAAAAGAAGGCTGTAAACTGCTGCACGTGGAATTTAGCCGGCTTTGTCTGTGAATGTGCTAAGCTACAAACTCAACACTTGACATTAAGCATTCAGGTCTATAGTCAGTCAGGTAGTCACAGTGACAGTTGCCCGGAGAGGCAACTCTGGAAACTCTGTGAGAATAATTTTGCGCTTTCTACAGCTTCCATAGCATGCTAAGGATGCATGTATGTGTGTGTGTGTGCTAAGCGTGCGCGCTGTCGTGTTCATTGCCAGTGAAACAACTTCATCAGTCATCATCAAAATAACGAAATGACATTTACAAATTATGATTGATTGCGCTTTTTTGTTGGCAACGAACAAAGAGTGTCAAGAGTGTTGTTCGCCACTCAAGGCTGTGCATCGTCCTGTTGCTCACCAATAAGCAGAATTCATTTATGCATAGACATACATATGTATGTGTTTGTGTCTGTAGCGGTGCGGATTTCCTGGATTCGGTTGTGATTTTGCTGCCAGTATAAATTGCTCATGAGTGCACGTGTACTTGAGTTGACTGCGTGACCGCTTCAATGGTTTGTCTGCTGTGAAGCTTGAAAGGAGCGAGCAAAAAATGGCAACACCTGTTAATGGAACATACATTTGTATTATATTTGCAAATTTGTTTTCTGTTAAATCGTACAATTCGACTATTGTTTTGTTATTGTTGCTGTTGCTTGATAATATATAGCATATACTCCTGTAGTCGAAAAAGTCTTTTCGTATTTCTTATCAAATTTCAACTTTTTTTTATATTTATAATAATTAATAAATAAGTAATTTGCTTTTCTGCTTTCTCGGCGAAAAACTGCGACTAGTAATTTTCACAGACTTCTCTTAAAGCCAACTTTACTCCATTCAGGGAGTTCTGCATTGACCGAAACAAATATGTAGTAGTCCGATCGTGCAAGGTCTGGGCTATACGGTGGATGCATCTAAACTTACTAGACAAGCTCTACCGGTTTTTGCTGTGTCATCAAAGACGTCTGTGGTCCAACGTTGTCTTGAAAGAAGATGATATCTTTTCTTTTAATCAGTTCTGGCTGTTTTTTTCGACTGCGTGCTTCAATCTCATCAGTAGCTAACAGTAAAATGTAAAATCCATCGACCGGCCTGGAGCAGTTCATAGTGGATGAATTCTTTCCAATAGAGATATACGACTGCAGTGACATCTATTGACAAAATACGAAAAAACTTTTTCGACTACCCAATATAACCTTTGAATTTGTTGAGAATTCAAATAACTCGGCCCCGATATATATACCCAGGCAAGACTCTTCTGAACTCAGCATCATAAAATTTTTGTGACTCTCAGCTTGAAACTATTTTATAATTCAGTGTTGCCATGAAATTTCCATTAAATTTTTCATATTCTAAAATTACTTTTCATTTCAGATTTATGCCTCGATCCGTGTTACAGCTTGTTGTTCGTGTGGTTGCCACTAATTGGCATTACAAGCACAGTACTTGTTACCTGCGGCTAAATGTTAAGCCTTATCCATATCTTTTCACTTTAAATCCATGTACTTGGACACACATACGCACACAGGCGCACGTGTGAATGCTTGGGATTAGCAGTCGTGATTCGTTTACAGTTTGAGCACACACATTGTGTTTCAGTTAGGATTTGTTAACATCAACACGTGACATATCTCTTTTGATCTATGTTTCAAGCTCATACAATCCAATATACAGCTTTTAACTGCTATTTCACAACTACTTTTTGCACATGTGTGCTTTCTCGGCTATAATATAACGGTTTTTCATTGTGAGCAGCCACAAAATTTTGTTGACGACTTTTTTTTGGAGTTCGAAAGTCAAATATTTTTTCAATCATTTTGTGTGTGTGTCATAATAGCTGCTGATATGGTGGCGAGGAATATAAAAACGCCAGCACCGCTGATAATTTCATCAACTGTCAAAGCATGCTGCTGTGAAATAAATACTTGACATTTCCAGCGAAAATATTTGACCGACGCTATTCAACGATTTAATATAATTCGTTCATAATATAATTTAGAAATTCATATGATTTTAGTGGCTTCACTGGTAAACGCTGTTTGTATAAAATAATTCAATCCAATTATATGTTGGCCTTTCAAACCAACGCGTTTAGCTACATTGCTGTGTAAAAAAATTGCAACGCGCTTCACTTGAAAAATTATGGCTTTCAAATGAGTTTAGCGAAATTTAATCAAATTTAGTGAACAAATGCGACTAAAACAAAATGAAAAATGTCGTCGTTTATTAATTGATTGCTTTGCCAATGTCAGGTGCAGGGTGACTACACGGCGTATGAGTGACTTTCAATTAAGTAATTAGTTTCGCGTTTCGCAGCGCATTCAGCGTCCGCTTGGCATGTGTCATAACAACTGACATTTATTAGTCAAACCGCCGATTGTTTTGTGAATTATGAAATTTGTCCAACGTCATTGGCAATTTGGAATTAACGCATATGCAATATAAATCAATATAAATAATTGAGTGTGCATGTGTGCGGTGGAAGCACTTAATCCCGCGGGCCAGCGCAGGATAGCGATCTGTTTGGTAAGCCATGACACACGCTTATGCTAATTTCACGTCTAATTTATTTACTCATTTGCCTAATGTAGAGTAAATACGGAGTGCAGTTGGCTGCGAGTTGAGTTCAAATTAAATAATAGTACATACATATTTACAGCTGCATTATAACGGTAAATATATCGGACGTTTTTTGGTTTCAATAAAAAACTAGAAAACATGTGTGAATTTAATGCTTTGATGGCATTAATTGAGATTATATAGACATCTTTCGTTGAAATATAGAAATTTTGTGTTAAAGTATTTCCATGAATAATTGTGTTGAACGAGATGAGATACCTAAAATTTACAGTTTTTATTTTTTCCCTTCAAAAGTAAAAAAATTCTCCACACGAAAAATGCCCATTTTAATTATCGGAGGAAAAAATATAGTCATAATGTTATTCGCTCATTTCTTTTCTTTTTTTAATCCCTAAACATGAATATATAAACAAAAACAGTGATTATTTTTAGAAACTGCTTGGCTATAGTACGAGTATGTTTCAGCATCAGAACCCTGAAACAAAAAAATGCTTTTTTTTTTTTGCTGAAGCTGCTCGACCCTTCCAAGCGACATCGCTTCGCACTGTGGGCTTTTAAAAAGTTCTAAGAAGATCCGACGTTTTCTAGCAGTATATTATTCAACGATGAGGCTTATTAATGGGTAAGCAAAACTAACGCATTTGGGACAAAGGGAAACCTGGAGAGATTCAAGAGCTGGCAGTTTATTCAGAAAAAAGCTACGGGTTTATGTCAATGACTGTTATTATCGCGCCATGATAACCGACTATGTGATGACTGAAATTGCATTACATCAATCAATGGATTTATTGAGAAAACAATGCGATGAGCAGATAACTGCTCGGCTTGGGCGGATCGATTGGCCACCAAGATCGTTTAATATCTCACTATTCGACCTTTTCCTGTGAGGATATGTAAATGTTCGATTCAGGCCTTGAACCAGCCCAATATGTTCGAACGAGTCATTGAAAATAGGACTCAACGAATGGACTTTCGGATATATTTGTAGTTGTAATCGAAAAAAATCCTTCCTCCAAGTCTTTAAGAATTGCATCTCAAAGAGCTGTAAAATTTCTTGAAGATGGCGAACTCAACACAAGTTCTCAAGGCTGTATCTCCGAAACCTGAACTCAAAAATTTAGGACAACATTCCAGAGGTGTTTTCGAATATAACAAGACAATAAAATCAATTTTTTGAAACCCGTTAACCCATGTTACCTCTTAACGCTGACTGAGGAATGAAAACTTTCAGTGTGGGATCATGTGTTGCGCTTGATACATATCTTCTATCGAATCCTGAATAGGACATTAGTAAAGAAATCGATTTGCTCAAATCTCAAAGTTAGATGAACCTTTTAATGAAGCCATTACGGTAGTTAGGCCAACTGCAACAAATAATTGGTAATTATGCACAATAACTGGAGATATGTGAAATGATAAAATTGAATTCGTTATGAAAAGTTTGGTTATCGCAAATTTGCTGAAGAAGATAAATAAGCAGGTGAAAGTTAAGAGAACTCCGGGGAATTTTATTATGCAAACTTGCCAAAAACTGTATTCTTAGCATAAAATAGATTCATACTCAACATATCAGTAAGAGAACATAAATAGAGAGGTTGACTTAAGACCGGCTCTGGCTGACTTTAAGTTTTAGGTCATTCATTAGCCACAACCATGATACCATTGACATTCACACTTCGCACACATGCGACCGATTTGCGCTGCAAACGTAAGTTTACAACACTATCAATCAACATGCAACTTTGCTCAATCTTTAACTCGCTTCTTTGAACCCAGTAACTTCCTACAGCTCCATAAATGCAGTTCAGTGCCCTATTAGCCCATCAACTTGACAACTTGCCAGTCACTTGGAATCCTAAGCGAAGCCCAGCCTATCCAGACCAGCTTACACACACACGCACACCCCAACTGCTGCTGGAGGGCTGTTTGTGTGTGTACAAAGCAGCTGTTGGTGCAACAGCACCAGCATTTTGACACCTCTTTGTTGTGTTGTTGCAGCGGCTGTAGTTTGCTTGCCGCTCAAACCGAACAATTATGCGCTTTTTGTGTATCTTTCGTTTTTGCGCCAGTCACCGGCAAGCGAGAAGGTTAAAGGGCCTGCTGCCACTTTTCTCAGCCTTAAGTTCATGCACCCGCACGTCACCTCACTTGGCTTGCAGTCCGTTAACTTGCGGCAAGGCGGCTTAGCTAGTTCGTATTAGTGTTGCAGCCTCCTCTTCAGCTGTTGTGTTGTTGTTCCGTGTTGGCAGTTGCTCTCACTAGTGCCGGTGTTTGCGGTTAGGCTGTGTAATGAGGCAGCTAACTTTGAGCGTTTTTAAGCACATTTCACTCAACAACAGGTGTTTACGGTTTTCCAAGCTTATAGGTGGGTAATTATGCTTAAAGGTGTGCACACAACAAGCACAACGTAAATGGACGCACACCAGGAAGTGATGGCAGAGCCTTAGCAGAATATTGAACTTTTAGTTGAGGTAATTGTTTGAAATTTTCGAAAATAGGATCTCAGCGTAGAAGCGATTTTCGTTCATTTTTATTGGTTTGGGCAGGTTTGAGTTTATTAAGGACTGGATTTTACTTTGGCGTTTGGTTTCAATGGAGAACATTTGGTAATTAGATTGAATGACTGCTAATGCTGTCAGAAGAGATAGAAGATATAATGAACGCATGTCTTCTCATTTAATTTCGATTATTGTAGAGAAATCTGAGTAAGAGACCTGATATAATCTTGTATGTAGCTTTTGCTTTTCAGCTTCTTTCATATACTTTACGACTCAAGCACACTACTTCAAAGTATGAGACTGGCTGCTGAGTGCTCACCACCACCTTTTCTGTTCTTTACTTGATAAGAAGATGTCAAATTTTTCTAGCGTCTTTAAAATTTCAAAAAAAGTCCAATATTCTGTTTTTAAATCGATGCTAATTGGAATCTCAATGTAAAGGAGGACTTAGTTTTCATCCCCTGCTGCCATGTCCTATCGCTCTAAAGGGGTTTATCCAGTTGTAAGTTTTCGAAAATAGGTTTCTGCATACATTTACGCAAATTCTTGGAAAATTTGAAATTCCATCGGCGCACAGTTTATGGTTATAAGCAAAATTTTCACTTGGTGCAATGGCCTCCCAAAACTTAAACCGACTTTTTCTAGAAACAATGATTTCGGAATCGATAAAGAACATTTCCAGAAATGACTAAACCGATTGACACGAAATTGTGACATGTCGTACTTAGATTAATTTTCATCGAAAGTGTAAGAGTTTTTATTCTAATTTCGATTTTTTTAACCTTTTTGAAATGTAATGTTTTAAAATTAAGGAAGAAAAAAAAAAAAAGGTCCACATACTAGGTTGTTCAATAAGTTTCGTCGTTTTGTTTATATGCCATTTATTGTCGCTGTGTCACAGTATTTTTTATAACGGAAAAAATTTAATTTCGTGTGGTGATAAAATACCTATTTTTAGAAGGTGTAGCACCAAAAAAAAAATTCACGAATGAATGTTAAACGTGTATAATGATTGTTCACCTACAATTATAACAAGAGAAAGATGGGCTGCTGAATTTAAACGTGGTCGTACACGCCTTGAATATGATCCAAGTGAAGGACGCCCAAAATGCGCATCAACACCAGAAACTGTGGACAAAATACAGGATATGGTTCAGGAAGATCGTCGATTGACTGGGAGAGACTTAGTAGAAGTTCTACATATGGCAGTGTGAGCCATATTTTAAGTGAAATTTTGGGTTTTAGAAAGCTGTGTGCAAAATGGGTGCCGCATTCGCTAACAATGGAACAAAAACACATTCGAGCGCGACTTTTTCTGCAACATTTGGAGCGTTTTATAAAGGATAAAGTGGGTTTTGTGCATCGATTCATCCCTATGAATGAAACTTGGATCAATCACCATGATCCTGAATCAAAACAAGAGGCTAAAGAGTGAAAGAGTGGTGTGAACTGGTTGTTAAGCTTCGAAACGAGTTCGTGTCCGGCAATCGGTTAAGAAGGTTGGCATCAGTTTTTTGGGATGCGAGAAGATTTTTGCTTGTAGATTACTTGCAAACTGGTAAAACAATTAGTTCTGAATATTATTGCAACCTTTTCGACCATTTGAAGGAAAAAAATTGTGAAAAAGATCCGGTGTGCAGAAGAAAAAATCCTTTATCATTTAGCACAGTGTCACCAAAGCATTTCGACAATGGCTAAAATCCAAGAATTAATGTTCGAGTTGTCGAAGCTCTCACCGCATTCACCAGAGTTGGCCCCCAGCGACTGCCATTTGTTTCCAGAAATCAAAAATTTTGTGTGTGGCAAGCGTTTTCTTTTATCAAATAAAGAGATCCTAACGGCGTATTTTACAGACCTTCCGGATTCTTACTTCAGGGATGGGATCCACAAATGGAGGATCGTTGGAGCAATTGTATTAAAGTTCACGGAGATTATACTGAATAATAAAGTGTGCTATGAATCATACAATTGTGTTTTTCTTATCTAATGACAAAACTTATTCAACAACCCGGTATATGTACATACAATGTTTGGTTTTCCACGGAGGTTCCAATAAACAGTATGGCTTTACTGAAACGTTGCTCAACTTAAATAATTGTACAGAAGTAATTTAATGGTTTCGCATACACATCTCTAATTAACAGCAGTGGCAGGTGCAGAGGCAAAGCCCAGTATACGATACTAACTGCGTTGTTCACCGTTCCAACAGAACGAGTCCAGCCATTGGAGTGTGCGTATATAGTGTTCCAAATTTAGTTTTTAGAATGCGGAAGACATATTCTCATATCGCCACGTTGTAGGAAACAAATGCACTAAAATATTTGCCAGCACTCGCACCGGTGAATTGTGTATTGGCGTTGTGTGAGTGAGGTCAGAGTGCCGTTGCCGTTGCCGTTTTGTTGCCTGCTGACGGATGTCCGCGCTGTTTGCACAACAGTGCACCATTCATAAATACAATGGCAACTCACAGTGCATACTCTAACCATACATATTTGTAAGAATGTGGTTTTCACATACATATTCACATATACAGGTTTATATTCAGATGTGCCAGCGGAAGCATTTCAGGCACACATAGCAGCACATATTTGCATGGGTGTGCGGGATTCTGTAAACATAAGTGTTTGCACGCACCCATACACTCACACACACACATTTAGAAGGAGCCCAGTTACTCGGAATACTCTGAATAGCGGATGTGGCGCTCGTGCGCCGTAGGTGCCAGTCGTCGCAACTGTTGGCCGCTTTTAAATGACTCAGCATTCAAGTTGATCGGAAGTGTGTGTAGTTCATCAAAAGCAACAAAAACAACAATGCCAGCATACAACAACAACAGTAACAGTAAAATTTTATGCTAGTAGCAATAAATTCGTGAGGCCATAAGCTCCAACGGCAACATATTCTTAAGTGGCAATAATTCGGCAGTTGCGGCCACAACAACAACAAACAGCAATAAACACGAAAGTATCAGCCACGCGACGAAACAGCAACACTTGAAGACCACAAATCTCAGCAGCAACGGGCACCGGAAGTGTGAGTTGCTTGCGCTTCTTGAAAGCTCCTCAGCTTGCTGCGCCACTTTGCCACTTTGCTGCTGGCAGCGTCTTTCACTTGCCAACACACACACCATACACTCACACCTTCCAGTGTCTATACATATGCATGTGTAGATGGCATTGTTCTTTTTTTCGTTGTTATCTGGCCGGAGCGTGCGCTGGTGCTTGTGGTGAGCCAGAATTTATTGTTAATTTATGAGCCGGATAGCATTTTAAGTGATTTTTTCCATGCTCCTGCACCATCTTGCTGCTCTCCCCAACCACTTTTCATCCATGGCCCGTGGCTGCCCTTTTGACTTCTGCTCCATTGCAAATATGTTCACTGGAAACTATTGCAGTTATGGTTGCTGCTGTTGTTGTAGCTGTTATGAAATATATTTCACTTTTTCATCGCGGTTGGCCAAGTGTGAAGCGTGCGGTCGGCGAAGTAAAATGGAAATAAATGAAAATAAATGCATAACCATTGCAATCAAATTATTTATACATGATTTACAGAAATGAATTCACTTTTAGTTGGTCAATATATATATACACGATATAAATACATAAATAGATAGATATATAAAGACATGTGTATATTATGTAAAGTATTTAGATAATTTCTGTAGTAGGTCAAGCAGTTTTTATTTCATTTTAATTGATTACAAGTGTGCCATATTGGTTCCCTCTTCGTCCTAAAATAGTCAGAATATTGAACCACCGCACTTTCCAATTGGAAAAAGTTTCATGAAGCAGCGACTATTTGGATAATACAGCTAAGCAATATACTGGCAAGCGCTAGGAAATAGTAATAGGCTTGGTAGTGGCCACCAGATTACCCCGTGAGTCGTGTCAAGCTGTAATGTTATTTTTGTTCAGAATTGCTTGGCATTTTACCATAGAAAGACTTATGCCTAACAATATTTGCAAATCTTTCAATTTTATTTCGAAAATTCACGTTCTCTAAAAAATGTGTCTCGCGCGCTTCGGTCAACTTATTAGTCAACATAATCAGCCTAATAAACGTACTATGTATTTCGAACACCAGCACTCATCTTAAGACCCAGATTTCATTATTGAATAATATTCGACCGAATAGACCATGTTCACGACGCCGTAAAGAAAAAATAGCAGCCGTAGCTGAAAACGTACACCAAGACAGCGGAGAGTTAATATGGAACGACTTAGCAAATTTTACGTTAAAATCTTAAATTGAAAGCACACAAAATACAGCTACTGCCAGACTGAAGCTCCTCGACCTTTCCAAGAGACATAGCTTCGAACAATGTGCTCTTGAAAGGTTCCAAGAAGATCCGACGTTTTCGATTCAAATTTTGTTCAGTGATGACTACCGACTGACTATTCGTTACCTGAAAATGAAGATCGTGATCTCGTCGATATTTGGTTGTAACAAAATGGCACAATTTCTCACCCATCGCATCAATCAATGGATTTATTGAGAGAACATTTCAGTGACCAGATTATTATATCACACCGTTAGACTTCTCTTGCGGGTGTATCCAATGTGTAAATAATATGGACAGGCCACTTCGATTCAGGTCTGAGAAAAACATCAGACGTGTCATCCGCCAGTTACCAGTCGAAGTGTTCGAACGAGTCTTCGAAAATTGGGCTCGGATGGACCATCTGAGACGTAATATTTGAAAGAGATAAAATTCAAAACATAAATGCCAAAGAATGTTCTTTTGAATGATAATAAAAAAGTGTCTGTGTTTTTATTTAAAAATCTAGCAAACCTCGATATGGATCACCCTTTAAAAGAAATGAATAATTTTTGTAAGAAATGACTTTAGTCATCAGTATTTTGCCTTTATGATGCCGAATCAAGTTACATTACAGTTCACTGGAAAACCAAATTTTCAACTGCTGAAACTCAACAAAATCGATCGAGAAGTGAGCCACTTACGTCAACGGCAAGTAAATGTGGTGGTTGGAAAGGAATTTGATAGAGAATCATGTACTGAAAGCAGCTCTTCTACCAAACCTTAACTTAGACTTGTATTGTCAAGAACTCAACCGTTTAAAGGAATCAATCGGACCAGCTTCGCCCAATAGAGAGAAATTGTGTTTTATCTGAACAACGCAAGACCACACATGTAGAGAATGAGTGGCCAGAAGCATAAGAGGCTTGGTTGGGATGTTTTTATGTCTTCATCTTATACTTTCGACCTGCAATCATATGATGTCTATCGGTTGATGTCTAAGACGAATGGTTTTGCTAGTGAAAAATTCGTCTTAAGTAAAACTTATGAAATTGTGGTTTATTGTGAAAGTGGCATTAGGAAATTACCTTCAACAGCGCAACAAGTTATCAAAAAGAGAGGTACATACAGGTATTTGGTCTATATCGGACCGTTTTTATTATCGTAAAGAAAATTTTTAATTAAAATGCAAAATAATGGATTACCTTATCTCTGAACTTTACATTGCTCGACGCTTAAAATGTTAAATTTGAGCAAAATTTAATTAATTTTTAACTTAACTTTACATTAGATGAAAATTATGGCGATACCACTTGAATATTAGATCAAGAATTTCTGCTCATAAATTCTACTCATGGATTAATAGTTTGACGAAGCTTATGAGCGAAGATCTTTTGCTTCCAACTAATCCAAACGGTTAAGCGAATGTACGGCCTCAAAGATCTATCAGTATCAGTCAATGAACTCAGACAATTCTAAAGATATAATGACGAGTATGCCCGTCAGTTTTGCAGTTTGAAGCGAGGATGTTAAGTTTTAATATAAGGTGTTTTGAAGAAACTGATTATTATAGCAAATTCAGCAAACTCAGGGCCAGTGTTGCCGCCTTTTTGGGCCTTAGTATGAAATGCAAGCATATAAGTAACAATTGTTGGATATGTTGAAATGAGATGCATGCAGAATTTGTCAGGTAAATTTTTGCCATAAAAATACTAATGTTTGCAGGAAAATTTGCACATTCAATGATATGAACGAGATCATCGTAAATGTTGAAAATCTCTGCTTTAGATGAGATCATAGACATAGAAAAAAATAGGAAATGTTATGGATTGTTGACTTAGTAATCTTCTAAAGAGATGCCACTGAGATTAAAATGGCCAAGGTGCATTATTAAATGCTTAGATGAAACACTGATACACTAGTTGGTGCAAATACATAACCCAAAGCGAAACGTTGTCTTCCTGTTACATGCCCACTTACTACTCTTTGTAATTAATTATATGCAGAAGTAAAAATGCGCCGATTGAATGCACGTCAGCGTAGAGCTTGGCTAATTTTATTCGCGAAAATCGGCGCACTTCCAGTATGTGAAGCTCTACATTATTTGTCTGTATGCAAATCGGTTTACTTTTGTAACTGTATATGTTTGTACACAACTGACAACCAATGCACATACAAATAGCTTTTTTCGTGCTGAGCAAGGATTTCTCGGAATTGTCATGTTTTACAGGAACATCACACCAACAACTCCCTCTGCGCGCCCTCAACTGCGCCCCCCACACGCTGTCGCCGAGCGCTCTTAATGCACCGGCTATTTTGTTAATCCCCGACTCGTGCCTATGCGCTAAAATACACAAAATCACGCCAACGAAGAACAACACGAAAACTCACATGGCACATATGCCGAAACATGCACGCACGCGCGCACACCAACACACTCACACGCATTGCACGCGCGCGCACCCAACCCACGCGGTGACATTTTAATTCATTGCGCAATGGACGCCTATTTGCTGCACAAATGAAAACACAAAAAGCACGTAAACGCCCGTCACTACGTGTGTGTGTTTGTTTGAGTGTGCGTTTGCTCGAGTAAATACCGAGTTGTAGGCAGTCGGTGATCACGCGCCGCGGGCAATGCCACTAAAACTTCCACTGCATGTAAGCGCCTCTAATGGCTTATAATGGCCGCCAACGTTTGGGCCAGCAATTGTGTGCGCGCTGGAAAAAGGCTGCTGCGAGACACGAGGGGCAATGTAACTGGCCACCTTGTGTGTGTATGTTTGTGTGCATGTGGTAGTTGATTGTTAGTTTTCCAGCGCCCGGCGCTTGCTGCTTGTCGTGGCAGTTGGCCAAAAGACTGGCAAACAACAATTGTGAAGGGGCGAGGGTTGCTGCTGCTGGAAAGCAGGGGTGGGAAGACCAGCCGCGCTGCAAAGAAGGGTGAGGGCAATTGGCAAACAGAAGCCCACTAAATGAATGACAACGATTTCTGTGATTTTTACACTCGCACGAAAGCGTTAACGACCGACGGTTGCGCTGAACGGCTTACAAACACACACACAACTACAAACACGCATGCACGCATTTACATACATATGTAGGCGTATGTGTATATATGTCTGATTTTCGACATTTTATTGTTTATTTATTTACTGAATTGGCATTTTTACCTTCCTCGGCATCAACAACAGTCACCGATATGACAGTAACGGCAAAGGCAGAAATCAAAAAAAGCGCAGAAGTGTCCAAATGGGTGTGACATATTTGCAACTCGTTCGAAAGCGCGCAAATCTCGGTAACTTCAGTGAACGCGTATTGAAATAAAAGTTAAAATAATAACAATCAGAATATACTAGCACACATACCATATCTATACCCGATATATTCCATATACCTACCATATATGTACCGGATATGTACCATATACATACCATATATATACCAGAAATATACCTTGCACATACCAGATATATACCGGATATATAAATACATTTATTTATGTACTATTATTTATGCATGTGTATGCGCACTTGCATTTGTGCTTAAGGCTGTGATCATAGCTAACGTTACGGGCAAAATCGTTGCGTTGAACGAGTGAAGAAGTGAGGAGGAGAATTTATAACAAAATTTTGTACACGTATCGCGATATCTTTTTTTGAACTTATAGCTTGACCTCTCGTAACATCTACATTCAGCCGTCGTGACCACTACCTTGATTTCAATAGTTTCAATAGCAGTGGCACCTGCTTTGACAACCCTTCATGCACAACTTAACCTCACAAGACCATTCGCTTCCTCACGCTTGAGCTTTGGCTTAATATAACCTAACCCCTAGATTGACAACTCTTGATTCTTAGACATTGGAAATTTCAATCTCTTGTTTAGTTTGTACGAATAGAAGCACGGACGGTCAGATTTCGGGAGATCAATTCCTCTCATTACACTGATCATTTTGATAACTTAACTTTATGTCTCTTTTAGGTTATAAAAGCAATCGTTAGGTGAACAAAATTAATCTAGGCTGTCGACCAAACACCAAGAGTAAAATGAAGCAATTTCTTTCTAATTAACACAGACAATTGTTTCTCTTCTACCACTTAATTACATAAGCGAGATTGATACTAGAAAAAAATATTGCTTCATCTCTTCCATCTTCTCATCTTCTTGATTTCTGCTGCACATCCGCCGATTGCATACACTTCAGCTCTGGGCATCGCCTTAGACCTGCTGACCGGGCACCCACACATTGCAACTGAGCCGAGTTAAATTTGCCGGCGTTAATAACGAAAACGTGCTCGAAATTGTCATTGTGGTCTTAGCGTCCATGCTGCAGCCTTCACATTCCCTCCGTTACGCTGCCTCTCCGGCGCACGCTTTATCGTGTATTTGCAGGTTGTCAGCATGGAAAAATAGTGTTTTATAAAAAGACAGGCAAATGAAAATAGCAAATGTCATGGAATTTAGTTTAGTTAGTTTAAAAAGTGGCGAGTTGTCGCTTAGTGGCCTGGGTGAAGGTGAAGGCAACTGATGATGGAAACGTGATGGATTTATGTGTGTGCATTCGACTTATGGCGCAACAGCACGGAAATGTGATTTTGAATACATCAGTCAGATAAAAATACATCAAAGCAATGGTAGAGGTATACGAATGCACACACACACACGCTTATGATACTATTTAGCTTAGATTTTTTTTTTTATTTTTTATGTTTTTTTGTTTTTTGTGAAATATATCTCCAGTGAAACATTGTAAGGCTACAAACATACACAAATAGATTTTTTTTTTTAATTTTAAATTTAGAAATTCAAACGAAGTTGCCACTTTCAAAAAATTTTAAAAGGTATAGCACAGCTCTACAAAAGATTATTGAAGCAGAAACGTGGGAAGTTTAAAATATATTTTGGAAACTATTGTAGGATTCTTCAATAAGAATAGCTTCTTCTTCTTCTTTACTGGCGTAGACACCGCTTACGCGATTATAGCCGAGTCAACAACAGCGCGCCAGTCGTTTCTTCTCTTCGCTACGTGGCGCCAATTGGATATTCCAAGCGAGGCCAGGTCCTTCTCTACTTGGTCCTTCCAACGGAGTGGAGGTCTTCCTCTTCCTCTGCTTCCCGCGGCGGGTACTGCGTCGAATACTTTCAGAGCTGGAGTGTTTTCATCCATCCGGACAACATGACCTAGCCAGCGTAGCCGCTGTCTTTTAATTCGCTGAACTATGTCAATGTCGTCGTATATCTCGTACAGCTCATCGTTCCATCGAATGCGATATTCGCCGTGGCCAACGCGCAAAGGACCATAAATCTTTCGCAGAACCTTTCTCTCGAAAACTCGCAACGTCAACTCATCGGTTGTTGTCATCGTCCAAGCCTCTGCACCATATAGGAGGACGGGAATTATGAGAGACTTATAGAGTTTGGTTTTTGTTTGTCGAGAGAGGACTTTGCTTCTCAATTGCCTACTTAGTCCGAAGTAGCACCTGTTGGCAAGAGTTATCCTGCGTTGGATTTCTAGGCTGACATTGTTGGTGGTGTTTACGCTGGTTCCAAGATAGACGAAATTATCTACAACTTCAAAGTTATGACTGTCAACAGTGACGTGAGTGCCAAGTCGCGAGTGCGACGACTGTTTGTTTGATGACAGGAGATATTTCGTCTTGCCCTCGTTCACTGCCAGACCCATTTCTTTTGCTTCCTTGTCCAGTCTGGAGAAAGCAGAACTAACGGCGCGGGTGTTGAGGCCGATGATATCAATATCATCGGCATACGCCAGCAGTTGTACACTCTTATAAAAGATAGTACCCTCTCTGTTAAGTTCTGCAGCTCGAACTATTTTCTCCAGAAGCAGGTTGAAAAAGTCGCACGATAGGGAATCGCCTTGTCTGAAACCTCGTTTGGTATCGAACGGCTCGGAGAGGTCCTTCCCGATTCTGACGGAGCTTTTTGTGTTGCTCAACGTCAGTTTACACAGCCGTATTAGTTTTGCGGGGATACCAAATTCAGACATCGCGGCATAAAGGCAGCTCCTTTTCGTGCTGTCGAAAGCAGCTTTGAAATCGACGAAGAGGTGGTGTGTGTCGATTCTCCTTTCACGGGTCTTTTCCAAGATTTGCCGCATCGTGAATATCTGGTCGGTTGTTGATTTACCAGGTCTAAAGCCACACTGATAAGGTCCAATCAGTTTGTTGACGGTGGGCTTTAATCTTTCACACAATACGCTCGACAGAACCTTATATGCGATATTGAGGAGGCTAATCCCACGGTAGTTGGCGCAGATTGTGGGGTCTCCTTTTTTGTGGATTGGGCATAGCACACTTAAATTCCAATCGTTGGGCATACTTTCGTCCGACCATATTTTGCAAAGAAGCTGATGCATGCACCTTATCAGCTCTTCGCCGCCGTGTTTGAATAGCTCGGCCGGCAATCCATCGGCCCCTGCCGCTTTGTTGTTTTTCAGGCGGGCAATTGCTATTCGAACTTCTTCATGGTCGGGCAATGGAACGTCTGCTCCATCGTCATCGATTGGGGTATCGGGTTCGCTTTCTCCTGGTGTTGTGCGTTCACTGCCATTCAGCAGGCTGGAGAAGTGTTCCCTCCATAATTTAAGTATGCTCTGGGCATCGGTAACTAGATCACCTTTGGGGGTTCTACAAGAGTATGCTCCGGTCTTGAAACCTTCTGTAAGCCGCCGCATCTTTTCGTAGAATTTTCGAGCATTACCCCTGTCGGCCAGCTTATCAAGCTCTTCGTACTCACGCATTTCGGCCTCTTTCTTTTTCTGTCTACAAATGCGTCTCGCTTCCCTCTTCAACTCTCGGTATCTATCCCATCCCGCACGTGTTGTGGTCGATCGTAACGTTGCGAGGTAGGCAGCCTGTTTTCTCTCCGCTGCGACACGGCACTCCTCGTCGTACCAGCTGTTCTTCTGCACTTTCCGAAAACCAATGGTTTCGGTTGCAGCTGTACGTAAGGAGTTTGAAATGCCGTCCCACAGTTCCCTTATACCGAGTTGTTGACGAGTGCTCTCAGAGAGCAGGAGTGCAAGCCGAGTAGAAAAACGTTCGGCTGTCTGTTGTGATTGCAGCTTCTCGACGTCGAACCATCCTTGTGTTTGTTGGCGTGCGTTTTTTGCTGCACAGAGGCGGGTGCGAATTTTGGCTGCAACAATATAGTGGTCCGAGTCGATGTTAGGACCTCGGAGCGCACGCACATCTAAAACACTGGAGACGTGTCTTCCGTCTATCACAACATGATCGATCTGGTTGGTGGTTTTTCGATCTGGAGACAGCCAGGTAGCTTGATGTATCTTCTTATGCTGGAATCTAGTGCTACAGATAACCATATTTCGGGCCCCGGCGAAGTCGATCAGCCTCAGCCCATTTGGGGATGTTTCCGCGTGGAGGCTGAATTTACCGACCGTAGTGCCAAAGATACCTTCTTTGCCCACCCTGGCATTGAAGTCGCCAAGCACGATTTTGACATCGTGGCGGGGGCATCTCTCATAAGTGCGCTCCAAGCACTCATAAAAGGCATCTTTGGTCACATCGTCCTTCTCTTCCGTCGGGGCGTGGGCGCAAATCAGCGATATGTTGAAGAACCTCGCTTTGATGCGGATTGTGGCTAGACGTTCATTCTCCGGAGTGAATGTTAGTACTCGGCGACGGAGTCTCTCTCCCACCACGAATCCAACACCAAACTTGCGCTCCTTTATATGGCCACTGTAGTAAATGTCACAAGGACCTACTCGTCTCTGTCCTTGTCCCGTCCATCGCATTTCTTGGACGGCGGTGATGTCAGCCTTTATCTTTACGAGGACATCTACCAGCTGGGCAGCGGCACCTTCCCAATTAAGGGACCGGACATTCCAGGTGCATGCCCTCAAATCATAGTCCTTATTTCGTTTGCCATGGTCGTCATCAAAAGGGGGGTCACTCATCCGAGGCTTGTTGTTGTCTTTCATTGGGGGTGTTTTTTTACGTGGCGGGTCCCAAACCCAGCGCACAACCCAATGCAGGGGTGTTTCGCCTTCTCACTTTAGCTCGCCTTCAAACGGATGTTCTTAGGCTACCCAGAGGATACTTGGTCAAAGACCGGAAGTCGTGAGCTGCTTGAGTCATATGTAAAAGAATCGTTTCTGGCCACTCCCAAGTGAATGGCGATCAGAGAACTTTCCTCACTTGCGTGAACTTCTACACATGACTCCATCCTCCCATCATAAGAATAGCTTATGCGCTATTAATTTGGAGATTTCTCATTGTATGGGAAATATAGTCATGTTTTCTCATTTCGTTTAAAATGCAACAAAAGCAATTCCAATAGTCGAAAGTTAAAAATATGATTGTTTAGTGCTTGATTTATTATTTCCTAAACTTCAAAATTCCAAAAAAATCCGTTCTTTGCTTAATTTGTTTTATTTTCATGTATATACAAATATTTCACAATCCAAAGGCATCCTAAATGATTGGCAAAAAAGTTGGATACCACACGTTCACAGCTGAATACCTGAATAAACGTACGTAATTAGAAGCATATATCTATCACATGCCAATTTCAACCATTTACTCTTCTGCTCATACTTGTCAAGTTAGTCATGGTGCTACAGGCCGTATGAGTAACATCATCTTCATCTTCAAACTTGTTTACTGATCACATACATGCGATTTATGCTTCTACTACATTTATATTTTATATCCAAAAACAACAACTCAATAGTTAGCAAAGCTGAGTACTGCAATTGCTGTGTGTGTATTGACTGAGTTCGGTAAACAATTTCAAATCGTTACCTATGTATAAGACAGAAAGTAATGGCTTAATAAGGCACTATCATGCGTATTTCCAAGGAATTCATTAAGGCAACCGATTTTACTGAACATTGAGAGCATAATTTACAAATTGGTTGGGATACTGTATATTGAGGAAATTTGGAAATCATCGGCTATATTGGATTTATATCGAATTTAGGTTAATATTTCGGGGAAATAAAAAGTATTTACACTTTTTGTTGTTAAAATGTGTTTTTTTTTTGTTTTTGCTTGAGAGAAACTTTCTAACAATTTATTAAAATGTAGTAACATTTGAATCTTTATGTTGGCCGTGGCGTATACGTAACCTGAAAACAAAATTTCATTTCTACAAAAGATTAATTTCTCTATTGCGCATGCGGACTGCCGATAAAATAGAGTGAAAATATGAAAATAGTGTTAAAATGTGGTTTGATGATTATTATTAAGATGAAAGTATTGGCTTAAGGAAGTTAGCAAGATACAATTAAGAACATTTAAGGGGCTTAAGAAAATTTCGTTTGCCTTGAACCAAGGATCCGAGGCGCATCCTTCCATAAAAATTTATCTACACATTCCACTTAAAAATTTCCAGGAATGAGTAGTACTTAATATACTTATCCTTTACTAGACCTTTTGCTTGAAAGCAGTAGAAAGAACGACTGGAAAGCGGTAGACCTTTGTAACCAATAAGCTACTGAGCGAGAGCATTCACGTATGTATTTACTTAGAGGCTGAAAAGTGAATTACAAGCGGCTGTAAGAAATACATCGATATCTATGATATTAAAGTAATCTGCACTTTAAGGTTTTGTGCTCATGAATTCTACCAACTAAGCGTAGAAAACAATAAAAATACAGCAACTGGTTAATCAACAAAAGTAGACCGATGATATCTATGATATTTTTTTCCGCTATTTTGACACTTGTATTCAGTAAAGTTTGCCATTTCATCATGCAAAGATATACAATAAAACAATGAGTTAAAATTTTAAAAATTTGCCACCGAAATTCGGAGTGAGTAGCCTCAACTTTAAAAGCACTACGTCCAATCAAATCAACAATTGACGTATAGTGAAAAAATATGAATCCGAAGGCACATCACAAAATGTTTCCATGCCAATGAGACAAAAAAGTGCCCGTAGCGGAAGGAAGTAGGAGGAACAATCAGAGACTGATTCTCGCACGTCGTTCATCGTTGTGGTGAATTTTGGGATAAGATTTTGACATTCCTTACAAGATCAATTTGAAGCAAGAACTGCAGCCGCTAGACCACCAGGGCCGTCGGCATCATTGGGCCGTAGTGTTCCGTGATGATCAAGACCGGCACGTTGCTGTGAATGGGAATCGCTACCGCCTACTGATAACCAAATATTTTTGGGCCGAATTAGATGGTGTGGACTTGGACAATATGTGGTTGCAACAGTTCCAATTGATTTATTGAAAACCAAGTTTGGTGATCGTGTTATCTCATGAATATTGCCAATAATTTGCAAAGAGCTCATCTTCTTCTTTAAATGAGTTAAGTAAAAGTGGAGTAAATGCCCAGCCAGTGGAAGTTTGCTTATTTTGAGGAAATTATGCAAAGCAGGTTGGAAGTTCCTTATACGCAGTGTCAGCTAAAGATTCTCATTCCCGTTTACATGTATGGGCATTCAATTATCTTCTATTAAAACTAAAAAGACCAAGAAAAATCAAGTGTTAACATATTTCTAAACAGCATAATGTAAAATTTTTTTGGTCAAAAACCACTTTTTTTCAATTTTCTAAAATTTTTAGAATTTCACAATTTTTTTGAAATTTTCTCAGTTTAACTAGAAGATAGGTTATTAACAGATATGAATCTGTTTGAATTTTTTGTTTCAGATAGAAATTGCGACCTGCATCCTGCCCGCGGTCCGACAAATGCACATGCGACATTCATCGGGCAATTGCTTCCCAAAGGCAGAATATAAAAGTTTTCGTATCCGGACGATGTTTAAATACTTAACTATAGACCCTAAAAATTTCGCTCCAAAATTCTTTCCCGCCCAAAAAAACTCTAAAAAAAACTAATGAAAAAATCGATTTTTAAGCCTCTAAAGTAGGCTCCCTCCTTAAGAGAGGGATCATTTGAAGAGATGGCCTGACACAACTTCCGTTAAAACTTTGTTCTGGATTTGACTGCAATAGTCACTATACCCTTATTTATTCATGGCACTGCAGGTTACTTTTTTAATAAAAACCGACGGTACTTACAACTCCCTGAATTCCACAATTGCGTTGATTTTATTTCTTTGAAGTTGATATTGCTTGGCGTGAGTAGTTTTTGCGAAATACCATTCTTCGCCGTTTGACAAAATCTAATAAACTTCTTGTTAAATTATCAACTACGAGTGACCTCAGTTGCTTACGTAATCATAAATCATTTTGTGCAACCTTTTGCGCGGCGTTGCCAACATCAAATTCAATTTACAACTACTCGTCATGCAAATGGTCAGCGGTCGAGTGCAGGGGGGGAGGGGGGTAAGCAAGGAAATTGAAATGAAAAATGAAAATAAAAAGCTCGGTTGTGGCAACAGCTGCATTTGATTGAGTAGTTGGTTGCGCTCTTGCCGCTGCAAGCGAGAGGTGCGCGCCAAGCGCAGCGCATGACGTGGCGGCGATAATTTACATTTCTACATCACTTTTTCTTAATCCGAATGCAATCAAAGTAAACCAGCGACCAGCGGCCACCGGCCACGGCCGCCAAACAGCCGGCTGCCGGGCAATGGAGTGACTCAAGGAGAACATTACTCAGCTGACGTCCGTCCGTTAGCCTTCAAATTAAACGAGTTTACAAACGAGCCTGAGTTGACGAATGAAACACAAAACGAAGAACTTGTTAATAATGGAAAGCAAAGTAAACTTGTTTGCATGCAAATAAATAGTAAAGCGGTTTCTAGCGAGATGCATCATCTCCATAGTTGACTAGTGACGCTGGGTGAATACCCCTCTTGGTTAGAGTTTTTTTGTGTTTAGCTGCTTGATGCTCACAAGTTCAACATTTGAATACGCGAGCTTATTGGAAACAAATTTTCAAAGGAAGCAGGCTCTTGAGAACCGTCTCTAAAATGTAAGGGATGCTCAGATATCACCGTAGACAAATGTGAGGAAGTCAAGAGGAAACGTTTTTCTTCCGAACTGAAAGGTTATTGTTATTCAAGCGCACTTTGTTGGACAAGGACTCGACAAGGTCTAAAGGCTCAACTTTCTACAAAAAATGTACTTCGCATTTCTCCTAAAAATCTCAAGGGACGAGTAATACTTGGAGGGTATATATATTTCGCTCGAGTCTGTGCTAGCCTTCTGGAAAATTATCAGTTAAAGTAATCAGTAGAACGAAACGGTGGGCCGGCGATAGTCATTTGTAAACAATCAACCACTGAGCGGCAGGGGAAGCGCAAGCTCATGACATCGCGAGCATATCATTTGCTCATCATAATTAATTTTTCCGCTTCACTTTACTCACTTTCAAAACTCAGAATGATTATAAATGTGCGCCTTGATGCAAGTTACCTGCGTAGCTTGGCAGGGAGGTTCTTTGTCTATTAATTATAAAATGTCTTATCCGATCTGTAGCTAATTGAATTGTCTGACTAAAATTAAAATGTATACGAGTATGTAATTACTTGAGCTATTTATAACGAGGTAAACAAATACAAAATACAGCAATCAATGCAACTGATTCCACTCGCCAACGCAGAACGAAACTAGAAATTAATTTGCACCCCAAGTTTAATGGCAACGTCGCTGAGCCGCGGACTCCTGCTGCCAGGTTTGTCGCACGCTGATGAGTTGTTGCTTTTCTTTTCAATTTTTTCCCAACTCATTTTAATTTGATTAATGAAATTAATTTGCGATAATCAACTGTCGGAATGACTAGCGCGGAAATAAGTTATAATTATGGTCATTAGAGTGCGGCCTAGACACGCGCTCTAGGCGATGGGGCTGCGCGTGGCGCTGTGTGCAGCTGCGGTCTGAGCAAGGCGCAGCTAACCGCATGTAACCCGCTTTTGTTTAAACACGCTTGAACGGGGCATGTCGGCGGCACAAGGAGGCGGTCGCACTAATTATTGCTGAGCAGGCTGATGTGGCCTTTTGTTCGACTAGGTTTTGTCGTGGTTCGCTGCGCGGCAAGTGATTAATTGTATCGTTAAGTAAATAAAATATTTTAATATAGTTTAGATAATAAATGAAATATGTGGCTTTCCCCCCGACATTTTGCCGTTAGTTATGCTAAACAAGACGAACGAAAAGATGAAAAATGCGGAGCACCGCTCGTCTTGCGCACAATTTATATTAATTAATTAATAATATGATATACACAATGACTATTTAATCAACTTTGTGTACAAGTGCTAAATAATAACCAATTTTTTACGCTTTTTAATCTTAATGAGGATCACCAGACATTTTCTCTGACTTCAATTTACTCGCTTAATTAATCTGACCTATTCTTTGGAGAGATACAGGGGGCACTTAGAATATTGGATTTCAATACCACAAAAATTCCACAAAATCTTTATCAACACAGTTGTGGCAAAAGCGGTTTGTGATCTCATAAGACAAAAGCCTTATGAGAAGATAAATCAATTTAACCGTATCAAAAGCTATGACTGAATTTTAATATCACAGCCGATAGCGTCCGGACTGTCAACAAGCTAAAGATTTTTGGTGTTACATTCGGTAGCCTGTACTCTTTTATTGCTTATACAGAAAATCCTCAAGTCGCTCCTGTAGGGAAAGTACAAAAAAGCACCGATGTGGTCGCTGGATATATCGAAAGGCAAGCGAAGAAGCTGCAAACATGTCAAAATACTTTACTCAGAACGTTTACAAGATGCCTTTTGATGTATTCTGTTTGACATTCACAAAGTGAGGCCCTCATATATCTATTCAAGGAACAAAATGAACTCATCCTTAAGAAGTTTCTATCGCAAAGTTTTCACAAAAATTATCCCTGTAGTTGTCTGCTTGAAGCAGGGCGGCCTCCTAGGAACATCAAGATGTCATAAAACAGTACGCCGATCAGATCTTGAATGCAACAAACACATGCTGACCATTCACAGAAGTGCTATTAACACCTTTACCGTACTTGGAGTTAAAAACATCAATTGCAGATGAGCTTGCATTGTCCCGGGAATCTAGAGTGTTCCTTGCTCAGCTTCGTTCTGTGTACTTTAGTAGGTTAAATTCCTACTTATACACAAGCTCGTGTTATCCTTAGAATCTAGAGTACCCTCAACTTCGTTTTCAGTACTTTGGTAGGTTAAATTCCCACTTATACAAAATCGACCTCGACATATCAAATATATTTCCAGGGTGCAGTGATTCCCAGCACGACTCTAAACACCTCTTCGCTTATGCAACAAATCCCACTTATCTAACACTCCTCTCCCTATGGTGCGAACCCATCGAAAGAGCATATTTCCTAGGCCTACCGTTAGTCATGACTTCGAAGACAACCCACCAAAACCTTATCAATCAGCGGGAATTAGATAACCACGACTACAACAACCACAGTAATTTTGGCTCCATCCATCCCGTTCTGGTAATTTTTATGTCAAAGTCTCTCTGAAAGGTCTGTTGTCGAAAATATCGGTAAAGGCATGGACATCGCCGACTATCGATTGCCTAGAAATAAAACATTGCACACTAACCGTTTGAAGCCATATAAATAAGACTGGATAAAAAAAACTCTATCAATGGATGCCACGCAAGTTAACGCAAAAAAAACTCACAAATCGAATTTCCATCTGCAAATCGCTGCTGAATCGCTACTAAATCGATTTATTTCCAAAGCGGATGGTTACTGATGATGAAAAGTGGATCACTTTGACAACATCAAACGAAACCGGTCATCTTCGAATCATAGTGAGCCGATTTAAAGGGTTACAAGCCACGATTGACGGTCAGGAAGGTTTTGCGTTGTATTTGGTTGGCAGAGATGGCAGAGTGTCATAGGCTCCCTTGACATAACCAAAATGTTAATTCGAGACCATGGGCTCAACAATTTAATCGTCCGAAAAAAAAAATTTGATTAGAATTTTAGTAGGTTAATAGATTAATGAAGAGAGATTTGTTTGTTCTCAACACACAGAATTTCTTAAGAATAAGGAATGGTGCATGTTTAGAGATCGCTACACAAAATCTTTAAGGAAAATAACTGTTTTCAGTTCAAAGCTTAAAACGTGTACTATAGCTATAGTATGACATCAAAATTATGCTACTACACCACCCAATATGAAATAAATACCTGCATATCTTCAGAATACACAGAACTTACAAAACTGAATGGATGTTAATGCATTGATACCAACAAATATTATACATACATACCGGCAATTATACGAGTGTGGTATAGTATTTGTGCATGCAAATGAAACATGAACAGACTGATTGCAATTACAGTACATTATTTCACCGGTTTCACTTAGCTAAGGATATTAATTACATTTGTTTAGTCTGTGTAGTCTATGTAGTACCATATCGACAGGGCACTCAGTGCTGCTCCAATACTCACACATCGCAAGTTGTGAGTCAGTCATTTGAAGGGATCACGCAACCGAATATTTCTAACCGCAACATAAAGTGACAGAGCCGCTGCAGTTTCAGGTATATGATATGGAAATTAGATATGCCTACGTCGAGCTATTTCTGTGTGTGGGTTCAGGAGATATATACAAATCAGCAGCGAAAGGCAATAAAGTGAATCAACTGAATGCAGCAAACTCACGGCTCAATCAGTTCCGCTTGGCCTACATTTCGATGAATGCTTGTGCGGTCTGGTATGCGATATTATTTGTGGTACAGCACAGCAACAAGAAGTGGTGCCATGCAATGCAGTAAACCTGCAAATTGTTAGAGCTTTCTGTGGATCAGTAAAATTTTGCAAATCTGAAAGCTTTTGCTTCTCCGGAATTCTTGCTCTTTATAATTATGTTGTTGAAAATGCGGAAAGTTCATGAGAAGCAGCCGGAAGGTTCTCAAAATGAGAGTAAAAACTGGTTTCTCTCAGATTTCAATCAGAAATTTGGCTTTAATGGTTGAAAAAGGTATCAGTCTCGGCAGAGTTTAGAGTCTATACAACAAGGGAACTCGGGTGAAAGTTTGAATGTTTGGCATATAGAGTGCACATTCTTAAAAGGTTGGCATTTTCTGAGTAAAACACCTGCTTCGATATTTGAGGTTATCTTTAGAGTTGAGAGAGGCGACTATAATTGCTAGTTCTTAATCTGACTATTGGTAATACACTCGACTCTTTTGTATGCCTAACCCTAATTTGAAACACACTAATCATTTGATAGGTCTGATATGAGACTGTAGATCTCAAGTACTCTGTTTCTCTAGCTTTGGGCTACTTATTTGGAATTCTCTTATCCATATCTCCACATCGATTTCATGGTGTAAACTCCATATCCATTAACCTCAGCGCTATTAGGCTAATAACACACACTTTTTGTTGACAGTTCTGTTCTAATGAAGTCCAAGTGTCAGTCCGCAAGCATTTTCCTACTGGGTCAGGCCTTACACCCTCCCCTCAAACGGATACTTACAAGCATAATGCTTGCATTGCCGACAGCGCAGCGACAAATTGCCAACCATGATTTTTCGACGACAAGGCAAAAAGCATTAAAAGCAACAACAGCAACAACAACAAAAACCCAAATAGCTGATAATCGATAGTCATAGCGCAACACGCGTAATTGAATACAAATCAATCAAATGAGATCGAAACCACTCGATTTAGCTGCGACGTGGGCCACACGCACGCACACATGCGCCGCTAGCAGCCCCCTCACACACACACACACCCCATTGGGTGGCTGTAAGGATATGAAAGCAGGCAGACGAACAATTCCTTTGCGTTGAGGCAAGCAAATGTGGGTGTGCGAGCTTTTGATTTTGATGGATACAATATGCAGCCCACACACACACACAACACAACAAAACACAGCACAAACATGCATGTCGTGCGCTGTGCGCCATCATTAGCGTTGCGCTTACAATTTATTGGCAATGTCGCATGCGAAAGCAGCGTTGAGCGTGTGAGAGCGGAGAGAGCGGCGGGTGCGGTGTTGCGGAAAGCAAACGAAATATTTTACTACAACTACATGCTGTTGCACCAATTTGAGCGGCGCAAAAAAAGAGTTACAAATGGGTGGATAAATGGATGAAAGCCGACACACCCCCACAACGCTGCACATACACTCGCATGCACACACAAATGCCCACATCATTACACAGACGGACTCGCATGCGACCGAAGTGAAGCAGGCAGGCAAGCAAGCAAGACTAATGGATGCGTCTAATAGCAGCGACAACATGACATGTGATGTGGCAAATTTAAAATGTGTTGCATGCTTGCCCACGTGGCGCCACCGAGCGCCGGACAGCAGCGGCATTTTGCATAAAATCCACCAGGAGCGAGCGAAAAAACCAGTGAAATAATGTTGGGCGGATCAAACATGCAGCGTCAGAATAATGGATTATCTCTCCGCACAACAATCACACACACACACTCATACACATACCCTCGAATGTATGTCGGCGCGTGGACGAAGGGAAGCATGGCTGCAGGGATAAATGCATTTGCGTCGCAACAAATGGCTTAACAATGTGTTGGTGTAGAAATACTAAATTTATCATGACATCAGCGCTGATGGCACTGTGATGCAATAAATATGACAATGTGCTTATTTGCTTTTTATTAGTTGCACTGCAATCGACACATGCATATGTGTGTGTGGCATGTGTGTAGCTGGCGTTTACTGCCATGAAATGTCATTTGGTCGTTTGTGGCAACGTGAGTTCCGAGATTTATTTCACATAGTAATTAAAAATCCATATCAAATGGGTCTGGCGCAAACAGTTGTCTGTCCGATTTTAATCGCTTTTACATTTCAAAAATGTTCGTATCTACTTTATATAACATACTTGTACGAGTATATATGTTCATATGTATGTATATATGTATATAAAAAATATTGGTATTGGTATTGCATATATATGCGTTTACTTATGAAACTCGTTGAAGGCTTCGGAATCACTAAATTGATTTTGCTAAAAGTTTGTGAACATCGATGGTTCGAAATCCGAGGTTGTTTATATTTATTCATTGGGAGCGCTTTTAACGTGGTGTGTCCCAAACCCAGCGCACAATCCTGTATTGCCTCCAGCCTTTAAATGAATGTTCTTAGGCTACCCAGAGGATACTTGGCATAGGGTCGCAAGTGGTGAGCTGCTTCAGCCATATGTAAAAGTGAATGACGATCAGAGAACTTTAATCACTTGCGTAAACCTCCACACATGACTCCATCTTTCTACGCCACTAAAGAAGAAAGATGGAGTTTCAGTTTACTTCGAGTTGAAGTATCATTTTGCGAACCATACGAACGACTTGATATCTCATTTTGTTACTTCAGCCAGTCTCTTGAACTACGAAGCTCCTAGATGTTTAAGCCGCGTTCTAGATAATGCCGGACAAGAGCAAAGAAGGTGTCCCAGCGTCTTTCTCAGGCCTGCTTTCTTGAACTTTTTGCATGTATCGTCGTTACTTACGCTTTTCCGGCTCGGATGTGATGCCAGTAGGTTGGTGTCAATTATTAGCCCAACAACCGTCCTGCGGTCCTTTCTAAACTGTATGATACAACATGACTTTGAACTTCCAGCATGTCTTTGAGTCATTCTATCGAGCTTTAATTCTGAACTGAATGCATAACTGCAGTTATACATGTACAAAATGAATATATATCATAAAGATGAAGTGAGTATTTTAAGAAGATTCATATAACAATACATTTTCAGCAGAGTTGTCACTTTACAATTAAACAAGACTCCATTTGAAACGATATTATCAAGATCGAAGCGCTTAGATTGTTCGAACGAGCAGAACCGAGCCGATTTCCGCCGCGTATTCGAGATAATCTGCGAGTTCCGAGCAATAGGTAGCTGGATGGCTCACAGGTTGGTTAGATGTGAATAACTTATAAGCAGCTATCGACAGAGTTCCCCTGGGAGGGGATTGTCTAAGAAATATTTTGGTTACACCGAATTCCTCTTGAATTCTGAGTACCTATAATCCCTGCAGCGACACAGCGGATTTTTTGGCACTAATCAATAACCATTCATGCTAAGAATCTATGCTCTAATGCACAATCGGTAGCTGATCTCGTAGGAGCCACTGTGAGGAGCTCCCAGTAACCCAGCGACATCGTTCACAGTATTCGAGGAAGTCTAATACTAATATACGTTTAGCCACCAAACTACTAAGCTCCCGCTTAGTGCTTATAAACATTGGGGAAATTGACTATCTCAAATAAAAGTTGATTTCAGTATGAATCAAAACGTCAAGATTGGAAGAGGAATATCCGTATACGAGATATTTTTCTGTTCCGGCAGCCTGCACAATAGATTCGGATATAATTCATGTAACGTTAATGCACGTTCTATAGCAGAAACCACAAAGACCATCTGATGCTTTGGACGATACAGAAAATGATAATGAACCAAATCGAAGCAATGAAAACAAATACCAGTCAAAGAATAATGCACTCGATTGATGCCACTCGAAGCAGATCTAACTGGGTAACGAGATTTTAAGTTCCCTCTTATGGTATAACGATTTTAAAATCAAGAGCTTGCAATATATTCAAACTGCTTCAAACTGTCGGTACAAATAATAAAACATTTATATTTATCGATAACAGATCTACACTTTTTACTGTCTCTTTAGCCGTAGAGGTCGAAGGTCCGATCAAAGGAATCTTCGCCAATATGGCCCGCGGGCTACGCTTTTTCTCAGTTTCTAACAACACAACTACCTAGTTTGTTGTATTCTGGCATCCTTCTGATATCAAGGATCATATGATGACGTTTGCAGCATAAATTCAAAACTAATGATGAATTTTAAATTGATTCTCAGTTACGTACTTTCGACCTTTGAGTTTTGTGGATTACAAATTAAAAAGTCTTCGGATCGATATTGGTCCTAACGAACTGGCGGACTCATATGGAACAGTTATCTAGGTTCTAATCGAATTTAATGTGGATTGTGTCGACTAACCTTTTTCAGCACCAACACAGACTATAAGCTCTCAAGTTTAGAAGTATTTGAAGGCGGTCTGCCACTTGTTGATTTCATTGCAAGGCTTTGGGGACGATTACTGATACGTCGCTCCCCGTAGTAAACAAAATAAATGAAATTCTGATGTAAATTTGATTTGCGCAAATACTCAAGCGCAATGCAACCCAAACATATCAATGCACCAAAGCATGGGAAAGGTTGCCAAGGTAGTCAGCAGTTGCAGCCAACAAGTGCAACAAAAACTAAGCAAACTGCAACACGATAAAAACCGCAAAACCCTTGTGGCAACTCAGCCTGACTCCGCACATTTGACAGTTTCCATGACGCGCACTCGCCCAGACGCCCATCTGCAGGCGCACGCACCCAAAGTTATGTTGGTGAAGCAGAAAATGATTAATTATGCAATATTGCGATTGCCCTGAAAATTAAAATGCAAATATTACTTTAGCTTGTTGTTGTTGTGAAAGTAAGGCTGATCGTGGTAGAGGTTTGTGCCCTTAATTGGTTTAAGAAGCCGAGGGAGTGCTTGCCCGGAGGAATGCTTTTGAGCCCTACTCTCTTAGGTGCCCCAGTTACAAGTGACAGACCGTCGCTGCCAATGCCATACTTGAATGCTTTTAGTCACACACACACACACACATTAGAAATGAATAAATATAGCTGCTGGGGTTATTATGTGCATAAGTAATTATAAGATACTGAAATCAGATTTTCCGTGGTTATAACTGTCGCTGTGAGTGCTGTCTGAATATGCTCCCAATCCTGAATGTCATCAGCACGCAGTGTTGGCGAATGTGTTGCTTGTATGCATCCGCGGACTCAACAAAAAGTACGAGTTACCATTTACTAGCAAGTAAGTTAAAGCGGACTCTTTGTCTTCATATTCTATACAAAAAAGGGCTTCCGCATTATCTAGGAGGGCAACTCTTTTTCAAATATTTTGTGAGAATTCTCCTTGAACGAGGGAGATTTCGCCTTGAAGAATGTGTTGCCAATTTGCTGTTTCGCTGCCTCAGGAGTGTCCCGAGTTCTTGGAGAAAGGAGCTTACAGTTAAACTTTTAGACATTGTTTGGAATATAAAGAAAATGAATAAGTACACGTTAACCATGGAGTTGCCTGAATTGGGGTGCTAGTAATTACTAACGCAAATTGTTTCTTGAATGATCAACAAATGATTCATACATATAATATTATATCACATCACTTTCCCCCGGCAGCTGTTTCAACTTCACTGGAAATGATCCAGATTCTATCCGGAAAATAACTGTTTTTCGGTGATCTAATGATTTTTGGATCGGTTAGGTTTTAGCTTGTACCACATTAGTTTAGATCATATTCTACGCAATGGCAACATAACAGATCACAAGACAAATAATCAAATCAAGCCATTTGATATCACATCGGGTTGTAGTGCTACTATTGAGACTTCACAATAATAATTTACTCTATCTGTACGCTATTGCTTTTTAATAACGGGTGATTTTTTAAGAGCTTGATAACTTTTTTAAAAAAAAAAACGCATAAAATTTGCAAAATCTCATCGGTTCTTTATTTGAAACGTTAGATTGGTTCATGACATTTACTTTTTGAAGATAATTTCATTTAAATGTTGACCGCGGCTGCGTCTTAGGTGGTCCATTCGGAAAGTCCAATTTTGGGCAACTTTTTCGAGCATTTCGGCCGGAATAGCCCGAATTTCTTCGGAAATGTTGTCTTCCAAAGCTGGAATAGTTGCTGGCTTATTTCTGTAGACTTTAGACTTGACGTAGCCCCACAAAAAATAGTCTAAAGGCGTTAAATCGCATGATCTTGGTGGCCAACTTACGGGTCCATTTCTTGAGATGAATTGTTGTCCGAAGTTTTCCCTCAAAATGGCCATAGAATCGCGAGCTGTGTGGCATGTAGCGCCATCTTGTTGAAACCACATGTCAACCAAGTTCAGTTCTTCCATTTTTGGCAACAAAAAGTTTGTTAGCATCGAACGATAGCGATCGCCATTCACCGTAACGTTGCGTCCAACAGCATCTTTGAAAAAATACGGTCCAATGATTCCACCAGCGTACAAACCACACCAAACAGTGCATTTTTCGGGATGCATGGGCAGTTCTTGAACGGCTTCTGGTTGCTCTTCACCCCAAATGCGGCAATTTTGCTTATTTACGTAGCCATTCAACCAGAAATGAGCCTCATCGCTCATCGGACACGGACGCGAAACACATTTCGAACCGAACACTGATTTTGGTAATAAAATTCAATGATTTGCAAGCGTTGCTCGTTAGTAAGTCTATTCATGATGAAATGTCAAAGCATACTGAGCATCTTTCTCTTTGACACCATGTCTGACATCCCACGTGATCTGTCAAATACTACTGCATGAAAATCCTAACCTCAAAAAAATCACCCGTTACTTATCATTTTCAATTGATGCTTTTCAAGGTTTCTTACTTTTTTAACGAAAATACATAGAAATTTCAAATTTAGTATCGAATGTTTGTTATCAATAAAAAGAACATTCTTTAGCATTTATTTTTTAAATATTATGTATTTTAAATGTTGGCCGCGGCTACGTCTTAGATGGTCGATACGTTTAGTTCAATTTTCGATGACTCGTTCGAGAATTTTGACTGGTAACTGTTAATGCACGCGTGATGTTTTCAAAACCTGAATCGAGGCCGGATCGTCCGCATAGACTTTAGACTTTACAGGACTTTAGACCTCAGGAAAAAGTCTAATGGTGTGATATTACATGATCTTGGAAGCCAATCGAACGGCTCAAAACGTGAAATTATCTGCTCTCTGAAGTGCACTCTCAAAAATTCTTTGTTTTATGTGATGAGTGGGAAGTGGTGCCGTCTTGTTGAAACCAAATGCCGCTAAAATTACGAGCTTTAATTTCAGGCATAAAATCCGTTACGTCCCCCCGGCAACATTTTTGAAGATATATAGACCGTTAATTCCACCGGCTCACAAACCACACCAAACCGTTGTTTTTTCTGGATGAAATGGCAGCTATTGAATCTCGACAGATTGCTCTTTGCCACAAATGCGGCAATTTTGCATGTTTACATACCCATTGAAGCAGAAATGGGCCTCATCGCTGAAAAAAAATTGCCTTCGGATCTTCTTGAAACTTTCCAAGAAGAGCCCATAGAGCGAAGCAATGTCGCTTGGGAAGATCGAGCGGCTGTAGTTCTTGCACAAGCTGTATTTTATAAACTTTCAATTTAAGATCTCGACGTCAAATGCGTCAAGACTCGCACGGTCTTCGTGTACACTTTCAGATACGGTTGTTATATTTTCTTCACTGCGTGGTCGTGCTGGCGTGGTATATTCCGTCGAATATTATCCAATATTGACTGTTGGGTCTCAAAAATGGTGACGATGTTGCAAATAGTACGCTCAGTAAGCCGAGCGTATCTCAACTTGAATTACCCGTTTTAACATTTATACTAAAAAAATTGTATCCGCATCTGGATCTGAGTTTTATCGCTGTTTACTAAATTCCATCTTCATTTTTACTTGCTTGAGCACTATTCCCACTAGCAGGTGAGCAACTGCTATAAATATTATCCATTAAGGCGCATATTTGTCACAGATTTTCTAATAAGCCCTGTTGTTGTTGTTGTTTTAACGGTAACTCTAATAAGCCCCCGTTACTGCCGTCGCAACAATTTTCTTTATGTTTTCATTTCTCATTTGCATTTAATCCATTTTGAATGCACTGCTTTCCCGTCTTCCCCTCACAAAAGAAATAATCTTGTCTTTCTACGGCAATATTCCGTTTAGTTTTTCCTCTATTTTATTTAATTTATTTTTATTCACGCTTTCTGCTCACATTACTATTTACCGTAATTGTCGTAGCGGTCTCGTGATCTATACTCTAATTGACATAATTGTTATTGTTGTCTCTGTGCATTTTAATATCGCTTTTGTCTGCGTGTGACGTCATGCAATGCATTGCGACAGCGTGAAAGGTTTTATTATTATCTCAATGCTATATTTACCCTGTGGAAAATCGATGTTGTAAACTACTTTGCTAGTAGCGACCGGAACTGGTTTCGTAGAAGCAACTGGTTTGTTATGCGTTGTACTCCACGGGAGCTCGGATCACTCCTTTTGTTCGGAAATTGGTCCTCAGTTTTTGATTATCTCGATCTGAAATTTTGTACATATCCTTTACTCCCCATCGAACCAATATAGCGTATAACTGCCGTACAAATTGAACAATCGGAATGAAGTTCTTATATGGAAAACATCTTTATTTGACGAGATATCTTGACGAAATTTAGCAAGGTTTACTTCCTAATAAAGTGGTGCAATCTTCGAAAGAATTGCTCAGATCAGGCCACTATAGCTTTAGGCGACCTTACAATTTCAGGTAAATAATTTGTGCACTGCACTATTCCTTATGAAAAATTAAATAACAACATACTTCTTAAATAAACCTTTGACGTATGTTCATTCACACATTATCTCACACACATACATACCTACATGTCTTCAGCATTATTACTGTAAATAAGATTCAAATGCTCCTGAGTGAGGCAGCTGCAACCACAAGCATGCAAGTATACAATTTCCGATCGGTATGAATCCATCAGCATAGATGCAAGTGTTCCTCATGCTTAGAACAACAACAACAACGAGACAACCATGAAGGAGTGCAGGCATAATACATACATACATAATCCATTATATGCATAAGTATGTGTGCATATAAGGCGAGCGTGGAACTATAAGCTCAGTTAAAGGACTTTCAAGTAAAAGAACAAAGGCAGCAATAACAACAACAGCAATAACACGCAATAACAACATACGCTTGACATGTCAACAGCATAAATATTTACATTTTGATTGCACAAAAGTCGCTTGTAGAATTAATTTACATGCGACAAAGGGGCGAAGACAATGGCGGCGACGAGGCAGAGGGCGTAGAAGCCGCACCAATCAATTGAGTCGTAAAGCGTGTGTTTACAAGAGGTGGAACAAAAAAAGCGGAGGGAAAAGACGAGCGGAAAAAAGTAAAGACTGAAATTGAAACCTTTAAACGAGAAAAAATTGACGCTTTAAAGAGGTGGGCACTATGATAGCGTTGGTTGTAAGAAGAAAAGTAAAATGGTTTTCGTCGAGCTGCATTTATTTTATGGAGAGCGTTAAGGTTGGATATTGCCCTGCAAATCAGAATAATTGGAGTATTCTTATTAGGAACACAAGCCATCAATTCGAGTTTGAAAGCCAGGAAGATGCAGTCCAATTTACTTTATATTATGGATTCAGTAAACCAGCGAGTAAACCCTGAAAGCCCAGACAAAACTTCGAGTTTATTCCTAGTATGACTAAAGGCAGAGATATACAGTATTTTGGGTTTGACTACGGGAATGAAGGCTTCATTGATAAGTGTGTGAACTCACTGAGTCGGGACAGTGAACAGAAGATTCAAAATAACCCGAACAACATTAAATTACGAGTCCCTCAAATGCACTTGGAGAGATTGATTGGACTATGTATTGCTCCTTTGGAACGAAACTAGATTTACACTTTTGGGTTAAGACTCTTTAAATAACATACTCCCAATGTATATAAAAAACTATTTAGCACACAACAACAATAATCTCATCTGAGTCGAGATTAAGCAAAGCAGCTATCACGAAGAGAGAGTAATTCTTGTACCAATTTCATATGAGGAATGACGAAAAGCACTAAAGGGAATTTAAGAAACTTAATTTTTTTCAAATTTCCATACTTTTCCATCACATTGTGTTTGTGAACAATGAAAGCTCTTAAAACCGGTGCCTTTCCAGCAGTTATGTAGACGAAAATACGCAAACACATGCAACTGTAAATACGCAAATATTGCCAGCATTCGTGGGTCCGCAAACGGTGCTTTTGAATATGGTCAATCTGCTGGCAAACTGACCTAGCGCCGTGAGCGAATTTTCTCGCTTTCATAAAATGCAACACCTGCACATGTGAGCACTCACACACACACACACACTCAAATGCAAATGCACTAAGGTAAGCGGAGATCTGGAAAGTGTTACAAGGTTCCGACACATTTTCAGAGCCACTTGAAAGAGTTTCTAGCCATTGGCGTTACATCCGGTCAAGGAGGCAACTTTTAATGAGAGAGCTGAAATGCACGAGCATCTAAATAAACATGGAGGGGATGAAATAGTGCTTGCAAGTTTCAAGTGATTTAACCCTACACGAAAAGTTGTAAGCTTTTTCAGTGGAAAATTTTGTTTAGCGGTTGGATTGGCTTAAAATATATCATCTTTAGTTCAGTTTACTTGAAATTTGACCAACGCGCTGAATTCTGTTGAGGTTTACTTCGATTTTATCCTGTTTGCACAAGTTTGATTTGGTCTAGAGTAGATTTATTGGTGGCTAGCGCAACTTTTAGAAAGGTTGCCGTTGTACATATAAACTTAGGTTTAATGAGGCTTTTGTTAAGATAACGATTTTTATGATAAATCTATAAATTTGCGAAGTTTACGGAGGCGATGCTGTATCAGTTAGTGTAGAACAACAATGGTTCAGTTGCTTTCATCCTGAAAATTTCGTGGTAAAAGATGCAATTCGCTCTGGTCGACCTATCGTTGAAAAAGTCGATGCAATTATGGAAAAGATTGACCAGGACCATTACATAAGCAGTCACGATCTCCTAAGGAACTCAACATTCATCAATAAGTGATTTTGAACCATTTAACAAAGGCCGGCTAAAAAAGAAGCTCGATGTTTGGGTACCACTTGAATTGTCTGGGAAAATTTTAATGGACCTAATTAACATCTGTGATTCTTTGTTGAAACGAAATGGAATCGAAACATTTCTGAAGCGAATGGTAACCGGAGATGAAGAGTGTGTTAAATAGGTCAATAATAAGCTAAAAATATCATGGTCCAAGCGTTGTGAAGCTCAACAAATGGTCGCAAAGCCAGGAATGATGACTCGAAAGGTTATTCTGAATGTTTGGTGGGATTGAAAGTATCATCCACTATGAGCTGCACCAGCTTGGTCGAAGATTGATTCTAGTTTTACTGTCAACAACTGATGGTATTGAAGCAAGCAATCGAAAAGAGCACAGAACTGATCAAAAGAAAGGACCTCGATCCATCAGGATCTTTACGATCGGCAAAATCTTGGAGAGCTTGACTGAGAAGTTTTGATGCATCCAAAACATAGCTCTGACCTTGTAGTATAGGACTACCATTTGTTTCGGTCAATTCAGAACTTCCTTAATGGAGTAAAGTTGGCTTCAGGAGAAGCTTGTGAAAATTACTTCTCGCAGTTTTTCGCCGAAAACCCAGAAAAGTTTTCCACTGATGGAATAATATCTCTAGCAGCAAAATGGCAAAAAGTGGTGGCCCAAACTGATACATATTTGTTCATTAAAGTTCATTATAAATATAAAAAAATGCGTTGTTTAGAAATAAGAAACGACTTTCTCGATCACCCTATATTTAGTTTAATTTTATAGATTAGCGATGAGTTGAGTGAACTTAGCTAAGTCTGCATTATACATATAACCAAATTGGACACACAGTTTTTGATCACGATTTTCCCCCATCACTTCCCGCGAATAAAACAGCTCATTTGTGGAATCCGAATATATCTGAGCGGCATATGTGGAAAGCATTTGATTTCTATGAGACTCTTGAATTGACATACATATGCTTTTTTGGTAAATGATTTTTGCATTTATCCAGTATCTAAGGCTTCAAAAATAATTCATACTGCTTATATATGATGCTTATCGATACGTCTAAAATTGATTGATGCGATTTATGTAAATCTGTGTCTGTGTCCATAATCATTCCGTAGGCAGTAAAGCGACAGCAGAGCAAACATTGACCGTATCAGAATACGTCGGTGTCAAGGCAAATATTTTCTTATACTCACATGCAAAGAGATAATACTGCAATTCAAATATAATTAATACAATATTTTGTATATAGGCATATTCAGACTTAATTTCAATCAATCTTATGCTAATTTATACACTTAACTTATTATTGACTATGGAGGCAGCTCGTTGACACATATGGCTTATAAATACTGCATGTGTGAGAGTTGCTGCTGCTTGCATTTAAATGACATTTCCAACAGATTTCCCTTAAAGCCGATATCATATGATCTAAGAGACAGTCCGTCTAATTTCAATGACCATTGCTTACATATCATTTTGTTTGAACAGTTCAGATTAGCCGTCGTTTGCCTGTTAGCTGCCGATGTATAAGCCGCTTTGAGAGCCACTTTGGTCCACGCACGACAACACTTGCAAAGCTGAGTCATCAAACTTTGATATTGTGATGCTCCCCCACGTCCGCCGCGTCACCGTCTGACTTGGGAGACTACGCTGCTGCATTCGATAGCTCAAATGTATGCAAATCACTTGCGGTTGTCGTAACACCTGCCGCACACGAATGGCTAAGCTCGCAGCATACCGCAGGAAGCGCACCGATTCTCGGTCATTGTGCTCGTTCTCGTGCCGTGAATGGCTGCTTGCTCGGTGGATTGCGTGTGCCATGCTCAATGTTCGCTTGTCGGTGGGGTAATTTGGAACTGTAATGTTAGTTGGAATATTTAATAGGTGAGCATTGCCATTGTCTCATTGTAATCCGCTTAGACGCTTTGTTTACGTTGTCGTCGTTGCACTGATTATTATGCAAATTGTCAACTTATTAGGCGTGGGGGAGAGCTTAAGTGAGCGCCGCTAAGAGCGGGCGCTCAATACACCTTAGCTGAGCTGAGATGAGCCCCCGAAATCATCATGCAAGGCCCACAAAGTGATTCTATGTGCTCAGTAAATAACTAGGTAAGT
>CM050325.1:142463955-142513955 GCA_027475135.1 Bactrocera correcta | reverse complement strand
TCAGACTACATTCTCCCAATGCTGGATTTCATAGATACTTCCAGATGAGGATACCCTCTAGACAGAATGGAGGAGGTGCATAATAGGTGACGATGATACCATCTCAGCCTATATCGACGGGTCCAAAATGGACTGCGGATTAGGCACGTTAGTATATTCCAATGATGTGGACATTTCTCACTCTATCCGTCTACCGAACCCGGTTAGCATCTCACAAGTGGAAGTACTGGGCATAGAGAAGGCTTGCGAAGCTCTATTGAATGACTGCGAGAGGATAAATATACAACAATATACACGGATAGCCAGGCGGCTCTCCTGGCCTTGTCGTCGGCCATTAACTGCAAGAAGGCACTAAGCTCACTAGAAAATAAGCTCCGCCTAGACTTTATCTGGGTTCCCGGCTACAGGAACATTTTCGGCAACGAAAAAGCGGACGAGTTTGCAAAGGTAGGAGCTTTCCTGTCTCCTTGGCAGAGTTAATACCAAGCCCGCTAGGATCGATCAGTGGAGAGCTCAATAAACAATTTCAGCGATTAGCAAATAACTATAATAAATGGAAAAATATAAAAAAATGAATATAACTAAACAAATATTGCCAATATATGACAAGAACAGAACTAACGACTTATTAAATAGGTCCAGTAAAAGTATCTACAGACTAACTTCTACCAAAACAGGTCTTTGGAAATTTGGAGAACATGCGTCCAAAATGGTTATGCCCTACAACCACATTTGCCAAGGCTGCGAGCTAGTATTGAATAAGGAAAAAAATTCCACTTTCTCTGTGAGTGCCCAGCCCTACCGCAAGTCCGACGCAGAACACTTGGAATTCATCAAGCACCAAACCTTCAATGGATTGTAGACATCCATAGTACATCAGACATTAGTACAGCTAGTGCTAATTGAGCCCGAAAACAACAGGACTGCACTCCCACCTACCTACCTATAACATATGTCGAGTTCACTCATACTGTAAGAAAGTTAAAAACACTCCGCAGGGTTATATATAGAGGAAAGATTTGGTGGTTTGCCTGTTTAAAATTAATAAGCTCCGAAACTTCCCTCGGTAGGAAACTACGAAACAACTTTCTCCGCTGAACATTGGTTATATTATATTGTCAAAAGAGTTAGGAATCCTCACAAAAAAAGGGGTGTAAAGAGATTGTATAAAAATTCATTACCTCGCGTGCACTACAAATACTTTTTGATATAGGACTAAACAGTGTACTGGGAGTAGCGGAAAATATAATTATCTACTAAAAATTTAAATAAAAAATAAAAATAACTAAAATTACGCCTCGGTAAAAACCGTTTATTTGTTCCTTAGTAATTAACTTTATCAAAATTATTTATTTCATTTTAAAGATGGGATCAATATTTTAATATAAGTTATTGAATTATTCGATTCGAGCATTCCATTGGAAAGATATTGAATTAAAAAATGGAAGTCTTCGAAAAAAGTAGCGTGGTAAGAGGCCATCCGCTGGTAAAGGTTGAAACATAATATGTGATGTAGAAGTCACTGAGGGAAGTTTATGACGTTAAGTAATGGATTCTGAATTGAATATACATAAATAAAAATAGATGAAGCGATTGCCCTTGTAAGGTCTTCTGATAGTGAACTGCTAGCATAATCCATAAAATATATATAATATATATTTTCCTGCTGTGCCACTTTTTAAGTATCTGGTGTCTTTGATGCAGTTTAAGTTTGTGGTTGTAGGGTTGTGAAATTGATAGTTTCAATGAGAAAGTTATAGAAAATATAAGATAATAAATCGAAGGTATTATGTTGTTTCGTATCGAAATTTTAATATTTAACAAATTAAAACTCATATTTATCCTTGCATTTGCACTAAAATCAATTATGCTTTGGCACATAAAAGTTATAAAAAGGCAAAACTAAAGGGTTATATACAGTTTGAATTTTCAAAACAAAAATTTATTTTATTTTATTCTTAATGTACATACATATATCTAATAATACACGCAGAAAATATAATATCATTCCGTTGAAAATTTTCGAAGTTACTCGTAAATACTCGAGTGAAAAGACGTTTCAGAGTGCTTGCATGTACCAAACTAAATTTAAACGCGTTTAAATCGTGTTTCAGATGATAATTTTCCAAATGGCAATCCAAATTCATTTCATAAGCAAATATATATTCCAAAAGATGGCAAAAGTGAATTATTGCATAAAGTTAAAATTTTATACAATAATTGATTAATAACAAATAAATTCAAAAATAATGCAATATAATTAGCAATAATTGAGATTAAATATATCAAAAACAACAATCATTGCAAATGGATAAATCAGATAATACACTTCTAATTGCAAAGAAAGCAGCAAATAATTAACTAATGCTTAAGGCAAATATAAATAAAATAAAACTTTTTTGTAAGTATTTGTGATTGTGAAATTTTACAAGCGCAAAGTTCTAACATTCTTAAAGCAAATGATTAGATATCAATAAATTTTGCAATACTTTATATTTTTAACCAAAGCAATAGTTTGCAAATTGTTACAAATTTGGAAAGCGAAGAAGTCAATAATAAATATAAAGGAATGTGCTACAGATTTCGGTCTATTTTAGTACGAAGAAATCAATGCACAATTTATATATAAAAACATTACATAATGAACTTAAAAAGTAAAAACATCTTCATGTTTTTATATCCTTGTTTAAAGAGAGGCAAAATTGTAGCTACTATAAGGCATGCATACTTCTTTTTATAAGAAGTGTGACTAAGAATAAAAAAATTGGAGTACTTTTCGCCACTTTTTACCACCTCTTACATATCTTAATTAAGTATTTATCAATTTTTATTTAAAAAAAATTTAAATTTTCTATTGTGTTGGCATACAAACTTTATGGCAACATTCAGGTTATTGTGTATTGGTTTTGGTTAGTCGAAAAAGTATTTTGGTATTTTTTTATATTTATAATGAACTTTAATTAACCACATATGTACCATTTTGTTCGACCACTTTTTGCCATTTTTCCGCTATAGACATTATTCCATCAGTGTAAAACTTTTCTGGTTTCTCAGCGAAAAACAAGTAACTTTTATAGGCTTCTCTTGAAGCCAACTTTACTCCATTAATCCGATGCGATGGTGCAAGGTCGGGGCTATACGGTGGATGCATCAAAACTTCCCAGTCAAGCTCCCCCAGTTTTTGCTGAGTCATCAAATATGTGTGTGGTCTAGCGTTGGCCTGATGGAAGACGAAGCGCTTTCCGTTCTGGCCGTTTTTTTGATTGCAAATAACTACGATTTCGTATTCTGTGAAGGCACTGAGTTCGGAATATGGGTGATAGATATCAAATATGCAATTTTTACTTCATACAAATATGACTTCGATCCATCATCTTCACGAAATTAATTTGATTATTTAAGTGTCTGTAAAAAAATTTGCATTTTTCTCGAATTAAAGTTGAAGCTGATATACGTAAAACCCTGTAGATTGCTCACAAAAACCCTCTTCAAATTTCATATTGATGTAACAGTAGTTTCCAATGTGTGCTTGTAGTACTGAAGAGGGCTAATAAAAGCAGCGTGAGGCCATATTATGAAATATTATCTGTGAGAATTTACCTGCATGTACACACAAATTGTGTTAGTGCTCTAACTTTTATTACCGACTTACGCTCACTTATGCGGATTACAACGTAAATATGCTTGAGATCATATTATCAACGATTGTGTGCAGGCGCATATATTTACTTTAAAGCTCTGTTGTGCAAACACCGGAGCTCCGATGAAAGCACTTCTAAGGATATGCATTGAAATAAAGTAAAATAAACGAAAATAGCCGCCGCAAAGCCAATGATGATTGTGCAGATTTGGTAGTTTGTAATTTGGTCTGAGCTGCTGGAATTGGGCCACCGGGGCGTATGATGAACAGGCGATTTTTGCTTACTTTAAACAAACTACTGCAAGCAGATAAGCCCAAAAGCCAAGGAGATGATTTTCATTGCTAAATTTGTAATTCATAAGCTGCAATTGCATTTATAATTTACATAATTGAACTTGCAGGTGACTTAAATGTAACCACGACGGTGCAACAGCAGCATATTGCAACAAAGGTGACTAAGTGACAATTTGTGGTGTAAATGAAAATATCTAAAATCATAATCTGCTTAAAAATTAAATTAAATCTCGATGCACACACTTCGATAGATTTATTTTTAATCATTTCATTTATTTTATGGTTACAATAAATCCAATGCAATTCCTCAATGCAAAGCTAGCAAACACGTATGTGTATGTATGTTTGTAGACAGTGGAGATTCAAGAGATAATGCTTCATTTTTGCAAATGTGTTATGTATAAAATTTATTTCGGTTGACATTATTTTGCATTAGCAAAATTGCATCGAAGCTTTATCCTTTCTTTTGCTTTTTGGTTTAAATTTTTAGAGTTTTCAATATCAAATATTCAATGTTTTTGTATCACTCATCTCTCTTTCATATCTGCTGCCCTTTGATGAGCGACGTTGTGCGACTGACTTGCTACTTTAGCAAATTGAAGGCCAAATGTGTGGCAAAATATAGTGCTGTGCTTGCATATGCACGCAAATTTTATATATATTTATGTATATTATGGGCAGAAAATAGTAAGACTTTTTAATTTAAATATCGCATGAAAACCCTTCATCGAAGGATTGATTTCCTAGGTTGGTATGACTGTCAGTGACATCATTATTCAATAAAGGCCGAGAACGCCATAACGACGAACCGCGTCCAGGATGATCAATACTTCAATAAAATAAGGAGATCTTACTGTAATCGTTGGAATAGCGGAAGCAACAGTAAAAATCATTTTGATAAATATTTTTTTTTTTTTCAAAAATGAAACATCGCTTTCCGACTACCAGGATTATATCATTACTGGCGATGGCAAAGGTGAGCCCACGCCGAAAAAACTACGTCAGAGTTGGTCAAAAATCAAGGTTTTGTTGACAGTTTTCTTCGATTATCGGGATGTGGTCCACTCCGAACTCTTTCGGACCAGCCAAACTGTCAACAATGAATATTTCATTGATTCTTCGTGAGTTTTTCTCCAAAATTTCAAACAAGTTCGTATTACAATCACCGCATTTGCCTGATTTAGCTCATTGTGACTTCTGGTTAATCAGCTTAATTAAACTCAAGCTCCAGGGAAACTGTTTTGAGTCAATTGAAGATATTAAATGTGAATGGTAGTTCGCATTGAAGACTTTACCAGAAATTCACATCAACGGCTCTTCCGACAATTAGAGAAAATGTTTCACAATCCTATTGGGTCAAGGGAGATTACTTTGAGGGGACGATCTGAATTTTTAAGTATAAATTAAGATTTTTAAAATTATGAACAAAGTTCTCCTACTTTTTACTTATAGTAGTATATTTATATAAGGTTGCACCTCAGATTATTGTTTGCAGCGCACCGTGTGCTTACGTTCGCTTTGTGCTGGAGTTACAGTAGAGAAAAAGTGCGAAAGATCACCTCAAATACAATAAAATAATATTTTTTTCGACTTTGTATGGTCTTATTTTTATGTTAAGTAAAGTAATTAATTTCGGACTCTTTCCGGTTACTCACCGATCACATTGAACGTGTATGAGAGCGACATTTTCGGCTCTGTGTTGATCTGGCATTCGTAGATGCCAGAGTCGCGCTGCTGTGGATATTTTATTTGTAGTGTCCAGTTGCCAGAATTCTCAGGTCGTATCACCTAAAATGAAAAATAGTTTGGATAAATTACAATTCGTTTCTTATCTAAGCTCCAAATTAATAGTACCTAACATACAAACCTAGCGTAACAACCTATAAAGAGCTACTATTCTAGTACCATTAAAGAATAACATGTGAATGAAAAACAAATTTACACATCAGGTTGCCTTGTCACATCAAATCTTGGCCATATTTCCTTAAAAAGTACAAACGTCAGCAACATTTGTGAAAATTATTTCTAATTAAACAAAAATTTCTTATGTTTTTATGAAATTTTGGATCAAGTTCCCAAAAACAATCGGCTTGAAACGTTCTGATCTTGAACCTCTTGTCTCGTTCTTCTCTCACAGCAACCAAATTTGCCGAAAAAAAATCCAGATGAGAGTCCAGCATATGTGTATTATATTTCCAGGTGAGTTTTTCCGCAAAGCACTTTTGCTCTAACAGTTGCCGTATTTTTGGGCCTAAAGTCATTCCTTTTTTATTTTTGCCCTGCTGAGTTTGGAAAGTTTCTCCTTCAGATGTACAAATAAACTGTCTCAAGAACAAGGCAATTGATACTCTGTACTATGGATCTGTTGGCCGAAGAAAAGTTCGGATACTACGTACTGTGTTTGAACTTGGTTGTAATGCTTTTTGCTTCAGGAATGCTCGGTTCGGTTCATTGGTATAGCAAATGGCAAGTATTTGACTTCTTGTTTAGCCCAACTCAATTAGCAGTCAAACAAAAATTATTAAGTATTCTTTGTGGCGATATATCAACATAAAATAAACTCAACACAAATTCATGTGACAAAAGCAGTGTTCACAAGTGATAACAGAAGTTTACAAAATGAAGAGTTTTAGAAAAATGATGATGTTCACCTTAAAGTTTTCGGCTTGTTGAAATTCGATTTTTTTTTTTTTTTTCAGATTACTTGGGGTCGAATTTTTGCCTTGCGTTTTCACTCAATTGAATTGGAAAAATACATTACTGAGAAAAAACGCGTTTAGAGATAAACGGTTGGAGCTAACTGAACTGAGCGAATACAATATAGAACACTGTAACCCAAACACTATTTCTAATATCGATCTAAAAATATGGTACGACATTTTTAACGGTATAACCTAACTAAATATGAAAATACATAATATTATACAAAGCAAGGTTGCATCTCAAAGGCACGAAAAACTTACAGCTAAGTGCGCCGTCTTTAAACGTATTTTTCTCGAAACTGTGTTTTGAAGTCGGTTGGCAAGAATTCTCGAGAACTACTCAACCGATCTTCATGAAATTTTACACATGCTTTGAGATTGAGTTGCATATAGACTTGGAGGAAGGATTTTTTTCGATTAAAAATATATGAAAAATCAAAATATCGCAAAATTTTCACTGAAAAAAATTTTTTGTTTTGTAAAAATGTCTGTCAAAACTTCAATTTTCAATTTTTCCTTCCTTCCAAGCTCTAAGTTAAGGTTTTAACTAAAACATGTATTTTTTTTACTTTAGATAATCCTGTAAGTTATCTTGTCAAAGCGGGCGCAAAATTTTCCGCGGGGTCACCGAAAGTGGCGTCGCGATGGCCAATTTTAAAATATTTTTTTTTTCCAAATGTTCAGAATTTCTTTGTTAATAGTGTACGTTTGTAACAACACAAAATTCTAATAAAATCTTTAATTTTTATATGAGAAATAATGTTCATAAAAAGCTGTTCTTTAGCTGAGGAAACCTATGTAACCCCTTAACAACTAAATGACCAATAAACTCAAGCTTATGGAGCTTCATGAGCACACTATGGATATTTAAGAATTAAATATGCTATATAAATCTAAGCAGTCGCAAGTAGCTTACCTGAAATCGCTGATCTGACGTGTAGGTCGTTGAGCCTGCCGTCAAGATGTGTAAGTCACGTTTTCTTATCCAAGAGACCTGTAAATAACAAGCAAATAATAATTTTGATCAGATGGAATTTTATAAAATGATATTTGTTTTACGAATATTAATGTACGGATAATTGAAAAAATGTTCCTTGAAAAAATCTGCTTGAAAAGTAATCCCTTCGGCTTTTAATTGCTAAAAAATTATTACTTTGAGATTTTGTTTCCCTCGGATATCACCAAAATCATCAATCTTTAAAAAGAACGCATAAAGTAAATAAATTGTTGTTCTGCACAAATATGGTTCTAATTACTCTTTCACTTTTTTCAGATATTTGCAACTCGCTAGCGTGCTGGTTGACGATTACCATGCTTTAGCGCAGCGCTCGACGGTAGCAAGCCTTCGCAACTTTTCGCAAACATTTACTTGCCAGCGCTAACAAAGCAACATTAATTACCCGAACGGTATTGGGGTCACCAAAAATATTTAGAAAACAACAAAAATAGACAACAACAAATATGCAAAACTCGACAGGCGAAGGTCAGCGAAGCAAAACAAAAGAAGGTGCCTTACAAATCATTTGCTACCTAATTTAAAAGCCACTCTTCAACGCATACACATCATCCAGTGACGCGGCTTTAGCCCTTGAAGCCCATAAAAAGCCCGGATTCATGAACAAAGTTGTGAACAAACATTAAATACAATTAAAATGTTATAAATACATTTAAACTTTCAAGGGAAAATATGCGCGAAGCCACGTCCTACCAGCGAACCCCCCAACCCTCCGGCATTTCGCCGGCTTAAGTGTCAACGCTGTTAACAAAGAAGTAAGCAAATAAAAGCCACAGCAACAACATAAACAGAAAACCAACTTAAGTCTTTAAGTACGTCGCATTGATGTGCGCAGTCTTCGCCAACTCTTTCGGAAGTTTTCGACTGTTTGGTCGCAATGATATTCGCTTCGCTGGCGCAAAATGACGCAACATTGCCACTACAACAACAATGACAACAATAATTATAGCTGCTGTCAGTGCAAGAAGGGCAACCGATTCCAATTGTAGGCAAGGCCGTCGTCGTCGTCGGACCGGCGAAGTGGCAACCCTAATAACGGCGACTGAACAAACAACAGCGCAAACAGCAAGTCAGCGCAACCCTTCAAGTGTCAAAACAGTGCCACCAAATAAATAACGCAAGAAAAGAACTCGCAACTGACTTAACGGCTCAATTGGAGCGGCGTCAGCGAGCGCCGCAAACACACGCAGCAAAGCGACGACAGCGCAGGCAGCGCCTCTTCGCAAGTCAAGCGCGTTTGCAACCCGACTCAAATGTGTTACACCCCCTGCCCCCTCCCGGCTTTTGCGTTGCTTTTTAATGTTTAACATGATAAAGTTGCTTTAAAAACTTTTGCGACACATTCGGTTGCGGCTCGGCAGCGAGTAACTGCTCAAAGGCTTGTCGTGCAAAGGTAACTTTCAGTTTAAATTTCTCCTTTTTTCAGTTTGCTTTTTTTTAATATTTGGTTAGTCTCCTTTATTGAGTAGAGTGTTTGTTTGTTGGTTTTTGCTTTTAACCTTTGAAAATTGGTTTTTTGTTGCAATCAGTGAGTGTGCCACAAAAGCCGCGCAGAACAATGGCGCTGCCAACAATGGTAAGGCACTAAACAAATACATTATGGAGAATAACAGAAAGTTTAAATTATGATAAACGCTGGCGGCAAAGGATGCCACATACATAGATTCAGAGCAACAAAAACAATAACAGGAAAATTGTATTTTCTCTCAAAATTTATGGTATTCGTTTTCATTGATTTTTGGGCAAACAGGAAAGTCGGGTACACTGAGAAAAATTAGGCAATATTTCCACTGTCGCGAGAGTCTACGTCATAACAACAGAACTTAAGAGATCTATAGAGACGGATCGAAAGTGGCTAATGGAGTGGGAGCCGGACTCTATTGCTCGAGTCTGGAGGTCAAGCGACCCTTCAAGCTGCCCGAATACCTCAGCATTTTCCAGGCGGAAGTCTTTAAGTAAGGAAAGAACCTTCCATGGCTTTCAACGCAGGAAGCAACATAAAGGAAGACAGATGGTCTTCTGCCGCATCAATACTGGAACCATGGAAGGCACTAAAACTGATATACAATGAATGAAACAACATAAAGAAGACCATCCCTCTGCCTGTTCGATCATGTACGATCATATGTGCAATGAAATTTCCGAAAAGGTTGACAGATGAATCAGGGCGAGATGAAATATCTTAAAACCCTGCAGAATCATCAAGATCATAAAGCACAGCCCCAAAGAAAAACAGGCATGCTTTTTTACTCACATGTCCCCCAAAAAACTGCTGGATGATGACGGCCTAATGACAAGTCGCAACCTACTGGCATCACTCGCTAGCCGATTGAGCATAAGAAAGTGGAATCAGTCAGTCTGTCAGTAAGAAATACTACTGGACCAATTTAGGGCAGAAAATATAAGAATCTTTCACCACTACAAAGCGCCGTCACATTCTGTCACTGACTTTTTGGCCGAACACTAAACCAGAGTCATCGCTCAGCCACCGTATTTGCCAGATTTGCCTCCCGTGGCTTTCTTCGTTTTCGAAACAGAAAAATCCGCTCCGAAGAAAACTCCAAGTCTTCATTGACGTCATTAAAAATAGTTCGCTGACGGCACTAGAGGTCATCTCGGCCGAAACTTATAACAAATTTATGAGAAATTGTACTAAGAGTATTAACTCAGGAGTTCCTTTTGAGATTTTTACTAAAATTTTTTTAGCAGTCCGGGTCAAATTTGATCACATGTTAAATTGGATTATGCGTACTAGCTTAGGGGTTTCTTTTGAAAGCGATACTGAAGGTTTTCATTAAAATAATTTTATTTTAATTTTTTTTTATTTTTTTAATTTAATTTTTTTTAGTCCGGGTCAAATTTGATCAAAAATTGTAAAAATTTGTATGGGAATTGGATTAAGCGTATTAACTCAGGAGTTTCTTTTGGAGGAGATTGTAAAGGTTTCAACTAAAATATTAAAATATATTCATTTTTCAGTCCGGGTCAAATTTGATCAAATGTTAAGAGCATTAGAGGACAACTGCACGACGAAAAGTTTAAGCCAGTCTTAGCATAAAAGCAATATTTTATGTTCTGTTTCTCGTTTTTATCGCTCTATATGAGAAGTTCAAAATACTAAAATATTCTTTTGTACAGTGTACCCTATTACCAAGGACACACAATAAGCCAGTGCCCAAGTTTATCATGTGAGTTTATATGTGCCTGTATGTATGTGCTTACAAAGCCGAATGTGAAGAAAAGTTATGAAAATTGCATTTCGTTTTCAAGCCTGAGCGCCTGCCTTCTGCCCGCGTCTCCACCCCTGCGCCATATTAATTTTGCGCTTTCTGTCTGCGGCTGTGATTGTTCCCCATTCGCACATTGTTAAGATTTATTTAATGACTTTAGTTTGCTAGCATTTAGTGAACGGCGAATTTGTTGGCTTTTATTGTTTTTGGTGGCATTCAATTTTAATTACGTGCGCAAAAGTTGCGTAATTTTTCGAAAATATAATATACACACGAATACATACATACATACATATGAACATATATAGCATACTTGTATACATATTTGTGCATAAATATATATGTATACTCACATATAGACATTGTGGCAAGCATATTTTACCCCAGACTGTTTACAGAGGCACTAATAATTAAATTCGAAACAGAGCGAAAATTAGACGGAGCTCTTCAAAGTCTGTTCTACGTGTATACTTGCGAAATACATATATGGTATTATATATATACTATACACCGGTAAGTTGAAATTTGCTTCATGAAAATATATACTTATTAATTGCAGTGACATTTGAATGTCGAAATAAGCAAGAAGAAGCAAATTAATGAAGCTCAATTTAAGAAGACGTTAATGAAATGGCAATCTTATTCTCTCAACGATTTTTTTTCCAACGTCCCGTCAATTTTTTTTTTTACAACTCTCACTTATACACTTCCACAAAAAAAAAAACATTTCCTGGTGCTTTGAATGAATGGCTTTTCCCCGCGACCTCAATGTTGTCAACAATCGGTCGCTAATGAGCTTAATTTCCTCGCGATTGAACGGCAACTGAGGTCGAAGAGAAAAAACGAAAAATCATGCAGAAAAAGTTTAAATTTTAAGTGATCCCAGACAAACTGACCCGAGCCATATGTGCGCCTGGTGACAATGCCAAACGGCGAGAAAAAGTACAAAACAAAAAACACAAAAATAAATAAGCGCGAAAATATACATTTTTCGTTCGCTTTGTGCCATCGACCTTTGATCCAACTTCTGCTCTTAATTCGTTCGCATTCGCGCTAAAATAAACGGAAAAACTGTCACGTAATGGGTGAAAATGAATTCATGCGGGAGAAATAGGATTAAACAAGATGAAACGCTGCTCTCAGGAGCATTGAGCTTATTTCGAAATTGAAATATACAACTTTGGTAATTGACCAGCATTTTTTAATAATTCAAAAGCAATGTTCCAGAGTACCGTTATCTTTATTGTAAGTGTGTAATAAAGTTTGTCAGCGAGCTTGAGAATATCTGTAATCTTTTTCCTAGTTGTCATTTCAGATTTGCTAACTGAAGAGCACCCTAATACAGAGATCTCCTAAATGTGACACAGATACTGTTTTTTCGTGTTCACTTTTTCTCCATAGAAAAATTTTACCTCAGAGCATTTATTCATAATTGAAAGATATATTGGCTATAAACGGTATTCTTCTTTACTAGAGATGTAGGTATTAGTGGGAGCGCATTCAAAGGTATATGAACTCCCCAAATAGTTAAAAAGTTAGAAGAGAGCTCGGCAAGACTTTCCAAACTAATCAAAGCATTCAGAGACGCAGCACTCCCTATGAGAGCGTATGAAATCGGCATATTCATCGACATCGACTCCACCGATTTACTATTCAGAGTAATTTCCAGCTCTCCAAAAATGAGAGGGACGTTATTCTGATGACGGAGTTCAGTTTAATTTATTCTTAAAGCCACTAAGTGATAGTAATACAACCAGACCGGCGGTTTGGTCTACTAAAAAACTTTTAATTTCTCAAATCGAACACGGTGACACGGCTCAGCAGCTAACTGAAATCGCAATATAAGATTATGGCACCCAATTGAGAGTAGCCTTGCGCACCAACGCTGGAAGCAAAAAGCCAACCGAATATTTTGTAATAGTACGCATGTATATCTCCAGGATCTGTTGCAGTACAAACGACGAAATGTTGAACAAATTTTGTCGGTAAATGGCACAAATTTTGCAACAACAAAAGCTTTATCAAATGAGTAAACATTTCGTTCTTCCTTTCTTTCGCTTAAACCGACGAAGCGGGTAAAATTTGAATGCTTCATCGCTTACCCTCAACAACAACTCAACCCGTTGTAAACCTACGCTTTAGCGTCTGCACCAACTCACCATTGTCTAAAACTTTCACTAACACCAGGGAAGGCAAGTCTCCTTTCACTTTTTCTTTACTTTCTTCATTTCTGCCCTTAAACTTATTATGTTAATTTAACGGTATTTGCGCGTACCAACAACAAAGATGAGCGAAAAAAAGTGAAGAGCTAACGACCACAATCCGTTAGGTAACTTTAATCACAATTGAAAGCTTGCGAAGCTCAAAGGGTCCGAGTCGGCAAACTAAGAAATTAGAAAAACGCGTTGAACAAGTGTTTTTATTCTTGTTGCCTGCTCCTGGCATTCCGTGGCCCACAGCACGCTGCTGTATGTTTGCTTTCTATTCTTTTATTTGTGGAACAAACCGGCGGAAAGGAAAACAATGCGAACCCTTGCATTTTCACATGCTTTCACTCACTTAAATTTAATCACTTGACGCAATTACCAAGGAAGCGGGGGTTTGAGTGAAGCAAAGCAACAAGAAAAGGGATTTTCTAACTTGAAGAGTTCTGCTCAAATAAGCAGTCTACATTTTTAAGATTTTATAAACTGTTTTTATACCAAGAAGATGTCGAAATGTACAGAATTTATAAGACGGTCTGTTCGGGTCACGCTGATCAGATTTGCTATTTTCTCCATAAACTCACTGCCCAAGAATTCAAGACCTATTTCTCTTTAGAAAAGTTTGTATGTTTGAAAAAGGTCTTTAATTTTTTTTTATTGCCTGAACTGGATACATTAAGTTTGCCACGAAGTTAGTAACACTCCGCAGCAAAGGTTGGAGACTTTGTAAGATATAAGTACAAAGAGCAGCGTGAAAAATTAAGTAGATTTAGCCATGCCCGTCTGTCTGTCTATATATACGTCCGCCAGTCTTGTATTATCGGTGTTTGCATTATTTAAGCCAATGCTCTACAAACTGACCGTTCAAGTTCTTGCAATGAGTCTTTTGCATTTGTGCAGGATATTATAATTTCGATACAGGCTGAAGGATGGAGTCTTGTGTAGAATTTCACGCAAGGGAGGAAAGTTTTCTGAGAGCCATTCACTTGGGAGTACCCAGAAACGATTCTTTTACATATGGTTCAAGCAAGTTTGAATCCGAACTAAAGTTCCTAACAAAAATCATAAGCAGTGTCTTTCTTAATAAAGAAGAAGGTTCCCAGAAATTATATGTTTGTTGGTTAAAGATAACTCATGTCGCATACCTAGTTGTTTATGTTAGTTCCTGAGAGTTCGGAACGGACGGAACGGAAGTTTCATATAGTTGTGAACATGAGAAGCGTTGGTCTTCAGTCAGAAGAGAATAATACAGATTTTCGACCATTCAGTTTCCACAAGGCCGAATAGTCAATTAGTTAAACTTATGTAAGTACTTCACAAGTTGTGGATTTTGTGGTGCACACTCCTCTCTCTGATTGGGTTAAGAGAACGTTCCTAAGCAAACTTTTTGCCATACTTGACCATCAGCAACTATGAGAAAGTTAAGCTAATAGCAAAAGAAGATTTCTATTGCTTAACATTATTCGAAGCCATCATGGGACCCAACACCACTTCAACACATGGAGAGCAGGCTGCGAGGATTACACGCAAATGCAGGCTATGGTATCAAGGATGAGTCTCGGTCGCACTTAAGACATAAACAAAGTTTTGCAAACTATAAAACACCCTAAAAGATTTTAATATTTCATTAAATTCCAAAAGTGAAAAGTTTTGCTCGCACCACCGCACATCGCCCCGCAGCTGGCCACCTCGACGTCGTTGTGTGAACGGAAGCGTTAAAAACGAGCCGTCGTCCAACGAAGCGGCATAATGAAGCGCCTTTTCGGTTGGAAGGTGTGACTTTGGCCAGCAACCACGCTCTATATGTATGCGCAAGTAAGTGTGTTGTATGTGTGTGAGGTAAAGCTGTATTCCCCCGGTGGTTATACAAGAAAACTTTTGCTTGTGAACAATTTAATAAGGTTTTTAGGTTTGAATAAATTGTACAGTAGTTTCACTTTACACTGTGTAACAGAATTTCGTTATCGCCGGTAATTTTTCATGTCACGCAACCGACCAACCCCTAGACCCCTCGTTGCGCTCCCGGTAAGCGCATCACTTGCACTTTGAGTTCTGGCCGCTGGTGTGGTTGCTACAAAGGTGCCGGTGTCGGTGCCTTGGTCGTAAGCTGTGGCATATCGCTTGTGGTTCGGCTATTAATATCGTGTACTGTGTGCGACACTCTCGTACTTAGTTACTTGCCAAGAATTAGTTTAAGTGGTTGCGTAAAGCTTCGCTCTATTGCGCCGCGCACAGCTTGATAAAAGGGATGGCCTGCAAGTTGGGGAAATGTTTTGCCAAAAATGCATTAAAACTTTTCTGATGTTTTAGTGCCTCAAGTGTGAACAACAACAATAGCAAAAACAGCTACTATGGTAATAACTGAAGGCCGAGTGATATCTTCCTGCCAATCAGCAACGATTTCCTAGCTTAGTGTATGCTTGTAGAGACATATGTAAAAGCATGGAGTATATGACGCCTATGTAGTCAAGCAGCAAGTTGATCGATATGGCCTCTGGATCAGAAATAATTAAATTTTGCACAAAGAAATGAAGCCATAGTTGGAACATATATGTATGTGTATATTTCGTTCATATTTTCTTTACTATCAACCAATTTAAAGGGTTTAAGTTTTCGAAGCCTTTAGAATGTGTAAAATACTTCATAGAACACATTAACACTTTTGTAGCATTTCTGTCGCTTGAAAATACCCTTGCATACCATACCTTAGAAGCTTTCCTCGCCCTGACCACAGCCATGCCCGGAAAATAGCCAGGAAATTAAATTAGAATTAAGAAATCATGAAATTTCTTCAAACCCGGCAATTTGTTGTTGGTTGGCTAAGGTCACCCATCAGCCATCTTCACTCATTTCACTTTGCAAATGATTTCCACCCACTTTTCGCTTTCGCTTGCTGGCTTCACCATTTACCGTACCGTTACTGTTTGCCGCAGGGAAAATATAAATATTTGCTGAACTTTTTCTTGCCAATTTCTCAGAAAAATTATTCCCTTCTCTGTGTTTTTGCATTAAAGAGTCTTCATCGGCCTCGTTAGCGTTTGGTCACCAGTGGGCTGGTGGCGCGGGTGTGCATGCCTGTTGACAGGAGCAACCATTAGTTTTATGACTTCGGCAGCAATGGCAACCAGCTTGTAACAAATATCCATTTTCATAATTATATAATTCTCTAAATATTACATAATAGTATATAATTCGATATATAGGCAATTTGTGGTACATTTAAAGCAGGTCGATGACCTTGCGAAATTCCGGGCGGAAAATTTATTAATGGCTTAGCAACGACAAAAATCTTTGTATTGCTTGCGATAAGGCTAAATTTAAGTATTTATACATAAATACGTATACGAAAGAGAACTGGAATAATAGGCTCTTAATTCTCTTTATTACTCTTTTAAAACTTAAAAGCTGAACTTTAAAAGAAGCTTTACTAGTAAATGCAAAGCACGAAATTACTAAAGGAACAAAATTATTTTACTAAAATAAAAGTTTTCTAAATACCACAGTTTGAAGATCGAGTTATCCTCTTAGAGATATGACTATCACATCGATATCATCTCTGGATAGAGTACCCATATCTCTGTCGATTATTCTCTCTCTCTCTTTTTTTCTTTAATCAAAAAGTCATTATTTCTAATATGTGTAAAGAAATCCGACTTTTTTGAAATACGAGTACAACACAGAATAACTCTTGCCTACAGGTGCTACTTCGGACTGAGTAGGTAATTGGGAAGTAAAGTCCAAACTCCACCAGTCACACATCATCCCCGTCCTTCAATAAGGTGTAGAGGCTTGGACAATGACAACATCTGAGTCGCCGACCTTAGAAGTGTTCAAAAAAAAGGTTTTGCGGAAGATTTATGGTCCTTATCGCATTGGCAACGGCGAGTACCGCAGTCATAACTATGAGCTGTACGAGTTTTACGACGTCATTGACATAGTCCAGCGATATAAAAGAAACGGTTTCGCTGGTCATGTCGTCCGAATGGATGAAAACACTCCAGCTCTGAGAGTATTCGAAGCACTAATCACCGGGGGAAGCAGGGGAAGTGGAAAATTTCCACTCCGTTGGAGAGACCAAATTGAAAGGGGTCTGGTTACACTTAGCATATCCAATTGGCGACTGGCTCGCTGTTGTTCACTCGGCTATAACCGCGTAAGCGATCAACACGATGAGGAACAAGTTCACATTTACACAGACGGTTGGACGGATAGACGAATTCTGATCATTTATAGGCTCTGCGAAGTTTCCTTCTGGGTATTACAAACATCGTAGCAAACTTAGGTTATAATTGGGTATAACAAATTGTTTTGTTTAAATAGTTGCTAACGGCACAAAGTTATCACCCAAATAGGGAACTTATGGAGAGATTGTGCATTCAATGTTTTTGTACACTTTATATGACTTTCCTTCTTAACTCGGCGTAATCGGTGCAAAAGCGAGCGATAAGGAGAGCGAGCAAACGCTTGAAAGTGCTTTGGTACTTCCTCCCGAGCGTCTTTGTGGTAGGAGCGAAAATTGAACGATTATTGTGATGTATTTAAGGCCATAGTAATTTCGGTTGGTTGGCGGTGCGAAGTAGAAAGCAAAATGGTAGGTAGCTTATTTAAGGTAAGTGACCGAGTCGGGAAATTTTAAACGAGAGAGAAAAGAGAAATTGTTGATGTGTAGTCACTCCATTAACCTTTTATCTAAAAACATAAAATGTCAGGAGAGAAAAAAAGAAGAACTTAAAAGATAGTGAGAATATTACGTTTTTATTGGTTTATTTTATTAACGAACTATGACAAAAAGAGGAAGATTAAACAGAGAAGAAAAATTCGAGGTTCTTCCTGTTTTCCGATTTTCCTACAGGGTCACCACAAGATATTTTGTATGCACTTACTATCGCTTTGCAGAAAACTTTGCGAATTCCTAGTCCCAGGCACCGATTTGCCCGCTGGTTTCACGCTCGCTTATTGTACAATACTTTTGTGGCCGGAAATGGTACAACTTCGGCTTCCTGTTGCTTTGATTTATCGCTCGGTGAGTTTTGCTTATACACCAAATAAAACAAACACACATACAACCAAATAAGTTGTACTTTTAGGAAGGAGCACCCTGTATAAACACACATACATCCACAAACACAAATACACATGCATGAAATCCGCATCGGATTTTGTTGATCGGAAGTTTGCTTTCAACAACAAAAACTTCAAAAACGAAAAGCCTGCGAATTTGTAAATGGCCGTACGTGGCCGAGTGTGGCCGAGTGTGGCCGTTGGTGTGCGTGCCTGTGTTGGTGCTATTCTGCGGTGCGCTGACCGGAAACTTATTAGAAACTCGTTTGCTTAAATCAAAGCTAAACTGTGCCAGAAAATTGTGAATTGTGTACATAAATTTTGCTCTTTACCGTTATGCCTCAATATCTGTATGTTTGTGTGTTTGGCTTTGGATTTGAATGGCTTCATTTCGTTTATTACGTGACTGGTGCTGTGATTTATTTGAATGGAATTTCAGTCCATTCAGAAATGCTAGTTTTCCGTGTTTAACGGTGTATTATAAATTTAAACTCGACAACGAAATGAAATTAAGAATTTGAGTAGCACACAAGGAGAATGGAAGAAGAAGCAGGGCTATAGTTCAAATTGGAGGATATTTTCAAAATACAACTATCGATCCGTAAAAAACGAGCTCACGATTGGCTTATTCATACACTACGCATTATTTAATCAAAAAGCTTGTGAACTTTGCAATTTAAGTTAAAACTGAACGGAATAAATAAAAGTAAAAAGCATAAACAAAAAGTGTTGTGACTGAATAGTAAATTTGAAGTAAAATTGTTCGTAAATTATCTAAAAAAATAACAAAAAAATCACATACGAACTGGAAGCGTTCCATCTGCTGTGACAACAAACGAAAGCAGATAACGAGATCAAGCCAAAAGGAATAGAATAGAATGGATGCTGATAATACCACTCACGATGGTAAGGGGCACCAGGAAGGTTGCGATATGCACATAAATACGACAGAAGCGCCTTAATGCAGCTTCCAGCTCCCCATGCACACTCATATAAATGCTTTTAAGCTGGTTCAAGGAAACTCAATAAGAGCTGCGATGTTGACATACGTCGAATCGGCAGCATGAGTTCCATCTTGCATGAGTGGAAAGCATTTATAATTACTTTAATTAGCTGCAGCACATGTCGTTCAACAGAAATGACCAACGAGTGGGACAAACGGACAGCTGGACTTTCAAATTTAATGCTTTTAATTTAATATTCCTTCAGTTGGCTCACACACTGTTCCTCTTTACTTTAGCGCCTGCGGATGCGAAGAAGCAGCTGAACCTACAGAGACTCGCCGTGCTAGCAGCCGAAGCCGCCGCCAAATTTAACGCTGTGCCGAACAAGGACACCAAACCTACCTTCACAACGACAACAACAACAGCACCCATTGAGCTCATGGCCATCGCCAAACAGACAGCCTTAAATCTGCTCGGTCGCGAGTGTAGCGATAAACCGCTTAGCCAAAAGTCTGATGACTCCGACTGTACGCTACAGTCGGACCAATCGGAAAATAATGCATTGAAGGTGCTCGCCGCACCAGTGACAAACGATAAAACATTTGCCGGCGATCAGACTCTTGACCGCATACTGCTGGCGCACTCGGAGCAAACGATAACGACCGCGCATGTGGAGCTCGACTGCAATTCGAGCCAGCGTACTGCACACGAGCTGGTGCTGCAGGCCGGTAGCGGCTGCATCAAGCAGATGAGCTTAACGGCGCTTCGGGAGGGCTCCATTATGCCAGCTGCGGAAGGCAGTGAGTCAGCAACGGTTGGCAATGTAGAAGGCGCGCCACAGACTACGCCCACTGGCTCTGTGCGCTCGATCGGCTCGCTCGTTTGTCGCATTTGTCATAACTCCGAAGATCCCGAGAGGTGAGAGCTTGTGAACTGTATTGAAATATCCTTAAATGAAAAGAGGAATACGCGAGGTTTTAACACATTAGTGACACGTTTCTAACGAATACAGAAAGCTGTATTTGGGCAGTTAGATATTTAGTACCAAGTTTTATCATAGAAATATCTCTTTAGATCGCTGCTATAGGAGAATACGACTCCGTGGTTTCGATATTTTTGATACCGCTAGAGTTTATTAATGCGGAAAGGTAAGGAAAGTGTCTGCTATTAGCGAGCAGTGTTCCAGAATTTGACTTTCTCGAGAGAATCCAATTGGATAACATACTTATGGTTTTAGCGACCCTAAGCTAATGTCTGGAGTTCGAAAAATGTTGTGCGGAAATCTTGGACGTATGGCAATACTCGCATATTTTTATAGTTTGATTAGAAATACGAAAAGACTTTTTCGACTTCCAAATAGTTGTCCAATTTTGAAGCACTGGCTTTAAATTTAGTACAGAAGCGCAAGTACACGGTTAACGGTATGTGTTGGGTCGATGGCCCTAAGCGCTCAGACAACAGAGACACGGCAAAATTTTTTAAAAATATTCAAAATTCTTGAAATATTAAGCGCTTAGTTAAATATTATCTATCACCAATAATGCAACCGAAACTGACACTTGCACTATTCGCCATATTTTGCTATTTAATTAAATTTACATAAAGTGCCAATAATTAGTTGTTTATTTTTTTTCGATTTTTGTACTTGTTGTTGTTTCTAAAAAGTTATTCAAAATTAAATTTCTACAAAGCGCACACGAGTGCACTCGACGGCGCCTGCAGCGCGTGTTATCTCTGCGCCGCGAGCGTTTATCAACGATTTTTAATCAAACAGCATTAACGCATATTTACAACAAATACGAAAAACACACATGCAAATATATTAATTTATGTGAATGCAATTTAATTTGAAATATTTCTATGCGCAGATTAGTTTCGCCGTGTTTGTGCAAGGGATCGCTGACATATGTGCACATCCATTGCCTGGAGCGCTGGATTAGCACCTCGAGGAGCACCGTCTGCGAGCTCTGCCAGTTCCAGTACAATACCGTGCAGACGCTGAGGTGAGTGGGTGTATTTGTGTGTTTCCGTGTTAGATACGCTTCGGAAGGATGGGGTGGGGGTTGTGCAATTTGCGCGCTGTTTATCTTTGCATATCGGTTCGGTAATTGGAAAATATTTGCGCTAATTAATGCATCGTGATTACAACAGCTGGTGAATTCAGTGAATTCCACTGGGAGCAGCGCGATTGTAAAGAATCCAAATATTCACTCTTACACAAATATTGACAATGGCAACTAAGTAATTAAAACATAATTCTATTTGCATTTTGTCGCATGCGGAATTATGAAAATATGCGCGCTAAGCACCAGCGTTCGATTGGGCAGTAGGTTCTAGGACCTGGGGATGGCATATTATTAGAAAATATGTTTTTGATATGCGATTTAGTGTAAATTCAGCTCATATGCTCTAGATCAAATTTAACCCGAAGTAGTCCAGTTACCTGCGGACGCAAACTCAGTAGAGGCAATATTTTTTTCCGAGATTGGAACAAACTTATTACACCTTGAACAAGGGATATTAAGTTTGGTGCGGTCTTTGTAACATGCAGAAAGAAAAGTTGGCGATCTTATAAAGTGTATAAGCAAAAGATCAGCGTGACGAACTAAGTCGATTTAGCAAACTTCGTGTGTCTGTCCGTACATCCCTCTGTATTTAGTCGAACTAGTCCATTAGTTTGGAGAGATATCGAAATGAAGGGTTGTCCCTGCCTTTTTTTTTATCAGGATGCCCATTTGTCGAAACTGCCGATACCTGCCCTACAAACTAAACGGTCATAATGAAGAGCTTGTTAGGGAGATATATTCACCTGTCGAAATATCTTGTTTTGTGTTCGTGGAAATATCAGTTTGACAGCTGTTTTTTACAATAGGAACAGTTTCGTGATGCGTTCCGTTAAGCTAATTTTTCAAATTCGAAAAGAGGAAGAAGGAAGAAAACTATGAATGAGCAATGACTGGCCTAGTATTGACACGCTTCACACCCAAAATTTTATTGTCTTGAACCGAATCACAAGAGATCTTGAGATTCCTTGTTGTATCTCTGACACTAATGCGACGATTATTAACCACGGTTTCTTTGATGGAAGCCCGCTAGATTTATTTCGGCAAAATTTTTTAAACTAATGAATGTTCTCGGCTAACACATGTACCTTTATAAGTGAGCACTAGATACCCTTTATTTTGATTGACGGGTTTTATTAGGGATTCTTGATTAGATCTTAATTTCGATTAGCAAAAAGTTCAGGAGTTCAACGGATTCATTTGGTTCAATAGGTATGATTAGTGAGTTAGAAAATCCGGGTTTTTTTGTTAACTGGATTTGTCAGTAGGTATTATGCTAAGTTTCTTAGTACGATAAGTACTTGGTTCCTATTTTTCACGCTGCCGATCTGAAGGAAGATGTACGATAAAAGGTATTTGGGGTTGAACAAGATATTTCTGCTTAAAATTATCTCACATCCATAATACAAAAAAAAAAAAAAAAAAAAAATATTACCATCTATAGTACGACCGATCGAAGGACTAGATAGAAATTGATTTTTGACAAAATGTTGGGTTCCAAAAAAAGCTTTTATTCTGTGAAAAACAATTTCACTTCCAATCAGTTTAATAAATAGAGATTAATATCACATATTTAATTTCTTCGCTCATAATCTAGAAAGACAAGTTATTCTAGAAAGATTGTGTGAAACATCAGACGATTGGTCCAGACGTTTTGGATTTATTTTCCTTACCGAATCTGTGAACAGCATTTCGAGAAACACGTCGATTTCACCAAGAAAAACAATGCTTACAAATACACTACAATCGTCGGAACTAACTCACTCATTTGAAACTCAACTTTTCAAATAGTATTCTCAAATATGCGAGTTCTCGAATATGTGCAAAAAATTGAGTTTTTTACAATTTACAAAAAGTTATCTCTCCTTAAACCAACAAGTTAGAAAATCGGAAAGAGAGACACACATGAAAACAAGATGAAGGAGGGGATTCAAACAGGAACACAAGAACAGAAACTGCGTAGAAAGTAAAATAAAAGTCGCAACAAAGTACCGTTGTAAGCGCGCCGGTTCAGATTTTTTGCTTTGCCTGCCGTGAAATTGAAAACATGTATGTGAACATTCCTAAATGCTTTCCCAGCTGGTTTTACAGCATCCTGCTACGCTTCACCATACGTCAGGGCGTCGGCTGCGACGCATTGACGCGCTATCCATGCCGCCAAAAATCCGGTCGAACGCAAAAACAACGCCAAGAGCAGCAACAATGCTTCGATCAACATTAAACAGCGCCGAGGCGTGCGTCCTTTCACTTGTCCCGTGAAGCTTTACATGCGGATAATACCCGCTCATGGCAACATCCCGCAATGCCTGTTGTTGTTGCTTTCTTATTTTTCGCATTTTCATTTTCATTATATTCACATTCGAAAGTGGTGGTTTTGAGAGTGTGTGTGTGTGTGCGGCGCGGCATAATGTTAAAAGTGCGCGCGAGATGCCATTTCCCTTTAAATTAAACCCGTAAATGGCATTTAGACGCGAGTGTTGCCAACATCGAAGTGGCAAAGGGCGTGTGTGGCGCCGCAGCTGCAACAAAGGAAGAGAAGAATCCAAAACACAGCAGCAATGTGCGCTTTATTTCACGCACACGGGTATGCGTCTAACATCGTCTAACACGCATTTGGGCCGAATATGGGGGCGTTGCCAGCCCAAACAATCAGCCAGCGCCTTCTGCTCATTGAAGCGTTGTTGGATTGTTTGTGTTGAGGTTTCCACACATATATCGCAACAGTGGCGGGGTTACATATGAGTGCCCTACTAAATGTATCGCCTAATCGCCACCACTCTCCCCTGCCCTCCAATAACCGCCCCAACGGAGCATTAAGCCGGACGAGTGGCTGTTGAAAACGGGTATAGCGAAAGTAACGGTGTCAAATGAGCTGAAAAATTGTATTCCGCAACCACATATGGTCGCATTTGCGTGTGTATGTGTGTGTATGTGTGCGAATAAATTGTAGCACATGTTGGCTTTTATTGTTAGCCAAATTTGTTGTTGCTCTGCTTAGTCATACAAAATGATCCACAATCGACCAAATATGTGTGGAACAAGCAAATTCGGCAGCTTTATTCGCTCGATTTGCGGTTCACATTAGGAATACCGATTGCTCAGCGAGGCGCGGACTGTCAGTGCACACTTTGATTTGCAAAGTCATAACTTATCAAGTTAACGCGAACCAATGCAAGCGGAGAGTGGAGTGTGTGTGTGCTGTGTGGAATATTGAGCTTACGCATATATACTCATGCTAGGGTGGTTCTAAAACGCGGGAATGTAATAATATCTTCTAAAAACTAGTACTTTTGGTGTTGATTGAGGTGCATGCCAGCCTGCCTCGTGGCCCTTTGTCGAGAGAAGTCCAAAAAATGCTAAATTTGGTTTTCAAAGGACCAACATAACTTATGTTTTTGTACATATGTAGGTTATACAATAGCATATGTTGCTTTACTGTTATAATTTTAAGAGCTTCTGGACGCACATACATACGTATACATATACATAAATAGTACATTGCATGCGTATGTGGCTCTAACGCATGATTATTGCTCTTTTGAGTATACAGCTCTTTGGTTTTACCTCTGCCCCATTTAGTATGCATTAGTATACTACATTATATTCCAACCGCATACATTCACAGCTGGGAAAGATTGTCTCTGCTACAAAACGTGCTTATGTATTTCAAACTTGTTCTGAAAAAGAACATTGTTTTGCTTTCACAAATATGTTTGTTTATTGTAGTTTTTAAAAAATTTCATTAATAAGGTCAAGCTAGATTACTCAGTTTTTCTTAAAAAAATATTTATATTTTTATAAGTTTTTTTTTACCCAAAATTTAATTTATATAGAAAATAATTAATTTAAATAAATATTTATAATTGTAAAGGTATACAAAGCCCACTGCATGAAATAGAAAAACATCAAATCAAATCCATGCTGAAATTATTTTTTTCGTCAACAGTCGTTATGCAATAAATATTGCAAATGCATACATATGAATATATTATATGCAGCATCAGATCAATCGTGACCGGAATTGACAAAAAAGTATATTTTCGTATTATTTCCAAAATTTTTCGCAACACAGAAATGAAGCAATCGATGTGATAGATTTTCTCCGATCTATCGAGGGAGCGACGCTTTAAGTGTTTGCTTAGCGCGAACTAGCATTTGTTGGCGACAATTATCTTTTGGAGTGTACAGTATAAATGAACTCTTTACCTTAGCTTTAAAAATCATCGGCTGTATCACACACAGTCTTTATTTGCCATCAATCTATATAAAGAATTATAGATTTTACTGGTTTTACTTGTCGTATTTTCCGAGTGCAACTTGAGCCTTGATCCACTATTACACCAAGATACATCAACTGTGGCTCACATTCTCCTATGGTAAGCGACATATTTTCTTCAATTTTCCTGAAGCTATTGAGCAAAACTTCTGTTTTCTGTTCAGTCAGCTCTAGAGTCATGGTAGCAAACCATCGGCCCAAACCATTTATGCAGTCATTGCATTTGATCGGGGGGTCAAGCAGATGTTAAGCTACTGCAATCACCATTAGGTCATCGGCATATGAAATTGCTTTCACATTATTTAGTTGCGTTAGTTTTAGCACTCCGTCGTACATCAGATTCCATGGAAGTGGGCCTAAAACCGAGTTTTGAGGTATTTTTCCGCAAAGGTTTTAATTTTTTTCGATACTGTAGTGCACAAGAAACAATAATCTTTCCTGCTTTTTTCATTTGTATAAATGCAGTTTTTAAATCGTCTGTAGATGTCGCAACGATGTCTCCCATATATCGTTAGCGTAAGCCAAAATTTGTGTCGATGTGTAAAATATTATGCCTTTGAAAGCCCATCACCTTTTTCGTAGGCCATTTTTTGAAGCTCATGTGTATAAAGTCTCGTCTAGAAGCGATATGTTTATACCATCGTACGCTACCTTAGGATATATGAAGAAATGGATTGTCATGATATTATTTTCCTGCGTGTTTTTCAGAATTTTTCTTATAAATATTTGATCGCTGGTACCTTTTCCATTTGTAAATTCTACTTGGTAGGGACCCACAATTTAGTTCACATATTGGCGTAATTGTCGTATAGGATACTTCAAGTCTTTTGCTGCTATATCTATGATGCCAAAACGATGTCTTTTAAGCACTGTTTCTTTAGCTTTTTTAATGTTATCGTTGGTAGAAGAGTTGGGCAACTCATATGAGCAAATTTTCGATGACTTAACGACCTTCATTAAATGGTTTGTGCCACTCAAATATTGTGTATTTTTTTCATATTATTCAGTGCCAAAAAGACAAAAAACCGCTCGAGGTAAAGAAAATATAGCTGACGTTCAGCCAGGTGTTGCTGAAGACCGCAAATTTGTGGTTTCAAGACGTTCTCAAGAATTGGACAATCTAAAACCCAACCTTACGGATTTTGGGAAATGATTTGAGCTTGTATCCATACAAAATAAGTCTCACTCAATAACTAAAGCCATTGAACCACCGCAAACGTCATTAATATGTAGATTTTACCTTGAAAAAACTTCATTTTCTTCTGAGTGGTGCGGTAAATAAACGAAACTTTTGATTTTGATGCAAAAAAAATCCAAATATTATTCATAAGCAACCATTGTATCACCTAAATTGAGTTTGATGTAGTTTTGGTGATACTGTCGATGGAGAGCAGTATTGGTCGTTGATAACCAACTTTTTATGGCCACAATTGGAAGAAGTTGATCTTAACAACATCTGGTTCCAAAAAACGGAGCTAAGTGTCACACAGCTCGTGAAAAAACCGAATCATAGCGAGAAAAGTTTGGAGGGTGGTCTCCATGAAGTTTTGATTTAACAACATTAGACTACTTCTTGTGGGGTTATTTGAGGTCACTGGTCTTTAGCAATAAACCAGTCGTTCTTCAAGTTTTAGAAGGCAATCTTGAACGTACTATTCATGACATAAGAATTGGTTTTGGGGAAAGAGTACTTGAAAATTGGGTTCATCGAATTCGAATTCGTTCGAGCAAAATAAGTCGTGGAGGCTCTTATATTCATATTCGCTTGTAGTTGACTGTAAATAAAAAACATTTGCATTTTTTTAACAATTAGTACACTTTTTTTTAATAAATCACAACCACTCTTATTTTAAAACCCTTTAAATAATTTTTTCGGTTCATATTCATTAAAATTTTTATTACAGATACACTTGCTTTCAATCGCTGCGAATGTGGTATTCCCGCTCAATGAGCCGTCGCGCATTGCAGGTGAGTGTGAACGCACCGCAGGAATGAATCAATTATCATAGATTTTTTTTCACGCGAGCAGAAATGTTAAGTTGATCAAGCCCTTGAGCATATCTATTATGATTATGTTCATATAAAGATATATTTGTATCCATGCAGATAGACTAAAGAAAAATCTTCATTTTACCATCTTTTTTCGTTTTCACCCGCTATGCTTTCCCTTAAAGGAGGATTGCCAAATGTTCTCGCTGCTCACGCTGGTTGCCTTCGGCATAATCGGTACTCTGCTCGTTGGCATACAATACTATTTCCTGCAGGGGCAATCCTGGCTTTTGAGTCGCATGTGGACCAAGGGCTGGCTGATATTCTTCCTATTCACCACGGTACGTTGAATAAATTTTGTGAAATTTTGGAAAACTCGAAATAAATCAAGCAATATTTGTATTTATTTCAGCTGACGATTTATTTCATAAATATTTATATGATCCTCAAGTCGCAGTTGAGCCCCTGGTACATGTAAGTGCGAAAACGACTGACATAAATATTAATTAGTGCAAGTATTCGGTGAACTTCTTGAACAGCCAAAGCAACGGATACACATACTGTCATAATAACGATAGTTTTACCGGAATATTTTTTGGTTTTTAATCTTCCTCTTTGTGTTGCTGCAGCATTGGTTCCACTATCCATTCTCAAACACAACACTCTTATTGCAGAGTTCAGTTGCCATTTCCACGAATTGTTTTGTGTTATTTACTTTGGACGCTTGCAACGCGATAACAGCACAGATTACAAGCTGCAGCCAGCGCGTGTCAGTGCAGCGTATGCAAACAACAACAAATAAAGTCAGAAACAAAAACACACTCTATCGAAATTGTAGAGATAAGCACGAATGAGAGTCAAATAGTCAAGCTGCCGAATGAAACGGATTAACTGTGAAGCGTGGCAAACATTGTTGACTGATTTTTGTTAGCGTTTTTGTTGTTCGCTGCTTTAAAAGCTCCCAATTGGCTTTGAAGTTGGTTGTTGGTGCATTCGGGAGGGTGCGGTGTGCTTCAGCTTGCGTATACAGGGTTGCACACCCCATTCGACAGCAGTTATGTTCTCTGGTGGCAAGTAAATTTCATTAAGAGTTGAAACATACTTATATATGCGTTTGTATACATATATGTGTACGCACTTGCAGCAGCGTGTTTCGGATGTTATTGCCAAAAAAAAGTTGCAGACAACAAGACTACATGCCCTCATGCAGCAACTACAGCTAAAGCAACAACAGTGTTGTCACCACTAACTGTACTCATATGTGCAACGTTTTTCCATGCACCCGTCCTCATATTCATTTTCCATCTCCGACATACCGTTATAATTTGTATGCAAACTCAATTAGTTGCAAGCTGCGAAATCATTTCCACGTCTCCCTGGCGACCATAAACATTTCACATGTTTGGCTTTTATTGTTTTTTCGGAAAGTATGTGTGTGTGAAAACTTTATTGTTCTCTGCCGGGGCTTCGAGAATCTTCCTCTGAGAGAGTTTTATTAGTTTCACGACTTTTTGCTGCAAATTTGCGAACTTGTTTTAATTGGATATAAACACCCAACAAAAGCAGTTTCATATTTTCCGATTCATTCCCCTTTTCCTTCATTAAGTATGAGAGCATCAAAGAATTTCATTACATAATACCACCCGAACTGTACCTTCCACGAATTCGAACAACACTCGGCTAGTAAGTGTGGCAGAGTGTACTGATTTCACAGATTTCTCTTGAAATACGACGAGTGAGTTTTTCCTGGAAAAGTTCAGCCGGTTTTCTATTACGAAAGTATAATGCACAAGTATACAAGCAAGGATTTTACTACCAGAGTCTCATAACTCTAAATGCCTCAGCTTGTTACATAAAGAGTTTCTTTTTGAAGCAATGATTCTGGAAATTGGTAACATGATGTGTCTTTTGAAAGCAAAATTACTTGGAACTACACAACAAACAGCTTTCAAAGCCTCTTTACTACTCGCTTTTTACAAAAAATTTTCTTTTTATGAAACCAAGTCCTGTCTTCCACTCAGTATGGCTGCTGACAAGAAGATGTATGTAGATACTAAAGTCGTTCAGCATTGAGACCGATCCACAAACAAGTTTTATACTCCAAACTCTAGAACACAAACTTAGTCAAGTTTAACTTAACGACTCATTTGTGAAATATTGGGTAGTCGAAAAAGTCGTTTCGTATTTGTCAATAGATGTCGTTGCAGTCGTATACCTCCAGTGCTACCAATCACACCATATATTGTTGGAAAGGTGAGGAAAGGAGAATAATACCATGCAAAACTACCACAGGAACTTTTGAAGTTTACGGAGACGATGCTGTATCAGTTCATGTAGCACAACAGTGGTTCGCTCGCTTCCGTTCTGTGAAAGATGCATCTCGCTCTGGTCGACCTATCGTTGAAAAAGTCGATGAAATTACAAAAAAGATGACCAGAACCGTCTTTGTAGGCAGCCATAGCATCGGCTAAGGTTTTCTTAAAACATTCATAATCAAAGGGTTTTAACATTTAAAAAGGTCGACAAAAACAAGTCGAAAAGTTTCAGTATCAAGTTGTCTGTAAAATTTAATGGACCCTAAATTTGCAGAGTGCTTTGCTGAGATGGGAAATGAAATCATCCTTCCTAAAGCTGGTAACAGCCTGGTCAAAAAATACGAAAAAACAATGTGCGAAAAGTCTTGGTTCAAGTAGGCAATGATGCCAGGATTGATCAACGAAAGAGCTTTGTCTTCCTTCAGGACAACGCTAGACCACACACATCTTTGATGACTCGGCAGAAACTGGGAAAGCTTGGCTGGGAACCCGTGATGGAATAATATCTCTAGATGACAAAAAGTGGTCAACCAAAAAAAAAAACTATTTGTTGAAGTTTAATTAGAAATACGAAAACACTTTTTCGACTACCAAATGCTTCAGTGAAGTCCAAAGAAAGCTTAGATATTATCTTCAAAATCTAGACCACTTTTCAAATGTTAATATTTACTTCATTTCACTCTTGACCTAATTCCTTTGGCAGCTAATTAAAGTGAAACATACTATATGTACATATATATTACGTTCAGACAGCGGCCCTGATCTGAGTCGACACCTGCGGCCAAAGAACAGCTTCAGCTACTTAGTATTATGCAATACCATTTAACACATACTCATTTGGCACGCTCTACTTACCATAGCTCTGAGCGAAAAGATGGTCTTCTAATTATCGTAGCGGATATTAGGCATACGTCACATAAAATCCCACATCTGTCAAACCGTTAATGCACATTCTGCTCATTTCCTACACGTTTCTCTCATACCCATATTCTCTCAACTGCAGGTGGTGGCAATCAGCCCGTGACATCAAACTAATATTGGAAAACCGCAAACCCTTCCAATTTCGCCCGAATCGACGGCTGCAGAACCAACAGCTCGCACAGGAACTCTCCGATATGGCTGACATGACAGAGCAACAACAACAACAGGCATCAACAACTGCCATTGCACCGCAAGCCTCAGAAACGCACGCGCCACAACAGCCCTATCAACCCAGCCCACCCATACCGCCAACATTTGCTGCCATCAGTATACCACCGGTGCACATCGGCAATGCACTGGAGAGCGCTGAGCTGCCCGTATCTCTAAGCGACATTGAGTTGCAACGCAGCGGGGACAATGGCAAGTTTGGGGCCGACGATGTTGACACATTGAGTTGTTGCGGCAAAGCACCGCGGGCAATGGCCAGCTGCAAGGGGACGGCCGTGGCTGCAGCTGTGGCCTTCCACTGCAATAAACTGACAACCTCTGCCACAGTTGAGATTCCGCTCGAAGGTTGCCTCTACGAATTCGAAACGATACTTTAGGTGCGTGTTGGGAAAGTGGCAAGCGGTCGGGGGAAGGAAGGCACATCATTGACAGTTGGTTAATATCGGAGATCATGCATTACGTGGCTTGTGGTGTGAAAGTTCGTGGTGAATATAGGTGAGCGTGTGCTTGGAGTGCTGCCCTCATAGCGCTTACGGAGCTTCAATTTCGCGTTGCTTCTGGCATTAAAGGGTTTTCCGACATTGAAGTGAGAACCCTGTAGATATACTGAATGGACGAATGTATTTGTGAGAATATAAAATATTTTGAAATTCAGATATTGGTATTTTTTCAAGCAGAGACAAAAAGCAGTCCACGTCCACAAAACAATTTGGATAAATTGAAAACAGGCGATTTGAGTTCGGGTTTAATGTCTCTTTCTATATCTTGAGTTTGTTTCTTGTAACATGTACATATGTATGTATGTCTGGTACGTGTGTTCGTTTGTCTACAAAAATTATTGTGTTAAAATTAAAATTTAATTGTTCAAAGAATTTGACGAATTTGAATTTAAGTCTTATTCTTAGGGCTATTAAGAACTGTCACTAAAAAATTTACATGTGATTTACGCCAGAAAAAATAATAATAATAATAAATATAAAAAAATTATAAATTATCGAAAAAATCGCCAGCAACACTTTCACACATTTAATTACCATCTGATCAAATTTGACCCGAACTGGCCCATTCAACTAACCGAATCAATGAATATTTTTTTCCCAGCGAGATACCACCTTTTTTGTGTTGATGTGAAGTTTGATATGTCAATTTGTGTATGTGTGGCAACTGCCTTTTTATGACACGAAGAGTTGACCTGGCGACTTCTACCATGAACAAAAATAGAACGAGTTTGCATGAAATTTTGTGTGTGTTTTTATGGAATCATTTAAATTCTACAGAACTTTTTCGAGGAATCTACATTATCACGAACTATAATCTGATCAAATTTGACCCGGACTTGTCCATTAAATTGAACCTAATCGATAAAGATTTTTTATAGTGAAGTGCAACCTCTTTTCCTGTTGGTGTGAAATTTGATCGTCAGACGTGGTCAGTCAGTATGTGTGGCAACTGTTCGTATACGACGCGTGGAGTTAGGTTTTTCAATAAAATCAAGCCTTCGAACCAGTTGAAAATGTCACAGAAGTGTTTTGTGGAGTCTAACTTATCTGGAAGTTAAGTAGTTGAGTGAAGATTGTGAAGACATCTAATATCTCCCATCGATTTATGTTAATGGCGATAACCTCGAAGAAGTTAAAGAAACAATGCTTGGAATCAAAGAAATATCGAAGGATCTCAACATCTCTTGTAGAGCAATACATATGGTTACCATTTTTAATATGGAGCGCGTCTTTGCCAAACCAGATCTGAATATTTTGCAAAAGCGACATCAAGTAGAGGTCGCTGAATATATGCCTGACAAAATAGCTGGGGAACCTATATTAGTCAAACGCATCAATACTGGTAGGTTTATAAACAAAAATCTTCCGAATGGCACTCCAATATTAACCGATATCTAAAAACCTAAAATTCGAAGAGAACATTCAAAGGCATCTCGACGGACGATTATAATAAGTGTAAGTGTGTATGGAAAATTGGTATATGTATGTAAGCCTGACATGTTTGTATTGACTTAAAATGGGACTCATGTGTATAGAAATATGTCGATTTTCCATGTCAATATGAGTCAAATTTGATCAGATGTGTATAGCTTAGCAGACTTTCTTATAGTTATAGTTAGATATAGAAATTTTCATAGATTTTGGAATCTAGGCGAAGAAGAACTTTTTCACTTGTCGTTCGAATTCGATGAAAAAGTATTGGATTGGAACGAAGAAAAGGCGAACTTTCGCGATTGACAGGTTAAGTTTCAAGAACCTCAAATATCTTGACATAATCATCTGTTCTGCGCTGACAAAGTTTCAGCTTATATGTTTGCAGCCTGCTCAAGCCTGCTCAAGCGGTGTCTACGTCAATAAAGAAAGAAGAAGATGCCGCCTGCTAAGATATGTGCAGACTTTGAAGATTTGAACAGCATATGAAATAAAAATATAAATCTTTCTGAAAATCTCTTTTTATTTCCTTTCTACTGTCAATCTCTAATTGTCCTCAAGTGCGGAGTTCTTTACAAATTTGACATCAGTTAAGGACACCCCAATGTAAATTAAGCAAAGCTATGTATTGTTCATTATATGAGAGCTGCAAACTTCCCTTCGGGATGTAAACCCGCGCTGCGGGCAAGCGAGACATGACGCGCCGCTGACAACTCGCCAATGTAACCTCCATTCTTCTTTATTTATTTCTTCTGTTTTGATAATAAATTTTCGAGTGAAAACTTAATTTATTGCCGAGCTTTTGTGCGCACGGAAAAAGTATCCAATTGCCGACGTGGGAGTTGGTCAGCGGAGCGTTGCACAACAACAAGTATAAAATAATAAAAAAAATATCAAATCAAAACAATTGAATGTTACATAATCGGTATGCTGAGTGGGCCGGCAGCACTCGGGTGGGAGAATTTCGATTGTATTTACAGCTTGAGGCTACAATGATGGAAGATTATTAAATAAGGAACTGTTAAGTTAATGGTAATGTAATGTAACGCTTGTCGACGGATAAACGTGAAAGGAATGCAAATCTAGGGAAATGAATAAAGTAGCCACAGCTTACTAATTAACTGCTAAAGTAGGAATGTGCTGGTAATAAGTATTAGTAAAATAATAAGTATAAATAATGGTTCTAAGCATTTTGGGAAAAGAAAAGTGGCATATATAGCAAAAACTTCGCTAACTATATTTAGACTATCCTGAGAAGTCCTCAGTCCATCCGTCATTAAAATTTGATAGACCAAAAAAAGGATAAATTAATAATTTTCTGAAAATTTCATTACGAAATTATAGGTTCCTTAAGAGTCCTACGCGATAATCAGCAATCCATTAAAGCAAATGCGATCTGAATCTTGCCTAATTGGCAAGTGTCATCGATTATCATCAATTCTGGGAAGGCACGACAACTGGCGATTCATCAATTTGAAATTTCTAATTCAAAAATAATATTAAATTGTGGAAATATGTGAGCGTGAGAGCTAGCGCGTGCGGCGACTTTAAGCGGCTTTTCAACTTAAATTTAATCATTGCTTTTTGTGAGTAACAAATTGCGTTTGTGTGTGTTCGGGTATGTATAGATTTCCATTTATTTTGAACGACTTGCATGGCCTTGACTTCACTGACTCCGGTGGCGCCGGTGTTGAAAGGGTGCAAGTTAAGCATCGCTCATGCATCACATTTGATTACGGCCCAGTCTTAATTTCTCAGCTTAAATCAACGGAATCCTTATCGCCACCGTCGCTTTCAATAGCACTTCAATCAATGTCCTGACTGCTTATCGCTTTTGCGTTCAGCTTATCCATTTGGCATGTTCGCTTCGCTGCCTGTTTGCATTTTTTCTGCTCTCCCTCACATTGTATTCGCACAAATGCATGAATTTCTTATTTATATTTACGTTAGTCTGCTTCACTCGCTGGCCAACGCAATGGATGTTCGACATCATTACACTTTATCTTAGCCGGTCACGCATTTGGGCGCCACTGTCCACTCAAAGTGCGCCGTAAGCTGCGTAAGTGTGTGTGTGATTTGGATAAGGCTTACACCTTAAAAGTGCGGCTTGTGAGTTCTTCGTCTGATGCTGCTTTTCGTAACGCGCCGCCGCCCAGTTGGGCATATGCCTCATGTCGGGCCTTGGGGCTACGCTAATATGTCAACATCACAAGCACTTCATGCCGCCCCGAAATTCACTAACACCAGCACAAATTGCCACACACACACGCACATAGACTTAACCAACCTCCGCTGTTGGGCCGCTCAATCTTCTATGCCTGTGTACGTCCGAATGGAGCGAAGTGAAATGGCTTTGGCAGCGCACGACAAATTGTCAACATGAAGATAAAGCAGAAACAACAAAAGTGCAGAAGAAACATTGGTTCATTTCATGTGAGCGTGTAACGGTAAAGCAGCCGGAGGCAGCATCCCTACTCGCTGTTGCCCATCTCTCACGCTCTCCTCCGCCGGCTCACCCTTTATTTTCTTCGCCGTTTTGCGATTTATTTTGTGTTCGCCATGACCGGCAGGCAGCGATGTTCGAAATAACGACAGGATCGACAACAACCGCCCAAAATGACTAATTTATGAACCATCAATCACGTTGCATGCCATTTGCTATGCAGCAGACACACGCGCGCACACGTACACGCACATACGCATGCTCATTTGCGTATATTCTTCAGTAATATCCCCGCGGTCGCTGAACCAGTTTCAGACTACTCCGAAGCTAGGCCGGCAGGCAAGCTTAACTCGTCAGCTGTTTCTCTCACTCAAACATTGACTTTCGCTTTACGAAGTCTTTTGGAAAGAATGCTTCGTTGGAATGTTGCTCAGCTCGTTCAGCCTGCGAAGCTGAGAAAGCTTTGGGTCCTTTAGGGCACAGGGCAACGAGATAAAAGAGCTTCATATTCCAAAACGAAAAGCAACTACTCAGGGATAGGGACTAGTTGTAGACTAAACAGTAACTGACTGATTGGAACTTTCCATGGATGAGGTCTATGTCTTCAAGTGCGCTCACATCTATCTATGTGTGTATGGCTTTGTATGTATGTATAACAGTGAATTTGCGCACGCATTTATTTTTAACAACACGGACAAATTAACAGTTTTTTATTGTTGTTGTCTGGCGTTTTTTTTTTGTGTAATGGAATGTGATTTACAGCATCGTAGGCAAAACGTCCCGCTCTTAAGATGTTTAAAAAGTCTTCTTTTTATCTTGGATTAATAATGCAGACTTCGTCATCGCGGGAGTCTAAAGTGGGGTTGATTTATCGTGAGCCATGGATTTAGCATTTCTACTTTGTCAAAGTGATTTTTTATGGTTGCTTTGAAAAAGCAGAGAGGAAAAGCAAGCAGTCGAGGGTGCAACTTTTGCGAGCTTGTCAGGTCTAGAGGTGAAGAATTGAAACCATAAAGATAATAGCTCTCTTTGAGCGTAAAAATATTAATACAACAACAAAAGTTAACAAAAGGTAAAACGAAATCCAGACCTGCCTTGGTCATCCACTAGTCAAAGACAAAAATTGAAGACACTAGTGCAATTTATTTTCAAACATATAGATAAACTACTTAGAGCTTGCTTTTGTAAGGTTTGCTGTTCTCGTAACACTCCAGCTATGCATTCACTAAACATTTCTAATTCTTCTAAATATCGTCATTGCTGCAGTTAAGGGTGATCAGTTTTCCCTATTTTGTATAGAAAAAATCTAGAAACCTTAAATTTAATGGAGAATGTTTATTATTATTCAAAATAACATTCTCTGGCTACGTCTCAGATGGTCCATCCGTTGAGCCCAATTTCGAATGGTAACTGGTGAATGACACACGTGATTTTGCTCCAAGGCCTATATCGAACGGGGATTGTCCGCATAGACTTTAGCCTCAATAACGCCGAGATCACGAGTTTCAATTTCATGTATGAAATATGGATCAATTTCACCGACACACAAACCAAGCCGAACCATTGTTTTTTCTGGATGACATGGCTGCTCTTGAATCTTTTCAGATTTCTCTTTGTCCCAAATGTGGCAATCTTCCTTGCTTATGCACCCATTGAGCCAGAAAGTGGTCTCTTCGCTGAACAAAATTTGACTCGAAAATGTTGGATCTTCTTGACAATTTTCAAGAGCCCATGGAGCAAAACCATGTCGCTTCGAGCGGCTTCAGTTCTTGCAAAAGCTATGTTTTGTAAGCTTTCAATTTAAGATCTCGACGTAAAATGCGCCAAGTCGTTCTAAACGTCAGTCGGAGTTGCTAAGAACGACGCCGAATCGACTCTCCACCGTCTTCGTATACACTATCAGCTACGGCTGCTATATTTTATACACTGCGTGCTGGACTTGGTCTATTCGGTCGAATATTATCCAGTAGTGAATATTGGATCCCAAGATGGAAGCTGATGCTGTGAACAGTAAACTTAGTAGGCCAATTATGTTGACCATAAGTTGATTGAAGCGCGCGAAAGACATTCTTTACTGAACGTGAATATTCTTAATAAAGTTGAACGATTTGTAACTTTGTTCAGACGTAAGTATTTCCACGATGAAATACCAAATAATATTGAACAGGAATATCATGACAGATTGACAAGACTCATATGTAATCTGTCAAAAAAAAGGCTGTACGAAAAAGTACTTTTCACCCATTACGATCTTGTTATACTAGACTTGCAAACAAAGCATTTTGGTTTAAACTTTTAATCTCCTTAGAACTGGAGTAAATTCTCAGGTATTTAATAGATAGTTTAAAATGCATCAACACAAATAGATAAAAATATAACCTTAAGCTGGTTTGATTGCTAAAGTAATGGCATTCACCTATATCTAAAACACGTTCAAACCCACTTTCTTGCCACTAAGATCACTGGCTTTGAAACTATATGCACCGTGCCTGCCTCAATCAAAAACTGTCAGGAATCCTGATTTTTACGAATAGAAAAAGTTATATAACAATAATACATACAATTTCGAAAATAAGAAATTAAACTGTAAGTGATACTTACATCCTTATCTCCCAATCGCTCGACGCGACAGTGCAGGAAACCCGTCTGGCCGACCGTCACCGTCAAGTTGCGCGGCACATCGAAGTCGAAGTAGGGCAGCAGGTTCGCTGGCGACACCGTCGTCGTTGAAGTTGTAGTCGAGTATGAGCTCAGCGACTCTGCAAAAGCAAAAAAAAAAAAACAATATTAGTTATATAGGATGCTTTAGGAAGAGCAGAGGTGCGACATTAAATCAGAACAAAATGTTGAGGTAAAATTTGTGCGTTCACCAGAGCATGACCACGCTTGTCAAACTCTTAGAAGACTGAGGTATTTTTCATGATTTAATTTCCATGTGTTCGGGCCCATTCGTGAACAATAAAGCAACAAAGTTTTATGTGCCTTTTATTGTTATTTATAATTTTATCTTTTCCTTACTTTTATTGCCTTTTATTTGGCGCCATGACTCATGCTAAGCCCGCGCCTTGCCGCAAACGTGTCGACAGCCGCAGCGGACAAATCACCAAAATAAATAACGGAAATCATTATAAAGGCTTGACGAAAAAATCCTTTTTGCGCCGCAAGGCAGATTTGCTGTTTTACAAAGTGCCACAAAACAGTTAACTTGCCACATGCCACACATGCACATGTACAGCCCCAACCAAACTTTTCATGCTTTGTGCAATTGAGAGAAAAGCTTGAGTGTTTTCAATTGCTTTGTTGACGGGAAGGATGTTTTTAATGCCGAAGTGTGCTGCCTTTGTTTGATTTCTTGTTACAATTTCACGCCGCTTTCTGTGTTTCTTTCCGCTTATACCCCCACCCCCCTGCTGCTCACCTTACCGCGTGAGTTGTTCGACAAGGCACGAACTCAGAAAGCCGCCGAAGCGGATGCGCAATTGAATGGCAGATAAAGGCAGGCAGATAAGGAGACAACAAAAATAACAAAACATTTAACGGTAAAGTGTGTGTGTGCCTGAAATCGCTCTCGCTGTACGCTCACGAAACGCCAATTGCTTTGAGGTTTGATTTTTTTAATTTTTACGGATTTCCGTGGAAACGCGGAAAATATGTGTGCCTGACGAGCGTTGCCGTTGGCGGTAAACATGCGCGCTGAAAGTTTCATCATTGTTCTAGCACAGCCGCCCATCCACCCAGCGTGTTTCGCGCATCTTAATCCCAACAAATACTTTCCCTTTTTTGCAGTTTCCCTTCCCCTTTCGCCATGTGCGGCTAAAAGGATTTCTAGTGGCAATCACCGTGAGTGATGAATTTTCTAAATGCAATCCTGTATTCTTTGAGCTCAACTACTGTAAGGGGTATCGCGTGTGGTTCAAGTGTGTTTATGTATGTGTGTGCGTGTGCCGAAAGTTTGTTGAACTCTTATCGGCGAACCCCTCAGTGAACCGAATAAAGAAAAGGAAAGTGTAAGCTTATAAACGGCTGAACTTCGCTTTACAGCTTACTATATTTGTAAATGTATTAGGGTAGTCCTTGAATTTTCCACTTTTCAAAATTTCTTTGACTTATACTCAATATACATGCTTATCAGCGGAACATTGTGAAACCGGTCACTCTAAAAGTGTAATCCACATGCAGGCAGATCCACAATCTGCGCCAACTACCATGGGATAAGCCTAATCAACATCATACGTGAGGTTCTATGGAGCGTATTGTGTAAAAGATTAACGCTCACCGTCAACAAACTGATTGGACTTTATCAGTGTGGTTTTAGACTAGAAAAATCAACAACAGAGCAGACATTCACCAAGCGCCAAGTCTTGGAGAAGAGCCGTGAAAAGGGGACCGATGTCGAGCAATACCAAAAGCTCTGTCAGGTTCGGGAAGGCTCTCTCCAAGCTGTTCGATACCAAACGAGGTTTCAGACAAGGCGACACCCTTTCATGTGACTTCTTCAATCTACTTTTGAAGAAAAGTAATTCAAGCTGCAGTACTAAACAGTGCAGATACAATCTTCTATAAGAGTGTACAACTGCTGGCGTACGTCGATGACATCTATAACATTAGTCTCAACAATCGCGGCATTAGTTCTTCTTTCTCCAGAATGGGTAACGAAACGAGGCAAATGCGTCTGGCAGTGAACGAACGAGTGAACAGGACGAAATATCTACTGTCATCAAACAAACAGTCGTCGCACTCAAGACTTGGCTCCCAAATCACTGTTAACACTCATAACTTCGAAGAGGCAGATAATTTCGTCTATCTGACATCCTCAAAATCCAACATGGAATACCACTTGTCAACAGGTGCTACTTCGGACTGTGTAGATAATTGAGAAGTTCAGTCCTTTTTCGCCGAACGAACACCAAATCCTTTAATTCACTCCTCATCCCGATCCAACCATGCAGTGCAGAGGCATGGACGATGACAGCATCTGATGAGACGAGATTTATGGTTGCATTTGATGGAACGAAGAGCTGTATGAGATATACGACGACATTGACATAGTTTACCGAAATAAAAGATGGACGAGGAAGCAGATAAAGACTTGGAAAGACCAGGAAGAGAAGGACCTGACTTCGCTTGGAATCTCCAATTGCCGCAAAGCAGCAAAAAGGAAAAACAACCTGCGCACTGTCGTAAACGCGGCCAATAAAGAAGAAGAAGAATAACTTTTGAAGGAACTAATGCTTGGCTTTGACGGAGTTTTGACAAACGTTTCCCAATCTTTAAAAGTAACTCAAAGCTTTTGAAACAGACTTTATAAAAATATTGCTTAAAATGTGTTAAAGTTATCCCGGATGATCTCGACTTTGTGCGAAAACAAATCGTCTAAAAAACGTTAGCTGGACTTAGCAAATTTATTAAGTTCTAGAACTAACAATGCCAAGCATTTTACACTTTTTCATTTTACCTCAAATCACCAATAATACGCAGCTACTCTTCAAAACACATAGTAATAAATACAAACCGTTAATTTGGCTTTTACGAACAGCTTCAGAATACTTTCCCCTCTCGCTTTGGCAGTTTGGTGACCTCACCTCCTACGCAGGCATTTTATACCCCACCTACTGGCAATGCAGAGTTTTAATATGGCGCATCCATTAGGTTATAATTCATGCTAAAAGCTAGAAGTGCCTTCTAAGTACTTCCAATAGTCGCCGAACTTCGAAAGGAATGCGAAGCGCCGCTTTTATGCTCGTAAAATAAGACACCACTTTAGTTTGGCGTCACTTGTGGTAGCAGCACAAAGACACACAGACAATATTGCGGCGAAAAAATGGAAATACAATCGTAAACTCCCAAGCCTCCGAAGATCAATAAAAAGTAACCCGAAATGTTGTAAGTAATCATAAATATAAAAGAACCATAAACATGTGTATGTGTGTATGTGAGTACTATTCAATGCTCGGCTAGTGGCGAAAATATTTGCACAGTGTCGACAAGAAGAAACACTGTGGGCAATAAATTCGTGGCGACACAAGCTCTTCGAGTGTTTCATAAACATTCTCGAGAAAGTGGCGGAATTTGCATATGGCGTTCTTTGTGTGGTGGAGATTTACAATACAAAATACATAACCTTTCACATCAATCTCATATTCATACTTGTAACTATAAAACATAAATATACACTTTAGTTGCTTCCACTTGTTCTGCTTTTAGATTTACTGAAGTGGCAAATTTGTGAATCAGTAGTGGGTGAGTTCGAGCACTTTCAGATGAGGCTGCGTTAACCTTAAATTACCCATAGTCATACATATTTATTTCTTGAAGAGCTGGAAGGAGATGCCGGTTGTGGCTCTTCGATTCTCAGAATAACATTAAAGTGCGGGCGTCACGGAAGGCATAGCCTTAAGAGCCGAGGTGCATGCTGCTTAGATCCCCTCTGTCGTCTTAAAATGTTTGCCTTTCATCGGCCTTTTCAGGCAAGGAAACAAAAGTGGTCCGGGGCGACCACATCTGGCCTGTAAGGTCGCTGCGAAAGCGAAGAGGTGTCGGCCTTGGTTAGGTAGCTGTTACAAGAAAGCCGGTGTGAGCCGGGACGTGGAGCGTGGTGCAACTTTTAATCGGCTGCGAAGTCTTGTATTGACGGTTTATCCAGAAAAAACAAATTCATGGTGGACGATGCCTTTGATGCCGAGAAAGACAATTAGCATTGTTTTCGCTTTGGATTTGCTTATTCTTTCGGTCTTTATCAGCGACCTCTTCTCCCCCTCCAAAAAGGCCTGGTGTTTCCCCCCTTCCCTAGCTAAAGAAATTGCGTATTAGAATTTTTCCACTTTTTTTTGAAACAAATGTACTGCTCGTACGGTCCTCTTTAACCGATATTTTTAACTTTCTCTGAAAGAAAATTTCACTTTTTGTTATTCGCTCCAGTTTCCAGCCAACTGCTGCAGCACGTCAGAGCTCTCATTTCGCCGCGGGAGTCACGATCATAAAATAAATTTCTACAAAGTGGATGTTATTTATTTCGCTCAAAGAAGAACAACAACAAACATATTGAGTTCGAAGACTGAAAACACAGAGGGAGCGTTATTTCCCACCTAAAATGTAGAAGCAATTTTTTCAGGCTCCCTTTTGAAGCGAACCAGCCAAGTTTTTGCCACTCACAGCTGAACTTGCGCACGCTGTTGTTGCGCTATGCTCCATGTCGATATTTGCATTGTTGTTGTGCGCAATTGGCGTGAAATCTTGGTCACGTACGAAATTGGCATAAACTTAAAATTAGCTCCTTACATAAATCTGATGAACATTGATAAACAATACTCGTAAATTCGTGGCCTTCGCGACTCGAACAACAAGCCGTGGAGCGCACCGAACGAATATGAGGGGCGGCGTGTCGTGGAAAGCCTATCATGAGCAGAGTGTAGTGCGTGAAAATTTCCTCCTCAAAGCGCTCCCATTATGTACGTATAAAGGAATTTGTCGAAATTTTCTCAATCTGGCATATTACCTCCACGTCCGCCACACATATTTACGGCTGTGCTGCGATTTTGTGAAAACAAATGTTCTGTTATGTTTTCGTAATTTAAATGGCGTCACGTAACAGGCAACGCATTAAGTTAAACTTGAACTCAGTAAATAAATATAGCCTTACTTAGGGAGGAAGAAGAGCAGGTTGTGCTGTAATACATCTATTAAGTACAGTCACTCATCTAAAACGTCTGAAAGGCTAGGCGTGTGATAGCTCTACTTTAAAGAGATCTCAACTCTTAAAGAAAAAACAAATTAAAGAAAAAAGCTTTGGAGAAGCAGTTCGTGATGTACCATATAATCTTCGGGAAGGTGAGGTTTGTTGCTTTTTCCTGTGTTTATTTTTGTTAAAGCACAAATCATAAAAATATTCTATATATACATATATTCTAAGCAAATACAAACACAAATAAAATCATAGAAAAAAATGATGTTTCAAAGCTTTGCATTCGCTTATAAATCACGTCTCAAAAGTTAGCATAAGAAAAATAGAGCGAGAGGAGCCAACCAATAATATTTACAACTCAACGCTCGCTTTCCTATTCCATTGGATCTTTAGTTTATTGCACTTTCTCCCACAAGGCAGTCACAAAAGTGCGGGCGACAATCTGAGACGTTGCCGGAGAAACGAAAAATCATAAAAAACGCCAGAGAAAGAGGGACGAAGGAAAGGGAGAGTGAGCTCAAGGCAAAGCATTTTACTCACAAAGTGAAAGTTGTCAAGTGACGAAAGCAAAACGAATGACTGGTAGGGAGGGGTTGTAACAATGCACTTCTGTCAACGCTCGGCAATAAAAACAACAAAAGGTGTGTCACAAAATCAAACACAAATCCAATGCGATTATGTAATATGATGATATGCAAATATGAAATAAAATAATAATAATAAATCAAAATGCCACTCAGCTAAGGGGGATTTAAAAGTGATGCGGAGGTAAGAGTAGAAGCGACAAATACGTGCATTTACAAACATATATCAAAGGTGTACAGTGACCGCATTTTTAGAAATCTCAGAAGTGAGGCTGCCCAGTATATTTATACTCATACTTATTTGTCGAAACTTTTAGCTCTATGTATTAGTATATTTGCAGAAATATGTTGAGAGGTGTGAAGTTGATTAGCGACCACAAGAATTATTATTAGAAAACTCTAAAATGTATGTACAATCTTCCCATCTACCTTGTAATGGTATTCTTAAAACAGCTTTAGTGTGATAAATACCTAACCAAAGAGGAAAAAATCGTATCTCTCATGTGTATGTAAGTGTCATAGCATCCACTTTGAATAGTATTTCCCATCGCGCTGTCCACTTATACCGGAAACAAACATATCGTTTCTGCACCACAACATCGAACTCGTCTAAGTTGTGAGAACTTTGGAGTGCCCTCCATGAGCAGAGGTCAAACCAACGGTCGCCAGAACTAAGAAGAAATCGGTTGCCTCAAATGGGGTTCCTTTTTAAACCGCGACCAATGGCCGCCAGCGCAGAAAAGAGTACTAAAAACCTTTTTTTAGATGTCAAGGTGACAGAAAACCTATCAAAATGTTAGAAGGTTTTCAAACTTTGATTGTATTCATTGCCATCCATCGCATGAAATTTGAAAACATCAAAAAATTTTCTTGGTTTCTTGCGCGATATTGTCGTGCGAAACTCGAATTGTTTTGGATCAAAAGTTATTTTCTCTACCGCCTATATATTATCATTTAGAGTTTGTAGGGTACAGTTAGAATTTTCAAAAATTCGATTCTTTTTTGTATGTGACTTTCTTAATGTACATATATTTAAGAATGCACACAGAAAATCTCATTTGGTTTCGGTGAATAATTTCGAAGTTACACGCAAAATTGGAAAGGCGTTTCAGAGTGCTTGGATGTACAAAATTTTGTAAAAAAAAATGTATTTTGTTTATTCCTTCGTTTTCGTTTACTAGATTTAACATTACTTTAAGTAAATCTGTTCTGTTTTTTAGTTCCAGAGGATCCACTTGCGCGAAACGTCTTTTTTGAGAGCAGCTCCCGGGGATCAGCTATAGTTCCTTCCAAAATAAACATTTTCACTAATACTTAGTCTTGAAATACAGTTAGAAAATAATATATAATAATAAATAATATCTGTACAAATTTTTGGATCAAAAAATTTAAAAGCTTTCTCAAAACAAATGTGGGAAATTCGTTTTTTTCGGTCTTCTAACTGTATATAACCCCTTAAGGGGGTATTCTGGTTTAGGATTTTGAAAAAAACATTCTGTTTTTGCATATTTTGAAAGTTTAGACTTTCAAAAATATGAACTTGGAAAAATTTTTCAAAATTCAACTTATTTTCGAAGATACAGCATATTTTGTGACGTGGCGTCCGTGTTCACTAGAATTGTCTTTCTAAACTTTAAACGGTTTTTCTCGAAACTACTTTATATATATCTTCTTTATGCAGTGCTTTATCGTGTCTGCCTCGGATTTCTAAAAATTTTGATTTGAAGTATTTTAAAAAATTAAAAAAGATCGAAAACATCGGACCAAAAAAAAAATGTTTTTTTTCAAGTCGACTGCTTTTTTTACTTTATTTTTGTTTTTGAAAATGGTCAACCCGATAACGACATCCTAACTAATGAAGAATCTTCTTGTTTTTGTGTTTTAGATCTATACAAAGTTTGAAATCATGTCAACCATTTGGTTTTTTTTTTTTTCTTGCAATATTTTTTTTATATTATTAAAATGTCAAAAAAAAAAAAAACATATAAAAAAAGGATAAAAAGTTTTTAATTTTTTTTATCTTAGCTTAAAAAATGCCTAAAATTCATGCGTCTAGACCAGAATATACCCCTAGTGAATAACATTCAATTTAACAAGAGTAAGTTAATTAGAGCGACCATGCCCTCTGTTATCTATAAAAAACTTAATTCATAGCAGACTCAAACTTTTTAAAATGAAAAACTTTTAAAAATTAATAAAAATCACAAATATTAATTTGTCATTTTTCCCATTCAGTTGGTAAAGTTGGTCAAAAAACAAGAAAATAGGACTCGGAGGTATTGAGGAATACAGTTATAATCTTGTGACTCGAATTCAATTGTGAACGAAATTCAAGATCAAAGATAGCGAGCAAGGAAATGGCGAATCGATCAGAGCTTATAGCATTTGAAGATCGCCTGGAAGTAATTGATTTTTTTAAATCCTGAATTTTTTTTTTTTTTTAAGTCAAAATCAATTTCTGACAAAACTTTTATACCCTTCACCCCATTTTTAATTTAGGAAATATCAAAATATTCGAATGGAAGATATTTAAGGTGCTTACAACGTGTCGTCATGCATCGTAAAATCACAAAATCATAAATTTTTCCACTTGTTTGAAAAAATAGTTGTTGAATAACTTACAACAATGTGTTAACGCAATTGCAATTTTCAACGCTATGTTATCGCTTCATTATACCTTTTGAAACTATATGCAATTATTATATAAATACGTTAATTATATGTTAATTATATATACTGTATCGACCATAATACATACAAACACATACATACATATATAAACATAACTGTATCATTAGACATGCCACAAGTGCCCTGCTCATATTAACAACCATGTAATGCAAATTAATGTAAATTATATATTTTAAACCTTCCGGGCAAGCCAACAAACATGAGAGCTCATAGAAAGTTCGTTCAGGTTTCGAAGAATTCCAGGATTGGAATGACGCAAATCTCAACAGCTGCTTACCTAAGCAGCTGGCGCAGTCAAGTCGCGTACCATCGCTACCATTGAGGATAAGAAGAGAAGACTGAGGGTAAGAGCAGAGCAATGGAGGAGCCAAGCACAAGTTGCTACATTATAGTTACTTAAAAACTGCATCCGTGCACAGTTAAGTGCATTCATTCATTCATAAGCCAGCAACATTCATGTTTACACACACACACAAATACTCATACTCTTTCGGATAAGCAGGCTAAAGTGAGCGCAAGGTCAAATGATTATAAATAAATATGGATGAACTATTTGCATACGCTCGGCGAACGAGTGCGCTGCTTAGTTGCGTATTTTCAGCAACAACAGCAACAAGTCCGCGCCCTTGACACACACGCAAGTTGAGTGTTTAGTTTTCACAATCGCCTGCTCAGTCTCATAAGGCTGTTTGTATGTGTGGCGCGCTGACTGGGCGGCGGGGCGTATGAGCGACACTCATTGCCAGCGCTCACTCTTTTGCCTGCCGCCTGTCGGCTGAGCGCCTCTGTCCTGCCCACCGCCCTGCCACCTGCCGCCTGCCAAAGTGAGGCTGTCTGCCGGCGACACTAAGTGCAGCACTCGAGTCAAGTGCGCACTTCTTCAAGCAGCTTGCTCACAGTGCAGCACAAAAGTGCGAAGAAATGAATGCAGAAAATGCAAAGATTCTAAAGCAGCAAAAATTCGCAATAAACGAATCAGCACTGAAATGTGAAGTATTTATTTTCTCTAGAAATATGCGAGCGCGCAAGCACAGCCAAGCGTGTGGACGAGTTGAGCGCATTTGTATGCGCCCGGGCATTTTCGCCAGCAAGTGCTTGTAATAATAATTTAATCCCACTTAATTCCCAAATAAACGGCTTTTGTACGTTTCAGTGTGTGCACAAGTGTGCGAGTGTATGTGGGTATATGTAAGAGGCATATTCAAGGGTAAGGAGTGCAAGCGTGCGGTCTGTGTTGCTGCTCATAACTTTACCCAAAAAGCAAAATAGTTTATAGTATTCTTTAACAATTGCTTTGTGTGCAAAATATGCGGCAAATCTTTCATTAGTAGAACTTGAATTAAATGAAGGGATGCACTCCTGTGGTTTATGGTGCCTCAGCCTACTTCGTCAGCAAGATTACAACTATAATCAGTCTAAATTACCCAACATTTCTAGATGGTGTCTAATTACGAACAACGTGCTGCATTTTGGTCGGTCCGGAGAACACAAAGTCTTCTTAGCAATTGGTTCTTACGAGCAACGATCAAAGCAGATGCCGATATCACTGGTGAGTGATCGTTTAACAACTCAAGAGGTCCCGAAGAATGTAGCACCGCTTATGTTAATATGCCCAATATCAGGCTAACTGATTCGAGCCACTTTATTCTCAGCACAAATGGTTTAGCGGAGGCCTTCAGGGCTTCTGTTAAGAAATGGTGCTGAAGCCCCGACAATCGCCAATATAAAAAGCTATTGGATTGACTATACTCCTCAAGAGGGTAGATGTCTTGGCTAATTTTATACATGGGGTAGTCGAAAAAGTCTTTTCGCATTTCTAATCAAACTTCATCATATTTTTTATATACTACAAACGTTGTGTTATTATTAGTTGGATATGGATTGTAGCTCCTCCATCTGGATGCAGTCAATAATAGACGAATAAGCTTCGTATTAGCTTGGTGAGCGCTATGGCTTTCCTTGAATGTAAAAGAGTTAATTACTTATTTCTCAATAAGTAGACATCCCGTGATGCCAGGAATGTGGCAGAGGCCAGGTATCGAATCAAGCAATCTAGATACGTCCAGCCGGAATTTTTTTTTTCTGAAAAACCAAGGTTCAAACACTTTTCATCTCATACCTTCAGCCACCCATTAAATCGAAATTATTTGCCGAAGCAGATGTTTGAAGACCTCAAGGATATTTTTTTCCCTAGCTAAGGATTTTTATATCACAAAGCTTCATTCTACAATCATCCAAGCCACATCTACACTAACCTTTGACCAGCGGTTGCTGTGTATTGTAAATTCATAAAAAATACAAATAATTTTCACTCACAAACATGACACAGTACTCCACGTCAAAAAATTTGCATAAAGTTGTTTTGCTCAACCAAAAATCAAATTTATTTCTCGCACAAGCATATTCATTGTATTTTTCGGACATATGATTGTCATCAAATAAATGCTCGTAAACAGAATTCCTGTTAAATTTATACGAAATTTATTTTTTGTTATTTGCAGGTGGACAAGTCGGTGAAACTCCCTGTGCCTGTCACTCGCCGCAATTTCTGTATTCCAAAACTCAAATTCGGACAATAAATGACACGGGCAGTAAATAAAGCTGTAGACACATGCCACAAGCACAGCACCGTGCAAAATGACCATTTTTACCAAAAACTGCAAATTCAACTAACAGTAAAAATAATTGAGGGAAAAAGTGAATTTTTTCACATCAAATTTACAGCTTTTTTTTCGAGGTTAGAAAGGTGTGTGCTTTTTGCGTGTTTTCAGTTGAAATAAAAAATATTTTTATTTCATTTTTTATTTTAATAAATATTGCACTTGGCAGCATACCGTTATACAAAGCATGTAGCGATTTTCGGATTGTAAAAGAAACTACGAATATATTTTGTTGTTAAAGGGCTCAAAAAATCGAGTTTTCTAAATTGTTTTCTGAAAATCTCTAGAATACTAATAAACTTCGAAGTCGTTTTTTAGATACAGCAGTTAAAAGAAGAAGCTGACCTTCGGAACTGTTTAAGCACCTTTTTCTTAAAAACTGTATTTTTAAACTTTATTCTATCATACCTAAAAAATGGCAGAACCGATTGACTTGAAATTCGTTGAACACGTAGAATGTACTATTATCAATGAATAATTCCCAAAATTTAAATTTTTATAGCTCAAAACAAAACTATTAAATGTCAACCAAAAATTCAATTTTTAATATACATATTTATTTTATAAAAGTCTATTCTGTGCATTTATGCTTTCTAATAAAATCGCCGCTGGTTTTTGCGTTTCACATGAGCCAATCAGCCGGTGGAGGAATTGCGAACCCATTTTTTCGAGGCGGCGGTGTGCAAAACGCTGTACCTCATATTTTACACAATATTTTTAGCTAAAGATTTATGTTTATACTGTCCAAATATATGTTCATAAATAATAATAAACATAAAGCTGCATAAATTGACTGGTTATAGAAAAATAATCCCTTAAAAGTGGCCATCACACGGGGTGAACCCCTTCAAAGCGAACGAAGTCTTAGTCTTAGCCTGAGTTTATACAGACGTGTATTAATAATAATAAATGTAATAATAATTAAGATTCTTTAGTTCTCGAAGAGGATAAATAAAAAAGGTTTAACAGATAATATATATACAGCTTTACCCAATAGAGATGACGAAATGTGGACTGCTCACGTCGGCCATGTTTCCTTACGGACTTGTATCAAATTTTGTTAGTGTCAGTTCAGTAACATTTGCAAGTCCATCAACTTACGTTACAATTTAGTACAATGCCTAAAAA